>JAUDYJ010000007.1:81308352-81689840 GCA_030761175.1 Masticophis lateralis | reverse complement strand
TTACTGGTATAAAATTCTTTTGGCCTGTTTTGTAAGGGGTGGGAGATTTAACATTGTTATTAATCAGTATATTAATCAGCATTCAACTAGGGAGTAAGTTATGTGTATATACACATTAATCTTTTTTTTTTAAAGACACTTTTTAAAATGTCTTTTTTTGTTGTGGTTTTTTTTGGGGGGTCAACAGTTTGGTGTTTTGTATTTGAACTTTTCTTGAATAAAACTAAATTTTGTACACAGAAATCCGACTAGGTGGCTCAGTGGCTAAGACACTGAGCTTGTCGGTCAGAAAGGTTGGCAGTTCGGCGGTTTGAATCCCTAGTACGGGTCTCCTGCGTAAACAGGAGGTTGGACTAGATGGCCTCTAAGGTCCCTTCCAACTGTTACCGTTACATTTAAAAAAAAAAAACCAACCCTATTCAAGGCTTTCATACCAGGGACTGAATATTCTCAGCTCGTATTGGAAAATTCATGAGTGGCGCGGTGGCCTAGAGCTGGGGCTCTCACCTCACAGTCAGGAGGCTGTGAGTTCGATCCTAGGTAGAAGCAGATATTTCTCTCTCAGGGCACAATGAGAATATATTTGCTGAAAACAAAACTCCTCATTTGTTCTGCCCCAGCTCCGGATTCCCAAGGATTGTGACACACACCAACGGTCCTTATCAAATTTATAACGTACCAAGAGGAAACAAAGTCCGGCAAAGGTTGGCAACCAGCCCAGAAAACAAGATACGATAAGACACTCACTCTCCAAAATGCTCTGTAATAATTACAAGTTGTTTCCAGCAAGAAATTACTAACTGCGTGCGACTTAAATAGGCTAAGGGAGCGGCCAATTAACCTCAAACCTTACTCTCGAGGAGACCTCCTCCTCCTGAGTAGCCACTCCTGCCTTTTGGCAGCCCTGCGTGCTCGAGCATTGAGGAGAGGTTCCTCCACTTCACTCTCTCCACTTGAAGGAGCCTCTGGAGGTTCTGAAGGCCCAGGCTGAGTCTCTGCCTCTGGCACCACATTCTCTTCAGCCTCCTTGCTGTCCGACATGAGTGCCGGTCGCGCAGGCTGCTGGCGCGACCCCACACCAGCCTCCTCGTCGTTGGGATCAGCCACAATCCACGCAGGCCGCTGGCAGCTACAGCATCATTGGCGACAGGAAGGGCATTCAGCTTGGATAGCTCAGCAGACTAAAAGCATTGTGATTAAAGACCAGCTGTCTGCAATTACTGTAAGTTCAAATCTCCCCAGGCTCAAGGTTGACTCAGCCTTCCATCCTTTCTAAGGTAGGTCAAATGAGGACCCAGTTTGTGAGGGGCAATAAGCTGACTTTGTATAAATATACAAAAGTATGAAGGTTATTGCTTAATGCATTGTAAGCCGCCCTGAGTCTCCGGAGAAGGCGGCATATAAATCAAATTAAAAACAAAACAAAACAAAAAACAACTCAGCTCCACTCAGTTGCCCAGATTCCATCTTGCGAGGGATTATGGAGTCGTTAAAAGAAGACGATGCATTATCAAACTTCATTAAAATAACACTCACGTCAATAAAAGAAGCATTTACATAATCTGTATTTTCCTCGCCTCTTTTCACTGGAATGATCACTCGGTTGAACTCATCTGCGGGGAGGGAAAAAAAAAAAGAAAGAGACAAACCATTTTAGAAATGTTTGGTAAGAGGCATTTAAGGAAGGATTCTGGACTGGCACGGTGTGGCTCAGAAATGATGGGTTTCCATAGCAACCCCTCAAAAACAGTGACGTCTCCCTGCAAGCATTCTCATCGGCCGTTCTGACGCAGCAGCGATGCTCACTTTGCAAAACTAAACTGCAGAAAACACAGATAGTCCTCGACGTACGACCGCAATGGAGCCCCGAATTCCCATCGCTAAGTGAGACACTTGTGAGTTTTCGCCCCTTTTTCATTGCATCACTCAATAAAGAGAATATTTCCTAAAGTTTGATGCTTGGAAATTAACTTTATTTCGAGGATGAAAACCGAAACACTGACAACAGCCTTCCTTGCCGCTGTTTGGTCAGTGAATCACTGCAGTTGTTAAGTTAGGGATACGGTCGCTAAGCGAAGCATAAGTCACTGTTTTCAGTGCCATGGTCACTTTGAACGGTCACTAAACGAATGGTTGTAGGTCAAGGAGTACCTGTACTTTGAAAAAAAAAAAAGCTGATAAAATATTTTAAAAAACCCGGTTGCTTTCTGGAACATCAAGCCACGATTCATGGTTTAATCCGATGAAGCTCTGCCTTTCCCTCTCCCTTCCATCCCAAATCTTGTGAAGCCGACATGCAAAAATTAGATCTTTCAATGATTTCTCATGCCTTAAAATGTGAATTTCAAGGTGTCCCCCCCCCCCCCCCCGCTAAACACGTAATTCCTTACATGGGATAATCTGGAGCACCCTGTTCTTCTTCATGTTAGCCGGCAAATTGCCCGTTCGCATTTTGTCATTCTGGATTTTGATGGAGGTGAGTTTCTGCAGAAAGAGAGAAGTGGGTGTAAGCATCGGAGGACCAAAGAGAGGGGGCCGTTTAAGGGGTGGCCCTGCAAGCAACGTGGAGCCAGGTGTCAATGCACCTTAGCTTCCCCAAACTATTCAATCTCTCGTCACCTCCTTAGACATGCTAGCCGGCTGGGTAACTTTGTACCAATCACCAGGAGACAGCGAGTTCTAGTTCTGCCTTAGGCATACTAGACAGCTGGGTGAATTTGGGTCAATCACTAGGAGACGGTGAGTTCTAGTCCTGCCGTAGGCATAGGGAGTTCTAGTCCCACTTTAGGCAGGCTAGACAGCTGGGTGAATTTGGGTCAATCACCAGAAGACGATGTGTTCTGGTCCTGCCTTAGGAATACTAGACAGCTGGGTGACTTTGTACCAATCACCAGGAGATGGTGAGTTCTAGCCCTATTTTAGGCATACTTGATGGCTGGGTGACTTTGTACCAATCACCAGGAGATGGTGAGTTCTAGTCCTATTTTAGGCATACTTGACGGCTGGGTGATTTTGTACCAAGCACCAGGAGATGGTGAGTTCTAGTCCTATTTTAGGCATACTTGATGGTTGGGTGACTTTGTACTAATCACCAGGAGATGGTGAGTTCTAGCCCTATTTTAGGCATACTTGATGGCTGGGTGACTTTGTACCAATCACCAGGAGATGGTGAGTTCTAGTCCTATTTTAGGCATACTTGACGGCTGGGTGATTTTGTACCAAGCACCAGGAGATGGTGAGTTCTAGTCCTATTTTAGGCATACTTGATGGTTGGGTGACTTTGTACCAATCACCAGGAGATGGTGAGTTCTAGTCCTATTTTAGGCATACTAGACGGCTGGGTGACTTTGTACCAATCACCAGGAGATAGTGAGTTCTAGTCCTGCCTTAAGCATGCTAGACGGTTGGGTGACTCTGGCCCAATCACCAAAAGATGGTGAGTTAGTTCCACTTTAGACATGAAAACCAGCTGGGTGATTTTCTACCAATCACCAGGGGATAGTGAGTTCTAGTCCCACCTTAGACTGGGTCATCTTGCGCCAATCACCAGGAGACAGTGCACTCTCTCCCTCTCAGCCCAAGCCACCTCACAGAGTTGTTGTTGTGGAACAATAGGGGAAGGAAGGTTTGTTGGATGTGTTTGCCAGCTTGAATTATGTTTTATTTAAAACTAGCTGATAATCCGGCATTGCCGGTTTTGTTTTGTTTTTAAGAACCAATCCCCCTTACCAAAGGGAGCCCCCTTGTGGAGTACTATGAAGCCGTTACCATGGCAACTCCACTGTGCTGCACAGTAGAAGCCATTTTAAGGCACAACAGGCTGTATCTTAACAGAACCTGAATCCAAAATGCACACTATCACTGTCAAAAGTACTGTGATTTGACACTATATATATAATTCATTCCTTTTCATTTCAGCAGCCCAGGCATTTCAGAGTTATACTGAAAAACACACCTAGACACACACACACACACACACACACACACCCCACGGAGCGTTAGGGGTGTCTTACTCCCACAGTATTTGTTTCCAGAGAGTAAGTCATCTGTGTACCAAGTTTGGTTGAAATTGCTCGAGGCGTTCCAGAGTTATGCTGGAACATACACACACACAGCCATTTTTATATTTTAAAATAATAAAGGCAGGACACACACACACACACACACACACACACACACACACACACACACATACACTCCCAAATAAACATATAACCCCAGACCCATTAAAATTATTCCAGCCATCTCTTTGCTCCCTGGTCTTCTACAAGTTGAAAGGATGGCCTTGCATTTAATACCATCAGCGTTACAGAATAACAAGAGTTGGAAGGGACCTTTAGTTTAGTTTAGTTTATTAAATTTGTATACTGCCCTTCTCCTGACAGACTCAGGGCGGTGAACAGCCAAACATTAAAGTACAAGCAATATAAAAGTTAAAATAATCTAAAACATAATTAAATCAAATTTTGGCTTTCCCAAATTTAAAACCCCTCATAAAATTCACCCCTTAAAATCTACATTCAGCCAGCCCGGCTTGCTGGAATAGAAAAGTCTTTAATGCCTTGCGGAAAGCGCGGAGGTCTGTGATTAATCGAATCCCAAACCTTGGAGGTCTTTTAGTCCAACTCCCCGCTCCTCCAGGGATTGAGCACCCACAACAGCCCGAATCTATGCCTGTTCGTGGCGAAATTGATTTGGCTGAATTGATTGGTTCAATCACAAGACCTTGATCTGGGGATCTCAGGCTTCCCTGAGCAAGTGGCTTCCACGGATCCAAATGGCTCCTTACCTTAAACTCTTCCTCCAATCCGTTGCTGCTGCTCCCCAAAATTTTGTTGTAAATCTTCTGGAGATGAACCTCCAGCGAAGTCACCTCCAGTTCTGTGTCTCCATATAAGTAATGCTCCAGAAGCGCCTGGTAGATGAATACGTACTGCATCTAAGAGGAGAGAGGACTCTTGTTTGGCTCTGGAGTTTTATTTCATTCATTTCTCTCTCTTTTTTTTTGGCCCTGTTTGCAATCCAAAGACTCTTGGCATTCCTGGTCTCCCAACGGAAGAGGATATTGGGAGCTCAGGGTTGGAATTCTGTGGAATTCTTGGTGCTCTGAGAGCTCGGCAGTTTCCTTGCGGATGTTTCATGACCCAACTAGGTCACGTCATCAGTGCTGAAGGGAATGGGGTTTGTGGAGAGGAGGAGGGGAGGAAGAGGAGGAGGACTGTGGGCTACTCTTTGTGACGTTTCATAACCCAACTAGGTTACATCATCAGTACTGAAGGGAATGGGGTTTGTAGAATAGTGGAGGAGGAGGAGAAGGAGGAAAAGGATCCTAACTCAACCCCACCCCCAAAATCCCAATCCCAGGATTCCTAATCCCACCCATAATCCCAATCCCAGGATTCTTAATACCAACCCATAATCCCAGGAATCCCAATTTCATAATGCCAATCCCAGAATTCCCAATCCTAACCCATAATCCCAATCCCAGGATTCCCACTCCCATAATCCCAATCCCCACCCCCATTATCCCAACCTCAAGATTCCCAATCCCATAATCCCAATCCCAGGGTTCCAAATCCCACCCCCATAATCCCAATCCCAGGATTATGAGTAGAGTAAGAACACATGGAGAAGTGCCAGGCCAATGATAAAATCTGGGGTGGGGTGGAGTGGGGGGAAATGGATCCCATCAGAGCCGGGCCTTTGACTTACATCAGTCTGTACCATCTGGCAGCGTTGGGCCCGGATTCGGCTCACAAACCCATAAACATCCACCTTCTTCTCGGCGTGCATCATGTCCAGCATGGCATCGATCACAATGAACGTTCCCGTCCGTCCCACACCAGCACTAAAGGACAGGGTGGTGAGGAAGGAGAAGGAAAAAAATGTTTAAAAAATTTTTTTGGGTTATTTTAGATCCGTGATGGCAAATTTGTGGCACGCGGAGGCATGTCGCCTGGCAGGCAGGGCGTCACCCGTTCCTCTTCCGGGTTTCTGGCGTGCATGCGCGCACCATGATCAGCTGGCCTTTTTGCGTGAGGCAGTGCCAGAAATCGGAAGAGTTGGTCTTCCATTTTCCCGCGTGAGTATGGTGCATGCATGTGCCGGAAACTGGAAGTTAATTTTCAGGCACAAACATGCGCCCTGGGGAGCTCCTCTTCCGGGTTGCGGCCAGACGAACTCGGTGCTGAAAAGGTTCGCCATCACTGTTTTAGATCATAGCTTGCAGCTAGGGGTGAAATTCTCCCGGTTCGGACCGGATCACCCGATCCGGTAGCGATGGTGGAGGGTGGTTCGGAGAACCGGTAGCAAAAATCCCTGCGCCCCCCCCCCCCCCAATGCCCAGCTGAGCCACATGATCATCAGAGGCTTTTTTTTTTTTACTTTTAAAAGCATTTTTTCTACAACCGCTTCTGACAAAAAAAATGCTTTTAAAAGTTAAAAAAAAGCCTCTGACGATCTCGCGGCTCAGCTGGGATCGTCAGAGGCTTTTCAAAGCATTTTTTTCTGCAACCTCTTGGCCGAAGAGGTGGTAAAAAAAATGCTTTGAAACGTCTCTGACGATCCCAGCTGAGTTGCCTGATCACCAGAGGCTTTTCAAAGCATTAGAAAAAATGCTTTGAAAAGTTTTTTTTTTTTTAAAAAGTTGGACACACCCACCCAGTCACATTACACCCCCCCCACCAAGCCACGCCCACAGAACCGGTAATAACAAATTTTACATTTTACCCCTGCTTGCAGCAGGTGGACAGTATAGACCAGGGGTGTCAAGCTCAAGGCCTGGGGGCAGAATCCGGCCCGCGGAGTGCTTAAATCTGGCCATCTTAGATCGGGTCCCGCTGGAAACAGCGAAGGACCGGCCTGCGGTGCCTCTACCGGCGAAAATGAAGCTCCGGAGGGATGTGTGCGACCCTCCCAAGCTCTGTTTTCACTGGCAGAGGGTTGCGGGAGGCCGGTCCTTTGCTATCTGCAATTTCTGTAAGTTCGAATCTCACCAGGCTCAAGGTTGACTCAGCCTTCCATCCTTTCTAAGGTAGGTCAATTGAGACCCAGTTTGTGGGGGCAATAAGCTGACTTTGTATAAATATACAAAAGTATGAAGGGTATTGCTTCACGCATTGTAAGCCGCCCTGAGTCTCCGGAGAAGGGCGACATATAAATCTAATTAAAAAGAAAAAAAAAATGTTGCAATTGTTGTTAACATAGTACAGTTATAGTTATTAGCATTTATGTTAAGATTTATCATTGATCTCTCTCTGGTTTTGCTTTATTTGTATTGTTATCCTGATATGGCAGGATAGAATTTTAAAAAAAAATGGCGCCTGGCACAACCAGGAATGGCCCTTTTCCTCTACGAAGGATGCACTGACCTGCAGTGGACCACAATGGCTCCTGCGTATGGAGGGTTGCAGGTTTTCACCTTCTTCAGGAACTTCAGCATCCCGATGGGCGTGAAAGGCACCCCGAAATCCGGCCAGCTGGTGAAGTGGAATTGCGTCACCAGGCGCTGAGGTTTTTTATTGGTGACATCGCCGACCTGGGTTGGAAAAGGTGGCAAAGATTATTTATTTATTTATTTATTTTACTTGGCTCATATTTATTTATTTATTTATTTATTATATTTCTATACCGCCTTTCTCCCGCAGGACTCAAGGCGGTGTACAGTCAAGAAAAAATAAAAGATACATAAACATCATAAAATTGATAATTAAAATTATAGCATAGTTTAGCCCCAATAAATAAAACCCAGAATTATATAATATTTTAATCATTCCCAGTTAACGTGCTTAGTCCTGCCTGATTGAACATCAGGGTCTTGAGGGCTCAGCGGAAAGCCCGGAGATTAGGGATGTTTCGTATATCCGGGGGCAGTTCATTCCAAAGGGTTGGAGCCCTTACAGAGAAGGCCCTCCCCCTGGGAGTCGCCAGTCGGCACAATTTGACTGACGGTACCGAGTAGTCCCTCCCTGTGAGAACGAACTGGTCGGTGATCTCCCATTGGACTCAGGGCGGCTCACAATAGTAATATGCACAAAGCATCAGACAAAGTTAAAATCTAAATAGACCCAATAAAATTTAAAACCCTTAAAACCCCATCAGTCCAGGTCGGGGAACTGGAATAACCAAGTTTTTAATTTGCGATGGAAGGTGCGGAGGTCAGGAGCCAACCGGAGCTCCAAGGGGAGTCAATTCCAGAGGGTGGGCGCACCCACAGAGAAGGCTCTACCCTGGGGGCCGCCAGCCGACACTGTCTAGCCGACGGCATCCTAAGCAGGCCCTCTCTATGGGCGCGGACTGGGCGATGGGGTGTCGTTGCCGGCTGCAGGTGGTCCGCCAAATATCCTGGGCCTAAGCCACGAAGGGCTTTATAGGTTGTCACCAGCACCTTGAATCTCACCCGGAGGGCAACTGGTAACCAATGCAAGTCGTGCAGGAGGGGTGTAACATGGGAGTATCGGGACTCTCCCATCACAACCCACGCGGCTGCATTTTGCACCAGCTGAAGCCTCCCAGTGGCCCTCAAGGGCAGCCCCATGTAGAGAGCGTTACAGTAGTCAATACGTGAGGTGACTAGCGCATGAGTGACTGTGCGTAGAGTATCTTGGTCCAAATAGGGACACAACTGGCGCACCAGACAGATCTGGGCGTATGCCCCCCTGGTCTTCTAGATTAGCCAAGGTTATTCCCTGAGAACATCTGGAAGCCTCCCCACCCCCACCCAAGGACCTCCTTGGCTTCGTCCCCGGGGTTGTTGCGGAGGGATAGATCGGAAGATTGAAGGAGGGGGGAGAGGGAAGGGAGGAAGAGGGAAGCTGGAGAGAAGGAGAAGAGAAATTCGGGATGGGTAGAGGTGCTTCTCGCCTTATTTTTCTCACTATGACTTTGTCGTTGTTTTTTTTAAATGAATCAATAAATCACCTTTTGGCTTGGTTTATCAAAAGTCCCATCTCCCCCTGAGCTGGGTGATACCTTTGCATAGGTGGGAGGAAGAGAGACAAAGCAACACTCTCTCTTTCTTTTTTCTCTCTCTCACGTTCTCCTTTTCTTTCTTCCTCTTTCTTATTTTTTGTCTGCTTTACTCTTTCTTTCTATCTTCTTCTTTCTGCTTTTCCTTTTTCCTTTCCTTTTCTCTTCTTCTCCTTTTTCCCTGCTTCTCTCCCCTTTTCTCTCCTTCCTTTTTTCCTTTTCTTTTTCTCTCCCTCTCCTTCCTTTCTTTTCTTTCCCTTTTTGTCTCCTTCCTTCCCCTCCTTCTTTCTTTTTCTCTCCCTCTCCTTCCTTCCTTTTTCCCTTTCTTTCCCTTTTTGTTTCCTTCCTTCCCCTCCTCCTTCCTTCCTTTTCTTTTTCTGTCTCTTTTCCTTCCTTCCTTCCTCCTTCCTTCCTTTCCCCCCCCCTCCATTTCTCCTCCTTTCTTTCTCTTTCTCCTTTTCTCATTCTCTTTTTCTCCCTTCCTCTACCTCCCTGGTTCTGGTCTGGCTATGTTCTACCCCAACTACGGACCCCAAAGAACGGAGCACATACAAAGTCTGTACAAACCTTAGTTTACTAATTTAAATCAGTCTTTTCCGAACAAAGGCTGTTAAATTAACTTCATTAACAGCCGACAAGAATCCGAAGAATAATAACTGTAATCTTACTCTGGTTGGCAGAAAGCCCAGAAGCAATTTGCAGGAAACTGGTTAAGAGAAACAAGATCAAGACACGAAGGAATGTGAACGAAGTTGTTCCCTGCAAATTGCTTCAGTTGGCGTTCCTCCTTAAATAGGCTAGGGGAATGGCCAATTAGCCCCAAGCCTTACTCTCGAGGAGACCTCCTCCTGAGGAACCACTCCTGCCTTTTGGCAGCTCTGCACGCCCGTGCATCGAGAAGAGGCTCCTCCTCTTCGTCCTCTTCACTTATGGGAGCTTCTGGAGGTTCTGAAGGCCCTGGCTGAATCCCCGCCTCTGGCACCACCTCTTCTCCAGCCTCCTCATTGTCTGACTCGGGTGCCAGCTGCATAGGCTGCTGGCGCAGCACCACACCAGCCTCCTCGCTGTCGAAATCAGCTACTAGCTACACAGGCCGCTAACGGGCCACAACAGGCTAGGATAAGCTTAATGACAGCATGCATTATATAGCACCAGGAATTTTTGCACCCATTTACCTAACAAATAAACCAGCAATCGAACAAGCAGTCTATAGGGGTTAAATAAGCCTGCCTCTCAGAAGGCCAGGAACCCCGAACGCCAGCGAGACCTACCTGTTGAATGCAGAACTTCCGTACTGTGTAGTCAACAAGGATGGTCACATCTTCCACGGAAACCCGGATATTCCCGTACGTCCAGCAACCCTGATCTGGCCAGTACTGGGCACATTTACACTGAGGAGAGAGCACAAAAGAGACCAAGATTTAGGGCAGAAGAGAAGAGGAGAGGCTCTAACCCAGGATCTCCTCAGGGTCAGTTTTCTCTCGCTGGAGATCAGCATCTGTTGTAGGTTAAAAGCAGGGGTGAAATGCTACCAGTTCACTCTGGTTTGAGCAAACTGCTAATTTAAAAAATGCTTTAAAAAGTTAAAATCGACGATCACAGGTGTGCTGCGCGATCGTAGGAATCTTTTTTAAAAACTTTTTTAAAGCATTTTTTTACTACCAGTTTGAGCGAATAGGTCATAAAAAATGCTTTAAAAAGTTTTTTTTTAAAGTTGGCCACTCCTACCCAGTCACATGATGTCCCCCCCACCAAGCCACACCCACAGAACTGGTAGCAAAAAAAATCTGCATTTCACTACTGGTTAAAAGCTTGTCCAAATTTGGCTGGGGCAGCCTCACTGTGGACAGGACCTGATGGGTAACTCTCCAGGGAGAGGAATGCCAGGAGAAAAGAGACCACTCAGTGATCCAACAACGCATGCTGGTCGAAGGTGGACGATACATTGAAATAATGTGGAAATTCCCACTCTCCGAGCAGCCCAAATATCTGGCAAGCACCAAAGAGTCTTGCCTTCGTTTTTCTGCCAAGTTACACCCTGTTGAAAATGCCAGGATTGTACTGAATTAGTGATTGTGGTTACTGTGTAGTCATGAAGAGCTGAAGATGGCACCAGTGAGCTGGGAAGATTTTCCTACAGGTGCCCTTACTACAAGAAAAGCTCAACTGGGGACACAAAAATAAATGTTTTGTTTGTTTGTCTATTATTTATATCCGCCTTTCTTGCTCTTTTTTATAAACGACTCAAAGCGGTGAACATATCAAATACTTCTTCCTTCTCCCGGTTTCCTCACAATAGCAACCTGGTGAGGCGGGTTGGGCTGAGAGACAGGGAATGGCCTCAAAGTCGCCCAGCCAGCTTTTGTGGCTAAGTGCAGCACTAGAACTCCCTGGTGATTGGCCCAAAGTTAGCCCACCAACTTTCATAATTACAGAGGCACTAGAACTCCCAGTCTCCTGGTGATTGGCCCAGTTGCCCAGATGGCTTTTGTGGCTAAGGCAGCACTAGAACTCCCAATCTCCTGGTGATTGACACGAAGTCATCTCATCAACTTTCATAACTATGGTGGCATTGGAACTCCCAGTCTCCTGGTGACTGGCCCAAAGTCACCCCACCAACTTTCATAACTATGGCGGCACTGGAACTCCCAGTCTCCTGTTGATTGGCCCAAAGTTATCCAGCCACCTTTCATGCCTAAAATGGGACTAGAACTCCCTATCTCCTGGTGATTGGTCCAAAGTCATCCAGCCAGATTTCATGGCTAAGGCGGGACTAGCTCACTGTCTCCTGGTGATTGGCCTAGAGTTAGCCTGTCAGCTTTCATGATTAAGACAAGACTAGAACTCACCATCTCCTGGTGATTGGCCCAAAGTCACCTAGTTTTCATACCTAAGGCAGAACTAGAACTCACTGTCTCCTAGTGATTGGCCCAAAGTCACCCAGCTGGCATTCATGCCAAAGGCGAGACTAGAGCTCCCCATCTCCTGGTGACTGGCTCAAAGTCACCCCAGCAACTTTCATAGCTAAGGCGAGACTAGGACTCCCTGTCTCCTGGTGATTCACCCAAAGTCACCTAGTCGGCTTTCATATCCAAGGCGGTCACAAGAGCCTTACCTCTTTTCTCTCCTTCAGATTGGTCACCATGACAATTGTGGCTGTGTTTTGCTCCCAAATCATTCTCCAGAAGTCATTCACCGTTTCTTCTTTGGGCCCTGCCCAGATGCCAGAGGTGAGAAGCAGAGAAAAATCCGTTACCAAGAAGGAACAAGATGAGCTGAATCGCTTCTCCCCACGTTGGCCATCTAATCTTTCAGCTCAGATATAGCCACCGCAAACCACCATAGCTTTTTCTACGTTTGAGATTGTCTGCAGACCGGATTCCCCCTCTCTACAGGTAGTTTTTGCCAAAAAGGTGCCTGTTTTCGTCAAAAACGTGCCATTTTTGGCTTGCAGAGTGCTTCTGGGGGCTGGGGAGGGCAAAAATGTGACTCGCGGAAGGCTCTGGAGCCCAAAAACAGGCCGGTATTCAGTCTATAAGATGCACTTAAATTTTCACCCAATTTTAGGGGCTAAAAAAGGTGCATTTTATACTCTGAAAAATACAGTAAATGTCGATTTGATATGAAAGCTGTCCAACTTGAAAAGCAAAAACTTTCAGGGAGGTGGAAGAAGTTAGTCAGCTTTGCATTCCCCCCCCCCCCTCAAAATCACAAAGAAATATGCAATATTTATCTTAAGCATTTCCCTCCTTTAGATTAGGAGCCATCGCAACAAAATGCAGCAAGATTGGGGAAACTCTGGAGGAGACATTCGAAAATACACATTGCTAATCCCTGTAGTGTAGAAATTCAAAGGAAATGCATATTATTTACCTTGTGCTGCAATGAACCTGTTCTTCTCCTGATACCCCTGCAAGAACGGAAGCGAGACGGGAATGAAAAAAAATAAAAAGCAATGGTTTTATTTCTGGTGTTGGTCAAAGGCTTAAAAATTTGGCATCCTCTCTCACGGGGTTTAATTCTTTGCTTTGCAAATATGGTCACTGCATACAAATTATCTTGCAGCCAGTAAAAATAAGATTTATCTGTGGATGATCTGGCTACATCTGGCCTTCTCTGTGGGGGCCCGTCCTACGGAACGAACTGCCCCCGGAAATACGTAGGAACTGTCCCCAACCTCCATGCCTTCCGTCGTGCCCTTAAGACACTGTTATTCCAACAAGTGAGTCTGACGGAATGATGAGTTTTAATGGGTATTTTAGCTTTGGGATTTTAATTATTACGGCCAATTTATTGAACCTATTTTAATTGTTTTTAACTTTTGTCTCTCTGTTGTTTTTATTATGGGCTGTACACCACCCTGAGTCCTTCAGGAGAAGGGCGGTATAAAAGTGTAATCAAATAAATATGTAAATAAATAAATTACACGGGTTAGAACAGATGAAGATGACAACAAGAATCGACAGCTACTTCTCTTCCTTCCTAAAACCCCTAAATTTCCTAGACTGCAGGGAGTCCTCAACTTACGACCGCAATGGAGCCCAAAATTCCCGTTGCTAAGCGACACATTGGTCGAGTGAATTTCGCCCCGTTTTACGACCTTTTCGTGAATCCCTGCAGTTGTTAAGTGAGCAACACATTTGTTAAGTGAATCCGGCTTTCCCGTTGACTTTGCTTGTCAGAAGGTCGCAAAAGAGGATCACGCGACCCCGGGGACATTTCAACCGTCATCAATATGAGTCAGTTGCCAAGTCTCTGAACAAAATTCAGAGATCATGTGACCCTGGGGATGTTGCAATGGTCGTTAAATGTAAGAAATGGTCGTAAGTCTTTTTTTCCAGTGCTGTTGTGATTTCGGTCACTAAATGAACTCTGTGTTTGTGTGTGTGTGTGTATAATTTTTTGAATATATATCAATATCAGTACATGAACAATGAGGCATCTGGGTATCATTCATTTAAATACAGGTAGTACTAATAGTATTAATATTTGTTATTTACATCATGCTTAAATAATTATATTTCTATACGTATTTGTGATAAGGTATAGGCCTCATTATTTAGTCGTTCAACATTTTAGTCCCCCATTCCAATGACAATAACAATATCATTAAAACATACAGGGTCACCATCTTTCAACATCTAATCTTTATATTTAGTTATTACTTTTAGTATATCATATAAAAATATACATAATACTATTCCCCTTATTTCTTGTTTCTGCCTCTGTTCTACTTCCTAATAAAGCCAATCTTGTATTACCGTATTTTTCGGAGTATAAGATGCACCTTTCCCCCCCTAAAAGGGGGTGAAAATTTAGGTGCGTCATATACCGAATGTAGCCCCACCCGCCCAGTGGACCCCACCCTTTGGCCTCTGCCTTGCAGCAGTTACCTCCTTGCAAGCGAACAGCAAGAAAAAAACAGCTCCTTTCAGCTTCAGCACAGGCTAATTAGCACAGGTTGATTGGATCAGCCTCCCGACTCTCAGCCGATTTGCTCTCAGCTGTTTTGGACAGAGCTCTCTGCTTGCTGCAAAGAGGTAAATCGCTGGGAGCAGATTTTTTTCCCCCTTGTGCTAATCAAGCTATGCTGAAAACGAAACTGAAAGTAAAGCAGGCTGTTTGCTGTAACGAGGCAAAATTGGGCAGAGGCAGATTTCTTTTTCTTCTTTTCCTCACCAAAAAAGGTAGGTGCGTCTTATACTCCGGTGCGTTTTATACTCCGAATAATACGGTACATAACATTGCCTCTATCCGTCATCTCTTGCCCGTTTTAATATTTCAATTCTTACTCATTTTTTAACTTGGCTCCCAAATTCCTCCCTTGCGTCTTCATCTCCATCTACCTCTTTCCTGGTTAGCTTACGTATTTCTTCCCTCTCTACTATCTTTTGCTGCCAAGCCTCCAGAGGATCTGCCCAAATCTCTGATTTCTAAGTGAACTGTTGTAAGTCGAGGACTATCTGAACCTGGGGAACATTCCTAAGCCTTTAGCAGTTACTTACATTAATGAACGAGGCGTTGATATAATCGGAGTCTGGAACCCCTTCAATAGGTGTCAGGTGAACCCTGGAATGGTCATCTAGGAGAGAGAAGATGGCCATGAATGGCAAAAGCATCAGGACGATGAAGGACCTTCAGTGAAAGTCAAATGAATCTCCAAGAAGGTCAACCTTCACAAGATTTTCAGTGCAGACGAAAAACTAGAGAAGTGACTGCTCATTACAACCTATCATTGTCTTGCAAGATCCAATCTGTGTCGGTCACCTGGACAAAACCAGAGATTTTGTCTTCCGAGCTTTTGGACTTGTGCAAGAGGGTAGGTGCCACCACAGAGAAGGCTCTCCCCCTGGGAGTCGCCAGCCAAGATTGTCTGGCTGATGGCACCCTGAGGAGGCCCTCTCTGTGGGAGCAAACCGGCGTTGGTCACCAACACCTTGAAGCGCATCCGGAAGTCCACCGGAAGCCAATGCAACCCGCGCAGGAGAGGTGTCACGTGGGAGTGCCCCGTCGCTCCCATAATCCCACGCGCAGCCGCATTCTGCACCAGTTGGAGCCTCCGGGTGTACCTCAAGGGGAGCCCCATGTAGAGAGCGTTACAATAGTCCATATTGTCTTGTTTATGGAGATTCTCATAAGTCATCCAGAGCCCATCTTCAGCTACTAAGATTGTTGGACGAGCAGGCTCAAAAACAGCTGGGGAAGTAATTGGAATGGGAAACAGGACGCTCGTCCTACTCTACAGGAATGTTGATTTATCACCAGCCTATCAAGTGCCTAGAAGTCGAGAGCCGATGACTTAAAAGTGAACACACTCCAATCAACATCTGAAAAGCCACACAGAACAGGCGCTATAAACACCACGCAAAGGACAGCATACATTCTGCTAGAGAGAAGTTCCCTGAAGATCCAGTATGAGTCCGAAAGCTCGGAAGACAAAACCTCTGGCCCCCTATCCCAAATTGGACCCTGCAACAACATTATCCTGCGACACATACATTTACCTTCATTTATCAGCGATATTATTCTTTATCTTTATCTTTTATTAGATTTATATACCGCCCTTCTCCTTTCGGACTCAAGGCGGTGAGCAGCCAGAGTAAAAACATTTGTACACAAAAGTTAAAATGATTTTAAAAGTAATTGAATAAATTTGGCCCATAATTTAAAACATTTCAATTAAAATCAGTATCAAACTTTAAAAGCAACATAAAATCAGGCCAGCCCAGCTAACTGAAAAAAGTAAGTTTTTAGGGCCCGATGAAAAGTCCGAAGGTCTGGGATTGTTCGTATCTCTGGGGGTAGATCGTTCCAGAAGATAGGTGCCACCACAGAGAAGGCTCTCCCCTTGGGGGTTGCCAGCCCACATTGTCTGGCTGATGGCACCCTGAGGAGGCCCTCTCTGTGGGAGCGAACCAGCTGGTGGGAGGCAATTGGTGGCAGAAGGTGGTCCCGTAAGTACCCCGGCCCTAAGCCATGGAGCGCTTTAAAGGTCGTCAGCAACATCTTGAAACGCACCCGGAAGTCCACCGGAAGCCAATGCAGCTCGCGCAGGAGAGGTGTCACATGGGAGTGCCCCGTCGCTCCCATAATCCCCCACGCAGCCGCATTCTGCACCAGTTGGAGCCTCCGGGTGCACCCCAAGGGGAGCCCCATGTAAAGCGTTACAATAGTCCATATTGTCTTGTTTATGGAGATTCTCAAAGTCATCCAAGTCATGGTTGTCCCGAAGGTGCTTTTTCAAAAGACAACTGGAATCTCTTGGTTTTTTCTTAAAGATGTTTCGCTTCTCATCCACGAAGTTTCTTCAGTTCTGACTGAACGTGAAGGATGGAAGAATTTCTGTTCTTTGCAGTCCTCTGGTCGTTAGCGCTCTCTCTGGGAGTCACTGAGGCCACTTGGAGACTTATTTGTGTCCCTAGGTATTGTGGCTCCGTTGCCTGAGCCTGTGTCATCAGCAGGAGAGGACTCTGAGAGTGAGGGAGAGGAGTAGGCAAGGCCTCCTTCTCCAGGACCCTCCTCTCTGGCAATGCCTCCGGAGGACACCGAAGGGCAAGAGATAGGCCCAGAGCCAAGCACGTCCCCGCAGCTACAGGTGGACAGTGATGAGGGTAATGAGTCTTGGCTGGACCCTCGCCAGCGTCGCAGAGAGAGGGTCACGCAACAGAAGAAAAGGCGTGATTAGCTGACTCACTGGACCACACCTCACTGGACCACACCCCACAGGCTATAAAAGGGGGTGAGTTAAGCATTCAGACTCTGATGGACAAAACTAACTAATCCCTTGGAGTCACTTTGCATCTCGGCTTCCAATTTATTCCTGGACAATTGTTGTGGTGTGTATTTTCTTCTATGCACAGACACAGGACACAGGACACAGACAAACCTCCAGGGGGCCTCAACGACTCCCTAAAAGGATGCAAATGACCAATTGTCTGCAAGGAGTCCTTCCGTTCCCCACCATCCAGTCTGAGCTGAAAAAGCTTCTTGGATGAGAAGCAAAACGTCTTCAAAGAAAAAACAGGAAGTCCAGTTGCCTTTTGAAACAGCAGTTGTCCTCTGGGACAACTGAGGACCCAGACAAATCTCCAAGTGGCCTCAACGTCTCTCTAAAAGGATGCAAATGACCAAGGAGTATCAATCCTTCCGTTCCCCACCATCCAGTCTGAGCTGAAAAAGCTTCTTGGATGAGAAGTGAAACGTCCTCAAAGAAAAGACAACCAGGACCTGGATGATTATGAGAATCTCCATAGAAATGTATGCCCAATCTCTAGTCTTTTTTCTCCAACCCTCCACTCCTTTGTGGTCACTGTTGCTTTATTTCAATCCAACCTAAATGATTTTTTTGGGGGGTCTTCTTCATCCCGAACGCCATCACTCTGCTAAACAAATAATTCCCCCAACGCTGTCAAACTATTCACTAAGTCTGCGCTACTATTAATCTTCTCATCGTTCCCATCACCCATCTCCTCCCACTGATGGCTGCATGACTGTAACTTGTTCCTGGTATCCTTACGATTTATATTGATTGTTTCCTAGTATGATTTGACTGCTTATTTGTTCCCTGTGACTATCATTAAGGGTTCTACCTTATGATTCTTTTTTTTTTAAAATTAGATTTATATGCTGCCCTTCTCCGGAGACTCAGGGCGGCTTACAATGCGTTAAGCAATAGCCGTCATACTTTTGTATATCTTTTTTTATACAAAGTCAGCTTATTGCCCCCCACAAGCTGGGTCCTCAATTTACCTACCTTAGAAAGGATGGAAGGCTGAGTCAACCCTGAGCCTCGAACTTGCAATAATTGCAGACAGCTGAATGTTAATAACAGGCTACTTATCCTGTTGAGCTATCTGGGGCTCTTTTACATTCTTGACGAGTGTATCTTGTCTTTTTATGTACACTGAGAGCCTATGCGTCAAAGACAAATTCCTTGTGTGTCCGATCACGCTTGGCCAATAAAGAATTCTAATCTAATCTAAATTAAAAGAAGCCATTTTATCAAGAATTGGAATTTACTGGCGTTATTTTTGTGAGATTTGTTTTCTTGTGCTGCTCCCGAAGGACACGTCTCCTAGGCAACCTCCTTCGCCTCGCTGCATCTCGGTTTTTGTGCACCACAAAAGAACGGATGGCCTTCGTTCTCCAGGTTCTTGTTCAGCACTTCCACAATAATAGCAGTTCCTGACTGGTTGAGAGGGGTCTCTCCTTCTCTCTCTTTTTTAAAGGAGATTCATATTTGGAGCTCGGGCTATTTAAGCAAAGAGTAGTTTTGAAGAATGGGCAGAGAACTGTAGATGTTTTTTCGAAGGACAGCAGAGAAGATTGTGGGTCGACTGGATGCAAGGATTTCTCTTGGTTGACCCTAACCAGGATTCAAAGCCGTCACCCCTGATCACAGTCTCTGTAACTGCGATCCACTTTACTTAGTAAAGGTTCCCTTTGAACATACGTGCTAGTCGTTCCTGACTCTAGGGGGCAGCGCTCATCTCCATTTCAAAGCCAAAGAGCCAGTGCTGTCCAAAGACGTCTCCATGGTCATGTGGCCGGCATGACTCAACGCCAAAGGCGCACGGAACGCTGTTCCCGTCCCACCAAAGGGGGTCCCTATTTTTCTACTTGCATTTTTTACCTGCTTTCGAACTGCTAGGTTGGCAGAAGCTGAGACAAGGCACGGGAGCTCACCTCGTTAGGCAACATTCGGGACTCGAACCGCTGAACTGCCGACCTTTCGATCGACAAGCTCAGGGTCTTAGCCACTGAGCCACTGCGTCCCACTTTACTTAGCAGTGAAATATAAAAGGGATTGAGTCTTATTAGATCGTCCACTTCTTCTCCAGTAGGCCAACCATGGATAAATCCCAAGAAAAGTTTCAGAAGAAAACAGAACGTTTAATTCAACTACATATCCTAGTTTTGGGGCCGCTCGAGAAATAGTCAGGCACGGGAAGGGTTTTGTGGCTCCCGGTGTTTTCTTTTCTGTGGGAAACGGGTCAAAGTGGCTCTTTTGAGTGTTTAAGGTTGCTGACCCCTGCATTAGACCTTGCTTACTATATGTTTTTACAACTGCACCACAATCAGAGGTGGTATTCAGCCGGTTCAGGCAAATCGGTAGTGGCTATCTGCGGGTGGGGTGGGCCTGCCCAACCGCCCGTGTGCAATCCCATCCTTTATCACTGTGTTTTTGATGCCACACGCACGTGTGAACGGTATGCACAAGCGAATTGCCGTGTTTTGCGCGCACATTTCCGTTGCTGGTCGAATCGGTTGCTACAGAATGGAATCCCACCTCCGACCACACTCTCTAGAAAGCAATTGGCAGAAACTGTGGAATATCAATACATACAAGGCAAAATGTTGACATATCTGTTCTTCTCCTTGTTTTCTTCTTTAGAGGCGGCTTCACAGGTGGCTTGGATCGGACATGCTGGCAGGGCCTGGAAGGATAGAGCGGATATAAATAACTTGGCCGCTGCCTCTCTGCTAACCACGACAAACATTAACCAATCAAACCAATCTTCATTAAACCTATCTTCAAGTGAAAAAAACAAGGAAGCCCAGTTGTCTCCTGAAAAGGCACCTGTTCTGTCCCCCATCCTCACACAGACAAATGCAATACCAAACACGCCTGCCAATAATTTATTGTATAAATAAATAATTCCTGGCCGACGAGAATTCTGGCAGCTAACTGTAAAACGCCTGCCAAGTCCAATTAGTATTCCCCAAAAGCAGGAGAGGACTTATCTGCAGTCCGTTTCCAAAGCGACAAATTATCCACAAGAATTTAGTCCAAAAGGTATCTGAGCCGAAGTGCAGGATTCACGAGGTGACTCTTTAGAGTTTAAACTTTTGTCCGTCATAAAGCCTGCCGAGCAATCCTGCCCCCTTTTATCCCTTGTGGGGTGTAGCTTAGTGACTCAGCTCAATCCCTGGCCCTCCCACGCCTCTTCCTTTGCAGCGCATGCTTCTCCCTCCGACGCTGCCTGGGATCAAGCCAGGATTCATCATTATCACTCTCTATCAATGGGTGCTCCAAAATGCCTTCCTCCTGGCCTTCGGATGGAACCTGAGGCATTGCCAGAGG
Source organism: Masticophis lateralis (assembly GCA_030761175.1). NCBI lineage: Eukaryota > Metazoa > Chordata > Lepidosauria > Squamata > Colubridae > Masticophis > Masticophis lateralis. The sequence continues at coordinate 81,669,289 of JAUDYJ010000007.1, read as the reverse complement.
GGAGGGTTCTGGAGAGGGAGGCCTTATCAGTTCCTCCTCCTCACCTTCTGAGTCCTCTTCCTCCATGAGGACAGACCTGGATGACTGAGAAGCTCTACAGACTATTAACTAACCAACAAACCAACCACTTTTATTGCTGTTTGACATCGCTTCTGTGGCAGCAGCCAAATTCGTGGTAAACTCTGCTTCCAAAGGCATGGATAGGAAACCCTAGGGACAGGGGTGAAATGCTACCGGTTCACTTCGATTCAGGCAAACTGGTAGCGGCGGTGGCGCGTGGTTTGGTGAAATAGTAGCGGCGGCAGTGCAAGGCTCCGCCCAGCCGCCTGGATGTCGTTACTTCCTGCATTTAACCAGGAAGTAACCTGTTTTTGACCTTCTGCGCGTACGCAGAGGTTCCAAAATCAGATGTGACAATGGCATGCGTGCTTGCTCCAAACTAGGAGGGAAGGGAAGTAGATTTCATCTCTGCCTAGGGAGGTCATTGAGTTGCCAATTCTGCAATCTTGGCATGTCAAAAACTAGGTAAGTTAAACTGGGTGGTAAGTTATACGTTGTTTTAAATAAGTTATATGTCTATAAATAAATTGTAATAAAATTATATTGGAGACTGTGAGTTCCAGTCCTGCCGTAGGCATGAAAGCCGGCTGGGTGACTTTGGGCCAATCACCAGGAGACGGTGAGTTCTAGTTCTTCCTAAGGCATCAAAGCCAGCTGGATGACTTTGGGCCAATCAACCAGGAGACTGTGAGTTCTAGTCCTTCCTAAGGCATGAAAGCCAGCTGGGTGACTTTGGGCCAATCACCAGGAGACGGTGAGTTCTAGTTCTTCCTAAGGCATCAAAGCCGGCTGGGTGACTTTGGGCCAATCAACCAGGAGACTGTGAGTTCTAGTCCTGCCTTAGGCATGAAAGCCAGCTGGGTGACTTTGGCCCAATCACAAATTCAACCCTGTGATTCTACTATTCTTGCAAACAGATTTCAGTGAAGGAAGGGTTTTGGTGCTAACGTGCTCCACAAGGGGGCAGCAAAGTTTCCCTCTGGCCAACATTCAACTTTAGGAGCAGAACTTGAAAACATAGGTAGTCCTCAGTGTGTGACTACCCGAGCGGACTTCAACTCCCAGAATTCAACCTTCATTTCAGGAAGTTGAAGTTCATCCATCAACAAGCTGCTGTAGTTGAGAAACTCTGTACATGTATTTAAGGCCACAATTGGGGAAGGAAGGAAGGAAGGAAGGAAGGAAGGAAGGAAGGAAGGAAGGAAGGAAGGAAGGAAGGAAGGAAATGGGAGGGAGGAAGACAGGAAAGAAGGAAAAGAAAGAAAGGAAGGAAGGAAGGAAGGAAGGAAGGAAGGAAGGAAGGAAGGAAATGGGAGGGAGGAAGACAGGAAAGAAGGAAAAGAAAGAAAGGAAGGAAGGAAAAGAAAGGAAGGAAGGAAGGAAGGAAATGGGAGGGGGAAGACAGGAAAGAAGGAAAAGGAAGGAAGGAAGGAAGGAAATGAGAGGGAGGAAGGAAGGAAGGAAAAGTAAGGAAGGAAATGAGAGGGAGGAAGAAAGGAAGGAAGAAAGGAAGGAAATGGGAGGGTGGAAGAAAGGAAAGAAAGAAAAGGAAGGAAGGAAAAGAAAGAAAAAGGAAGGAAGGCAGGAAAGAAAGAAAGAAAAAGAAGGAAGGAAGGAAGGGAAAGAAAGAAAGAAAGGAGAGAGAGAGAGAAAGAATTCTATGCAGAAGAAGATCTAACTTAAACTTAATTTCCACCATAATAGATTTTTTTTCTTTTAAAATAAAAAAACCTCCCCATTTCAAAACCCAGAAAGAATGACCGAGGGGTTGGGAAGGGGGGGGGGAAGAGGTGAGGTCAAAGGTCAGCCAAGTACCCACACTGAATTCCTCGCGGAAGAGCTTGTTGTCATCTGCCATTCGCCGGTTAATGTCCTCCTCCAGTTTATCCACAGGCAGCGGCGGGTACTTCCGATTGGTGCTGGGAGATCTGGCCAGCAGCGGCATGCTCTGCGGTTCTGCAGGACGGACAGATGGGAGAGAAACGGGTCGGTTGAGGGGACACCGGCCACCGGAGGTCGATGGAGGACCCCAATGGAGAGGAAAGCGAGTGTGTGTGTCTGTATGGGGAGGGAGGGGTTTCCTCTGGAAAAGCAACAGCAGGTCCCTCCCCATCGAGTAAACAGAGCTTGTAAAGGGAACATAAAGGCCTTGTAGCTTCTACAAGAATAGCAGCAACAGGCAAAATGCAGAAAATTCTTTACAAAAAGTAAGTGGTTAAAGCACCAGGTAATAAAAATGGAAGATGGTGAGTTTAAGTTCTGCTTTGGACATGAAAAAGGCTGGATGATTTAGGGACAATCATCAGGAGACGGTGAGTTCTAGTTCTGCCTTAGGTACGAACGCCAAATGGGTGACTTTGGGCCAATCATCAGGAGACTGTGAGTTCTAATCCTACCTTAGGCCTGAAAGCCAACTGGGTAATTTTGAGCCAATCACCAGGTGACAGTGAGTTCTAGTTCTATTTTAGGCATGAAAGCCAACTGGGTAATTTTGAGCCAATCACCAGGTGACGGTGAGTTCTAGTTCTATTTTAGGCATGAAAGCCACCTGGGTAACTTTGGGTCAATCACCAGGAGACAGTGAGTTCTAGTTCAATCACCAGGAGACTGGGAGTTCTAGCCCTATCTTAGGCATGAAAGCTGATTCGATGACTTTGGCCCAAACTTTCATTGCAGGCATCCGGCCCAGGAGCCATAATTTGAGGACCCCTGATTTAGTGCAATATAAAAAAATGCAAATAATTTTTCTGCGGACCACCAAAATTTTCTCACGGACCAGAAACTCTGGTTTAGATAGAAGAAACTCAACAGGTCTTTTCTGGTTCGGGGAGCCCGACACAATATTAGAATACCATGTTGGAAGAGGTCTAACTTGGGGGAAAGTCAGATTTAGGATTTCGAGTTCCTGACACCAGAGAGAAGAGACGGCAAGACTTACCAATGTCATCTATCCGGCCATTGGACAAATGAAAGGAATTGGAGTGGCTCCCGGCCTGTTTGTGTTTTTTGAACCTATGAACAAACAAACAAACAAACAAACAAAAAATCGGGAAATCAGTAGTAGACTCGACATCCTGACAAAATTTAACGAAGGTAGTCCTTGACTTACAACCATTGGTTTAGTGACCGTTTGACGTTACAACAGCACTGGGGGGAAAAAAGCGACTTATAACCGTTTTCCACACTTACGACCTTCAGAGCAACCAGATGGTCATGTGGCTGAAATTCAGACGCTTGGCAACTGACTCGTATTTATGACGGCTGCAGTGTCCCTGGGGGTCACGTGATTCCCCTTTTTTGGGACCTTGTGACAAACAAAGTCGTTAAGACAATTGTCGTTGCCTTACGACCGTAATTGAGGCCAAAATCTCTGTTGCTAAGTGAGACATTTGTTAAGTGAGTTTTGACCCATTTTGCGACCTTTCTGGCCACAGCCGTCATTGTGGTTGTTAAATGAATCCGGCTTTCCTGTTGACTTTGCTGGTCATGTCACAGACGCTGACCACATGACCCCAGGACATTGCAACAGTCATAAATATGAGTCAGCTGTCAGCCTCTGAACTTTGATCACAGCGATGCTGCAACCGTCATAAGTGTAAGAAACGGTCATAAATCGCTTCTTTTAGCGCCGTTGCAACTCTGAGTCACTAAATGAATTATTATAAGTCAAGGACTATGTATATACATACATACATGTGTGTGTGTGTGGGTGGGTGGGTGTTTTTCTTTCTTTATATCTTTTCACACTTCTATCCCTATTCTCTATTTATTCTTTATCTTTTCTCTGTTGGCTTATGTTGTTCTTTTAAGATATACGCTTTGCAAAATATAATAAAATTATTGGACACTGTTAGGAAATGATAATTACCTAACTTGTTGTTGGGTTGGCAATATATAAACTCTCAATATAGCTTTAAGACTGTATTGCATTCATACTGTGTCCTGATTGGTTAGCTCTGTAGCCAATGTCCTTAAGAGGGAGCTTGAAACATGGTTTGTTTCTCTTTGCTGATCATTACTGCTCTTTGCTGTGTTTGCTACTGTTTGCAACAGTTTATTGTGAATGACTACGACAACTGGTAAGAAGACTCTGTTATTGGACTATCCCTGGACTATTGTTTTACGATCTACTGCTTTATCTGTGTATGACTTGGACTGTTTATTGGACTGTGCCTTATTACTATTTCCTAAAAGTAAACACAACTCAGTGTATCTGTGTGTTGGCTGTGATTATTCCCAACTGCTCTCAATCGTTTTCACGTGCACACCCTCGCTACTCTAGGGTTGCTCTGCAAATTCCTTAACAGACACGAAAGAATAATATGCTACAGTTGGATTCTGCATACATTCATGCCAGCAACACGAGGCAACGCCTGGCATAAGAACAAACCTAGATCAAAAGAAGGGCTGCAAAGGGGCAGAGAGAAATTAAAATTATATGAATAAAACAAGGCAACTTTCTGAATATTTAAGAGTCAGGCTCAATAATTTCCTGATAAGCCGGTCTTCAAAGCAAGAGGTTCTCGACGAAGCGTGACCTCGCATAATTGCGTGTTATCAAAATGCAGCAACCGGCACATCCTCATTTAAATATTCATGAACCCGTGAGTTTGTACAACTCTGAAATGTTGGATTCCCAGGCCCAGCAGTTAATTCTAAAACCCAGGGTATCCGCTCCTCGGACAATGCTGCAAGAGATCGACGAAAATACAATACTTAAAAATACAGGTAGTCCTCGTTTAATGATTGCTCGTTTTCAGTTTCACGACTGTTCATTGCACAGCTCGTTTAATGGCTGTCCAAAGTTACAACGGCACGGAAAAATGTAACTTATGGCCAAAGGTCATAACTTTTTTCAGAGTTTGACCTTTGCAGCATCCCCATGAATCACGAGATCAACATTCGGATTCTTGGCAAGCGGTTCATATTTGTGACGGGTTGCAGTGTGTGTGTGTGTGTGTGTGTGTGTGTGTGTGTGTGTGTGTGTGTGAGAGAGAGAGAGAGAGAGAGAGAGAGAGAGAGAGAGAGAGAGAGAGAGAGAGAGAGAGAGAGAGAGAGAGAGAGAGACGTGATCCCCTTTTGCAACCTTCTAATGAACCAAATCAACGGGGAAGCCGAATTCATGTAACAACCCGGCTTACTAATTTACCAACTGCGGTGATTCACTTTAACAATGGTGGCAAGGAAAATCGTAAGATGGGGGCAAAATGCACTGAACAGCAGTTTCGCTCAACAACAGGAATTTTGGGCTCCGTTGCGGTCGTTGTTTCCAGTAGCTTTTGTTTTGCAAAAGTTGCAAGGAGATGCATTTTATTTTATTTTTTTGCATTAGGGTACACACTGGTAAGGTAACACTGCAATGGCTGCGGTCACGTTTGACAACCCGTGGAGGAAATGGTCCCCGTGAGGTAGGTTTTGTTTCTCAAAACAAACGAGGCCTCGAATCAAACCTGCCCGGGGCCGATTTTACACACACAAAAAAGTATCTCCACCCTTCCTGTCACTGGGTGGTTTTGCTCTGCAGCCCATTTTTTCTTTTAATCCAGTTTTCAGTGGGTGGATCATTTCAGATGACAGCAAATCATCCATTTCGTGTGCTTCTCGCAGTCCGTTTCCTGGTTCGAGTGGGAACCTTTTTATTCCTGGATTCTTGCATAATTTGCAAGTTATAGGATAGGACAGGATAGGATAGGATAGGATAGAATAGAAAATAGAATGGAATGGAATGGAATGGAATGGAATGGAAGAATAGAATAGAATAGAATAGAATAGAATAGAATAGAATAGAATAGAATAGAATAGAATAGAATAGAATAGAATAGAATAGGCAGAGTAGAGTAGAGTAGAGTAAGAGTAGAGTAGATGAATAGAGTAGATGAATAGACGAATAGAATGGAATGGAATAGAATATAGAATAGAATAGAATAGAATAGAATAGAATAGAATAGAATAGAATAGAATAAAATAAAATAGAATAGAATAGGCAGAGTAGAGTAGAGTAGAGTAAGAGTAGAGTAGATGAATAGAGTAGATGAATAGACGAATGGAATGGAATGGAATGGAATGGAATGGAATGGAATGGAATAGAATAGAATAGAATAGAATAGAATAGAATAGAATAGAATAGAATAGAATAGAATAGAATAGAATAGAATAGGCAGAGTAGAGTAGAGTAGAGTAGAGTAAGAGTAGAGTAGATGAATAGAGTAGATGAATAGACGAATGGAATGGAATAGAATATAGAATAGAATAGAATAGAATAGAATAGAATAGAATAGAATAGAATAGAATAGAATAGAATAGAATAGAATAACAGAGTTGGAAGGGACCTTGAGATCTTCTAGTCCAACCCGCTGCTCAGACAGGAAACCCTATACCATTTCAGACAAATGGCTGTCCAATCTCTTCTTAAAAACTTCCAGGGTTGGAGCATTCACAACTTCTGCAGGCAAGTAGTTCCACTGATTAATTGTTCGGTCAGGAAATTTCTCCTTAATTCTAAGCTGCTTCTCTCCTTGATAAGTTTCCACCCATTGCTTCTTGTCCTGCCCTCAGGGGCTTTGGAGAATAGCTTGACTCCCTCTTCTTTGGGGTAGCCCTTGACATACTGGAAGACTGCTATCCTGTCTCTCCTAGTCCTTCTTTTCATTAAACGAGACATACCCAGTTCCTGCAACCGTTCTTCCTATGTTTTAGCCTCCAGTCCCCTCATCATCTTTGTTGCTCTTCTCTGCACTCTTTCTAGAGTCTCCACATCTTTTTTACATCGTGGCAACCAAAACTGAATGCAGTATTCCCAGGGTGGCCTTACCAGGGCATTATAAAGTGGTATTCACACTTTATGTGATCTTGATTCTATCCCTTTGTTGATGCAGCCTGGGACTGTGTTGGCTTTTTTGGCAGCTGCTGCACACGGCTGGCTCCTATTTAAATGGTTGTCCACTAGGACTCCAAGATCCCTCTCACAGTCATCACCATTGAGCAAGATACCACATATACGGTATCCATGCATTTTGATTTTCTTGCCTAAATGGAGAACCTTATTTTTTTTTCACCACTGAATTTCATTTTGTTAGATAGCGCCCAATGTTTTTGTTTTTGTTTTAAATTAGATTTATATGCCGCCCTTCTCCGGAGACTCAGGGCGGCTTACAATGCGTTAAGCAATAGCCTTCATACTTTTGTAGATTTATATTTATACAAAGTCAGCTTATTGCCCCCACAAACTGGGTCCTCATTTCACCTACCTTAGACAGGATGGAAGGATGAGTCGACCTTGAGCCTGGTGAGATTCGAACTTACAGTAACTGCAGACAGCTGAATGTTAATAACAGGCTTTAGTCTGCTGAGCTATCCAGGCTCCTATTTGTTCAAGTCTATTTTCAATCTCTTCCTCCCCTCCCATCACACACTTCTTTTCACACGCCTGTTGCTTTGCACCTACAAGATGGCCAGGGACTTTCGTCCCCTGATGACTTCAACATTATTTTTGGAGCTGAAGAATGCGGGAGGGAGGGAGGGAGGGATGGAGAGAGGGAGAGTGTGTGAAGTTAGACTTCATCTCTTTAAAATAACCTTTTCTGCATTTCTTTTGAGTGTAGCCCTGTGTTAAAAAAACCCACCGAAACCTGAATCTGTACTCTCATAGACAAGCCAAGGCTTGTTTGTAGGAAAAACCAAAATTGTTGTTATTATGGTTCGTTGCAGAGTCAGCCAGCTGTTCAGACTGGATTTGTCTCCCTCTGGAGTCCCTCCCGAGGATGCGGGATGAACAGATGTTGATGTTTGGTGGTGTTAAAAAATATCGCAAGGTTTTCCCAAGCAAAGTTGCCCTTTTTTGCAATTGCACCTGGGAGAAAAAGATGTGTTAGGTAGATGTTTAGGCTGGATTTGGCATCGTTAGCCACCACTGTGGAAGTCTTTCCCAAGGAACCTGAGATAGACAGATGTGGATGTTTGATGGCGTTACAAATATCGTCGCACGATGATTGATTTGATTTATTAGATTTATATACCGCCCTTCTCCCGAAGGACTCAGGGTGGTGGAAGCTGTTCCGAGGTCTCTGGGCATGCTGAGAATATATCCGCTGAATGTAACTCCGTATTGGTGACAGGAAGGGCATTTGGCCAGTAAACACTCAGTTGGCCAGATGCCACCTTGCAAGGGATGATGAGGTTGTTAAAACGGGATGATGCTGGAAGCTGTTCCGAGCAAAGCTCCCTTTTGCAACTGACTGGTTTTTGTCAATGTCGATGGTCCTCCAGTGGTGCTCCAGATGTTTTGGGATTGCACCCAAGATGCCTATGACTATCAGTGCTACTTTTGCTTTCTTTTTGCCGTAGTCGTTTCACTTCTATTTCGCAAGTCTTTGTATTTGGTGATCTTCTCCAGTTCTTTCTTCTCATATTGCTTCATTGCAGTCAGCTAGATGTTCAGGCCAGAATTGGCATTTTTATCCATCTATCGAGTCCTTCTTAATAACCTGGGATAGGCAGATGTTACTGTTTGATGGTGTTAAAACTAGCATGGCAGGATGTAAGCTATGCCGAGTAAACCTTTTGCAATTGACCGATGAGGGTTTTGTCAACGCCGGCGGTATTCAAGTGTTGTTTCGGTTGTTTAGGGATTGCATCCAAGGTACCTATTTATTATTATTATTATTATATATTATTATTATTATTATATATTATTATTATTATTATATATTATTAATAATTATTAATTATTATATTATTATTATTATATTATATATTATTAATCTGTAGTGAGATTCACAGCCTTTGAGGCCGGTTAATAGCTCAGCAGCTCGAGTTCTAACCAAGGACCTAGGAACTGTTAAGGTATCGTCGGAGGATGTAATTTATTATTATTATTATTATTATTATTATTATTATTATTTAATCTGTAGTGAGATTCACAGCCTTTGAGGCCGGTTAATAGCTCAGCAGCTTGAGTCCCAACCAAGGACCTAGGAACTGTTAAGGTATCGTCGGAGGATGTAATTTATTATTATTATTATTGTTATTATTATTATTATTATTATTATTTAATCTGTACTGAGATTCACGGCCTTTGAGGCCGGTTAATAGCTCAGCAGCTCGAGTCCCAACCAAGGACCTAGGAACTGTTAAGGTATCGTGGGAGGATGTAATATTATTATTATTATTATTATTATTATTATTTAATCTTTAGTGAGATTCACGGCCTTTGAGGCCGGTTAATAGCTCAGCAGCTCGAGTCCTAACCAAGGACCTAGGAACTGTTAAGGTATCGTCGGAGGATGTAAGCTGTTCCGAGTAAGGTGGTTTTTTGTAGAGTCAAAATGTTCAAGTCCGGTAAATTTAGAATTTCTAAATAGTGGGGTAGCCCTTTGGGTATTGGTCCAAGGGCTCCAATTACAATTGGGATTATTATTATTATTATTATTATTATTATTATTATTATTATTATTATTATTGCATTTATACGCCACTCATCTCTCTTTGGCTTTGAAGTGGAGATAAGCACCGCCCCCTAGAGTCGGGAACGACTAGCACATATGTGAGAGGGGAACCTTTACCTTTACCCATAAGAAATAAGTAAATAAATATACTGGGCAGCCAAAAGCACATTTTAGATTGATTCTTGTGTATTTTTTTCAATTGTCTCTCGCAGCCCTACGGAGGCATGCTAATGCAATGCAAAGGGGAAGGGGTAGAGGAGAAGGTCACTCACCTTAACATGTAGAGGACAATAATAATAAATACTATGACGAGCAAGGAGGAGAGGGCCACCATTACAGCGATGATGGGTGTCTCATCTGGAAAGGAGAGAGAAAACACGAGAGTTTTCAGGTGATGGGTTTTGGCTCGGCAAATGGCGACAGTTAAGCATTTCAAAGCTTCTCCATTCGGTCCTCAAAAGGTAGCTGAAGGTTAGGTGGTGAACAGAAGAACTCTGAAGTGGATTTGAAATGAAAAGCCAATTTTTACTCCCACCCAAGGCTGGGTGACTCTGGGTCAATCACTAGGGGACGGTGAGTTCTAGTCCTGCTTTAGGAATAAAAGCCAGCTGGGTGACTTTGGGTCAATTACTAGGAGAGAGTGAGTTCTAGTCCTGCTTTAGACATGAAAGCTGGCTGGGTGACTTTGGGTCAATCACTAGGAGATGGTGAGTTCTGTTTTAGGCTTAAAAGCTAGCTGGGTGACTTTGGGTCAATCACTAGGAGACGGTGAGTTCTAGTCCTGCTTTAGGAATAAAAGCCAGCTGTGTGACTTTGGGTCAATTACTAGGAGATGGTGAGTTCTAGTCCTGCTTTAGACATGAAAGCCGGCTGGGTGACTTTGGGTCAATCACTAGGAGATGGTGAGTTCTAGTCCTGCTTTAGCCATGAAAACCAGCTGGGTGACTAGGAGATGGTGAGTTCTAGTCTTGCTTTAGGCATGAAAGCCAGCTGAGTGACTTTGGGCCAGTAACTAGTAGACGGTGAGTTCTAGTCCTGCTTTAGGCATAAAAGCCAGCTGGGTGACTTTGGGTCAATCACTAGGAGATGGTGAGTTCTAGTCCTGCTTTAGCCATGAAAACCCGCTGGGTGACTAGGAGATGGTGAGTTCCAGTTCCGCTTTAGGCATGAAAGCTGGCTGGGTGAGCCTCTTCCTCAGCCAGACCCACCTAACAGGTTGTTGTGGGGAAAATAGGAAGTGGAAGGTGCAGTGATATGTTTGCCTTTTTGAATTATTTGTGAACATAATAAAGACAGGTTAAACAAATAAATGTAACAATACAACCATTCATTTAGTGATCATTCAGCTACAATGGCACTGTAAAAAAAGTGACTTTGGTTATTAATGCGACTATTAATTATCCATATTTGTAGCAATTATAGCGTCCTGGGATCAGGCGATCCCCTTTTGGGACCTTCTGACGAGCAAATGGGGGAAGCCTTTCTCCTTTCCTTTCCTTTCCTTTCCTTTCCTTTCCTTTCCTTTCCTTCCCTTCCCTTCCCTTCCCTTTTCTTCCTGTCCTCTCCCCCTCCCCTCCCTTCTCCTTTCCTTTCCTCCCTTTCTCTTCCATTCCTTTCCTTTCCTCCCAGTCTCTTCCTTTCCTCTTTTCCCTTTCTCTTCCCTTTCCTCTCCTCCCTTCCTTCCCCTTTCCTTTTTTCTTCCCTTTCTCCTTTCCTCCCCTCCCCTTCCTTTTCCTTCTTTCTTTCCTCCCCTCCCCCCTTTTCTTCTTTCCCTTCCCTTTCTTCCCTTTCATTTTCTTTCTTCTTTCTTCTCTCCTCTTCTTTCACAGTTGCCCGTTAACTGCAGAGGCAGGGAGCAGAAAGCAGGGGTTTCCATCCAACTGGTTTATTTTGGGTAGGATTCCCCCTGCTGCCATGTCCTTTCCCCTCCCCTCCCCTCCCCTCCCCTCTCACTACAGAGGTCACAGGGCATGGTCCAAACCCCTCAGCTTTCCAAGCCAGCCAGCAGTTCATTTTTAAACCTGCTGCCTCTTTCAAATGCACTGCCCTTTGCAATGCCAATCCTTTATGCCTGCCTCCCTCCCCTCTTTTTCTTTCTGTTTTGGGGAAGAGGGAGGGGTGTCATTTTGCAAAAACACAACCCCCCCCCCCCACACACACACATAGAAAAGCCTGATCTCAGCTGCTCCAAACACGCTCGGAACAATTTTAAGTATCGGCTGGCCTTGAATCTAAATGTTCTGTTAAAGCAAGAGATCTTCAAACTTGGCGACCTTCCGATAAAGGAAAGTCAATGCGGGGAAACACTAATTTAACACCTGCGGCGATTCGCTTAACGAATGTGGCAAGAAGGGTCGTAAAAAGTGGGGCAAAACTCACTGGACAAGTGTCTCAATTAGCAACCTATATTCTGGGCTCAATTGCGGTCGTAAATTGAGGGCTAGCTGTATTTCCAACATAAGGGATTTTTTAAAATAGGACCTTTGACCGAAAGATTTACAATATATTTGCCAATATATTTGGGAGCTTACCTCGCCGAGGGTCTGAGTCACCTGAATAAATTCAAAAAGGAAAAAAAAAAAAAAATCATAATTAGAATAATTTGCCATGGTGGCTAATCAAACCAGGATTAATATGTGGGCAAGTTAGCAGCAATTTGGTATTCAGCTTTTCTCTTATTTGCAGAGCTGAGAGATTCTTCTAGCGCGAGGTGTCAAACTCAAGGCCCGCAGGCCACATCCGGCCCACCGGGGGGTGGGGTGGGGTGGGGGGGGCTTAGGTCTAGCCCAAGGGTTAGCAACCCGTGGCTCTGAAGCCGCATGTGGCTCTTTCACCCCTCTACTGCGGCTCCCTCTCGCTCAAAATATGTGTCACAACCGCCAATGCGCAACAAGGGTTTTGTGGCTCCCGGTGTTTTCTTTTCTGTGGAAAACGGGTCTAAGTGGCTCTTTAAGTGCTTAAAATGGCCGACCCCTGATCTAGCCCGTAGGGCTGCCCTGGAAACAGCGAAGGACCGGGCCGTGGTGCCTCAGCCAGCAAAAACAGAGCTCAGAAGGGCCACGTGCGGCCCTCCTGGACTCCGTTTCCGCTAGCAGAGGGCTGCAGGAGGCTGACACGGTTGAAAACGGAGCCTGGTTGGGGGTGGGGGGAGAGAATGTGCGCGGCTTTCCCGAGCTCCGTTTTCGCTAGCAGAGGGCTAGCAAAACCAACTAAAAACCAAACCAAAGGAGAAACGTTTCCCCTTTTTGCCTTTGAGCATCCAAGGAGGGACATGAAAGGAGAAAGGGAAAAGAGGAAAGACAAAGAAAAAGAAGGGAAGAGGGGAAGGAAGGAAAGGAGAATGGAGAGGGAAGGCAAAGGAAGGAAAGAAGGAAGGAAGGAAGGAAAATGAAGGGAAAGAAAAAGAAGAACAGGGAAAAAGGAAGGGAAGGGAGGGGAGGGGAGGGAAGAAGGAAGGAAGGAAGGAAGGAAAATGAAGGGAAAGAAAAAGAACAGGGAAAAAGGAAGGGAAGGGAAGGGAGGGGAGGGGAGGGAAGAAGGAAGGAAGGAAGGAAGGAAAATGAAGGGAAAGAAAAAGAAGAACAGGGAAAAAGGAAGGGAAGGGAGGGGAGGGGAGGGGAGGGGAGGGAAGAAGGAAGGAAGGAAGGAAAATGAAGGGAAAGAAAAAGAAGAACAGGGAAAAAGGAAGGGAAGGGAAGGGAAGGGAGGGGAGGGGAGGGAAGGGAAGAAGGAAGGAGGGAAGGGAAGAAGGAAGGAAGGAAGGAAGGAAGGAAGGAAGGAAGGAAGAAAGGAAGGTTATAATAAGAGTGAGGGAGAGTCTCGGGGAAAGTCCTGACTTAGCACTTGGCCACCACAACAGTAGTGGGTTTCTACCAGTTCGGGCAAACTCGTAGTGGCGGCGCCAGGAAGCTCCGCCCACCCACCAGGACGTCATCATGGACACTGTGCATGCAGTACTGCACCACTGCACCACAGGTGTCCCCGACGTGAGTGACGTTGAGCTGCCCACGCCCCCCCCCAGTCCCCCCGCCGAGGTCAAACACAACCCTGATGCAGCACTCAATGAAATCGAGTTTGACACCCCCGTTCTAGCGAGATCTTAATTTGTAGCCTCTCATCGCTGTTTTTTTCCCCTGTAATTTTCCCAAATCCCCTTTTAAAATCATTTGAACATCTGAAAGTGAGAAGAACCTCAAGAGCTGCTGTGGAGGACATGTTCCCCGTTCGTTCTTCCTGCCATTTCTCATCGCCATTGGCAACGAAGAATAAACTCTCCTTATTTGCTTTAATCAGTCTGGATGGCGAGCGCGAGAAATCAGAAAATCCAGGCAGTTTTCAAATGAACACAGGTAGTCCTCCACTTGCAACGGACTTACATTCGTTTAGTGACCATTCAAAGTTACAACGGCATAGGGAAAAACTGACTGGCGACCGTTTTTCAGACTTATGACCGTTGTAGCATCCCCACGGCCACGTGACCGAAATTCAGAGGCTTCGCAACAGGTTCATATTTATGACGGTTGCAGTGTCCCGCTTGGTGACCACTTTTGACACAACTTTTGCAGCCTCCCCGCGGTCACACGATAAAAAGTCAGACACGTGGCAAACTGGTTCATACTTATGACCATCGCTGTGTCCCACGGTCAGGCGATCCCCCTTTGCGACCTTCTGACAAGCAAAATCAACAGGGAAGGCAGATTCACTTAACAACCATGTGACTAACTTAACAACTGCAGCGATTCACTTAACAACGGTGGCCAGAAAGGTCGTAAAATGGGGCAAAACTCACTTAACCACTGTCTCGCTTAGCATCATATGTTTTGGGTTCTATTGTGGTGGTAAGGTGAGGATTACCGGCATAAAGGTTTATGTGGAAACTTATGCACTCTACAAGAATCTGAACTATTAACGGCTAAAGCAAATTGGCGGTAGATAAGAGTCAATGGAATTCAAGGTAGGCTGGACTTTTAGATCTCTTGTGGGCACGAAACGATTTGAGACTGATGACATGTTTGACTCCTTCATCAGGCTTAAATCTAGTCCTTTCTAGCACTGAGAAAATTTAATTCATTTTTATCATGTGCCCCAGGGACCTCTTTTGCCCCATGTGAAAAACAACTCATGAGGAGTAAAACCAGCCCATTCGTTACAGGTGCTCCTCGATTTACGGCAGTTCATTTAGTGACCGACAGAAGTTACAATGGCACTGAAAAAAGTGTCTTAGGACCATTTTTCACATCTACGACCATTGCACCATCTCTCCGGTCACAAAATTCAGACGCTCGGCAGCTGACTCGTATTTATGACGGTTGCAGTGTCCCCGTGTGTGTGTGTGTGTGTGTCACATGATCCCCCCTTTGCGACCTTTTGTCAAGCAAAGTCAGTGGGGAAGCCGGGTTTACTTAACAACCGTGTCACTAACTGAACAACGGGAGTGATTCACTTAACAAGTGCAGCAAGAAAAGGTCATAAAACTGGGAAAATTTCACTTAACCAATGTCTCGCTTAACAACAAACCAAAAATTTTTTGGCTCGATGGTGGTCATAAGTCAAGGATGGCCTGTATTCAACTCTTCCTTTTTACATTTTTTCCCTTCCCATTTTGATCTTCCTTGAAAGGCAGCAAACCAGATGTTAATGTGTCAATCAATTCAATTTCTTCTTTTTAAATGGTCACGCTCTCCTTGAAATTAAAATATTGGCCACTGTTTTTAGATGCTTTTTTCTGGCTGATCTTCTTGCCCAGATGTCTTTTTCTGCAAGGGCTACATAATCCGTTGTGTTAACCGCCTGGAGTAACTCTTTAAGATCTTTCTCCTAGTAAATAACCGCCGCTATCTCAAAACCGCAGTAGATATGAAATTAAAACTTCTCACCCTCAGGTTAAATGGAACAGGATAATCCGCCGGAAAATATTATCTGGAAATTCTTTTGAGTTTCTTCACTAGCATAAACAGTTGCCACAACTCAGCAAATGTGCGTTACTTATCTAACTCAAGCACATTTATCTACTAAGAAAAATACAGCAATCCCAATATTTGAAATCCCTTCATTAGCTTTACACCTGTCCATGTACAGCAGTGGCCAAAATTGTGGAAACCTTTTGGGAAAAGTATATTTCCGAAAGTGTATAACACCATTTTTATTTTTTTTGGGGAGTAGTACCGTAAAATTTTATATCAATGGAAAGATAATTTAATCAAGAATGTAATGCAGTAACTCTTAGGAAGGATTTGCTATTAGAATAGCGGTTACCGTATAAAGAAGAAAAGTGAAACACGTAAAAAAAATAAGATAGACAAAAATGATCACTATGTCAGTTAATACTTAGTTGGGTAGCTTTTAGCATGAATAACGGCCTTACAACGTCTTCCCATGGAGTGAACCAAGTCTTTTAGTTCTGCAGCTGTTCTAATGTGGTTTAGTTCTGCAGCTGTTCTAATGTGGTTTCACATTAGAACCAATCCTGGTTCTAATGTGAAACCAGGATTGAATGATGGCTTCTATTAACTGTGTTTTATTGCTGGGTCGCTTCTGACTAACAAGTTTCTTTAGTCAGCTCCATAGATTTTCAACTGTGTGAAGGTCTGGGCTATTCCCAGGCCATTCCAGCAGTGGAATAGGATTATCTTGAAACTCCCCCCCCAAAAAGGGGTGTTATTAGCCATCAAACCCCAAAAATACACTTTTTTGGTCCCCACAATTTTGGCCACTGCTGTATCTCCTGAGCTTATTACTTGAAATTGGAAGAACGAAGGAAATTTAATATAATCAAATGGGAGGCGACAATAGAATTCCTGTTGGAATTCCAATTTAAAAAATCGGTACGGAGAGTCCTCAACTTATGACAACGGAGGCCCAAAATTGCGTTGCTCAGTGAGATGCTTCTTAAGTGGGTTTTGCCCTATTTTACGACTCTCAAGTGAATCTTGACAACTTCTTAATTTAGTAAGAGAGTTAAGTGAATATGGCTTCCCTCTTGACTTTGCTCGTCAGATAGTCGCCAAAGGGGGATCACGTGACCCCAGGACACTGCAACCGTCGTAAGTATGAGTCAATCGCCAACTATTTGAATTTTTATCACGTGACCATAGAGGATGCTGCAATGGTCATAAGTGGGGGAAACAGTCATGATTCACTTTTTTCAGTGCCGTCGTAACTTTCAACGGTCTCTAAGCAAACTGTTGTAAGTCGAGGATTTTTTCTTTTTAAATTTGATTTATATGCCGGCCTTCTCTGGAGACTCAGGGCGGCTTACAATGCGTTAAGCAATAGCCTTCATACTTTTATATATTTATACAAAGTCAGCTTATTGCCCCCACAAACTGGGTCCTCATTTCACCTACCTTAGAAAGGATGGAAAGCTGAGTCAACCTTGAGCCTGGGGAGATTCGAACTTACAGTCATTGCAGACAGCTGGTTTATAATCACAATGCTTTAGTCTGCTGAGCCACCAGGATTAAATGTACAGGCCTTTAGACGTATGAAATCTCATTTTTCCCTCCTTCTGTAGCCATTTTTGGGAGTTTGCCCTGGCCTTGCTTGTGGCAATCAAAATGCCCCCAATATCAAAAGATATAATATTGGTTTTAGAAGGACAAAGCTTTAAAAGGACAAGAATCTCTCAATCAAACAGTAAGGGAATTTTAAAATATATATATATATATATATCTTTATATATAGCAAAATGTGCTTACCGGTATGTTCTATGATCTCAGCTATAAATAGAAAGCACACAAATAGAGCATTTGTAAATGATCTCCAAAATTCAACATCATTTCTCCAGTCCTTTACATCTCTTTATAAATTTGCTGTTTTCCTTTTATATATATATATATAAGTTTGAATCCGAGTAAGGGTATGGTTAGCTGATGAAAGCTAAAAGGCTTGAAATAGATCTATACTAGTCTCCCTTTATTTATCAGTAAAATACACACACACACACACACATATATACTTTCTTGGCAACGTTTTCACTGATGAATGTTGTAGTTTTTTCCATGACTTTAACACTGTGACTTTGAGTTCTAGTCCTGCCTTAGGTACAAAAGCCCACTGGGTGACTTTGAGCCAATCACCGGGAGACAGTAAGTTCTAGTCCCGCCTTAGGCACAAAAGCTGGCTGGGTGACTTTGGCCCAATCACCGGGAGACGGTGAGTTCTAGTACCGCCTTAAGCACAAAAGCTAGCTAGATGACTTTGGGCCAATCACCGGGAGACAGTGAGTTCTAGTACTGCCTTAGGCACAAAAGCTGGCTAGGTGACTTTGGGCCAATCACCGGGAGACGGTGAGTTCTAGTACCGCCTTAGGCACAAAAGCTGGCTGGGTGACTTTGGCCCAATCACCGGGAGACGGTGAGTTCTAGTACCGCCTTAGGCACAAAAGCTGGCTGGGTGACTTTGGCCCAATCACCGGGAGACGGTGAATTCTAGTACTGCCTTAGGCACAAAAGCTGGCTAGGTGACTTTGGGCCAATCACCGGGAGATGGTGAGTTCTAGTACTGCCTTAGGCACAAAAGCTGGTTGGGTGATTTTGGGCCAATCACCGGGAGACGGTGAGTTCTAGTCCTGCCTTAGGCATGAAAGCCAATTGGGCAACTTTGGGTCAGTCCCTTGCTCTCAAGTCCAACCCACTTCACAGGGTTGTTGTGGGGAGAATAGGGGGAGGAAGGAGCATTAGGCATGATTCCCCACTTTGAGTTACTTGTAGAGCAGTACAGTTAGTCCTCAACTTACAGCAGTTTGTTTAGTGACTGTTCAAAGTTACAACGGCCCTGAAAAAAGTGACTTAAGACCCCTTTTCACAGTTACGACCGTTGCAGCGTCCCCAGGGTCATGTGATCAAAATTCAAACGCTTGTCAACTGACTTGTATTTATGACGGTCGCAGTGTCCTGGGGCCACGTGAAAGCTTGTCGGTAGGCTTTTTCGACCTACCGACAAGCCAAGTAAACGGGGAAGCCGGATTCCCTGAACAACAACTCTGTTACTAACTGAACAACTGCAGTGGTTCAGTTAATGACAGAGGCAAAAAAGGTCATCAAAAGGAAACTCATTTAACAAATGTCTCACTTAACAACAGAAATGTTGGGCTCAATTTTGGTTGTAAATTGAGGAGTTCCTGTAAAGACTGGATGGATGGAGGGACAGAGGTAGATAGATAGATAGATAGATAGATAGATAGATAGATAGATAGATAGATAGACAGAAAGACAGACAGACAGACAAATAGACAGACATAGATGGGGAGAGAGAGAGACAGAGCTAGACAGACAGAGAGCTAGACAGACATAGATGGATAGCAATAGAGACAGATAGGAAAATAGATAGGTAAATGGATGGGTGGGTGGGTGGGTAGGTAGGTAGAGAGACAGACTGACAGACAAATAGACAGACATAGATGGTTAGAGATAGATGATTGATAGATAGATAGACAGATAGATAGAGATAGACTGATAGACAGACAAATAGAGATAGATAGATAGACAGATAGATAGATAGAGATAGACTGATAGACAGACAAATAGAGATAGATAGATAGATAGATAGATAGATAGATAGATAGATAGATAAATAGATAGATAGCTACAGACAGAAAGACAGACAGAGACAGAGAAAGACAGACAGACAAATAGACAGACATAGATGCTTAGAGATAGATGATTGATAGATAGATAGATAGACAGATAGATAGAGATAGACTGATAGACAGACAAATAGAGATAGATAGATAGATAGATAGATAGATAGATAGATAGATAGATAAATAGATAGATCGATAGATGGGCAGATAGATAAATACAGTCAGAGACAGAGACAGAGACACACAAATAGACAGACATAGATGGGGAGAGAGAGTTAAAGATAGACAGAGAGATAGACAGACATAGATGGATAGAGAGATAGAGATAGTTAGATATGTAGATAGGTAGATGGATGGATGGATGGATGGATAGGTGGATGGGTGGGTAGGTAGGTAGGTAGAAAGACAGACGGACAGACAAATAGACATAGATGGTTAGAGATAGTTGATAGATAGATAGATAGATAGATAGATAGATAGATAGATAGATATAGACCGACAGACAAATAGACATAGATAGATAGATAGATAGATAGATATAGACCGACAGACAAATAGACATAGATAGATAGATATAGATAGATAGATAGATAGATAGATAGATAGATAGATAAGATAGATAGAGACAGACAAACAAATAGACAGATATAGATGGAGAGAGAGAGACAGACAGACAAACAGATAAGATAAAAATAGATATTAAATATAATAAACTTAGTAAATAAGTGTTTCCATACTTGCGGTGTTGAAGGCTTGCGAAGTCGCTAGTGCACTTGTGAAGTTGGCCTCCACTGTCGTCAACGTTTTATCCGTCGCGGTGACATTGGGAGGAGATTCTGTGGCGTTTGGTGGAAGGGTGGTGGGCCCTATTGTGGGCCGCAGAGTCCTGTGTGACGTCGTGGCCACGCCCACGCTGGGCACCATGACAGTGCCATTGGGGGTTGTGGCTTCCGGCACTTTCGGAGGCGGGTGGCTTTGTGCCACAGTCGGTGCCACGCCTGGTGACGTGGTCGGCCTCTTCATCGAAGTGGTGGGCTTTGCACTAGTCGCCGGCGTGGTGGCAGTTTTTGCTAAACTGGTGGTGGGCAAGGGACTCTCCGTCGACGGATGTACTAGGAAGATCGGAACAGAAAAAAAAAGAGAAATTTTTACCCCACCCCACAAGGCACTGATCTACAACTTGGTGGCGGCTGGCAGCATGCTGAAGGAGGCTGTGGCGGCCGAAAACGGAGCTCAGGGTGGGGTGGGGGACACACGCACCCTCCTGAGATCCGTTGTGGCTGTCAAGAGTGCTGGAGGAGGCGGTGGAAGCCAAAAACGGAGCTCGGGAGGACGCATGTGCCCCCCCGCCCCGAGCTCCGTTTTCGGCTGCCACAGCCTCCTCCAGCATGCTACCTCCACTGTCGTCAACGGTTTATCCGTCGCGGTGACATTGGGAGGAGATTGGTGGCGGCTAGCAGCATGCTGAAGGAGGCTGTGGCAGCCGAAAACGGAGCTCAGGGTGGTGGAGCACACGCGCCCTCCCGAGCTCCGTTGTGGCTGTCAAGAATGGTGGAGGAGGCGGTGGAAGCCAAAAACGAAGCTCAGGAGAGCCGCACGCGGCCGTCCCAAGAACCGTTTTCGCTGGCAGCGCGCTAGCAAAACAAAACACTAGCTGAAGTGACATTTGATCGCAAGGCAAGGAAGCATTGAGAAATGTTTCCCCTTTTGCATTCGAGAAGGGATGGGAAAGGAGCAAAAGAAAGAGGAAAGACGAAGAAAAAGAAGGGACGATGGGAAGAGAGCAAGGAAGGAAAAAGAAGGAAAGAGGGGAAGGAAGAAGAAAGAAAGGAAAATGAAGGGGGAAAGAAAAAGAAGAAAAGGGAAAAGGGAAAAGGGGAGGGAGGGAAGGAAGGAAGGAAAAAAGGAAGGAAGGAAGGAGGGGAAGGAAGAAGAAAGAAAGGAAAATGAAAGGGGAAAGAAAAAGAAGAAAAAGGAAAGGGGAAAAAGGGAGGGAGAGAGGGAAGGAAGGAAGGAAGGAAGGAAGGAAGAAAGGAAGGGAAGGAGATTATAATGAGAGGTAGGGAGGGTCTGAGAGAAGTCCTGCCTTGGCCACCATCAGCCCTGCTGCCCTTTCACCATTCCCTTGTCTCCTCCTCCTGACCTCTCCTGGTGGTCTCCCATCCTATCGCCGAGGTTGCTTTGGTTACAAAGCTGGGTCTCCTTGCGTGGGGAGAGAGTGGGCCTCCCTCTGACCCACACACTTTGCCTTCCCACACATACCACAAGCAACCTGGCCAAGAAGAGCGAGCACAGGAACCGCGACGAGGAGGGTAAGCGCAGCCGGGTGCCCTTGGCACGAGTGACATCGAGCTAGCCACGCGCCCCAGTCACACCCCCGTCAGCCCCCCCTCCCCGAGATCAAACCCAACCCTGATGTGGCCCTCCACGAAATCAAGTTTGACACTTCTGGGATAGAACATGGCTGGCTGGGGAATTCTGGGAGTCGAAGTCCACATATCTTAAAATGGCTAAAGTTGAAAAGGATAATATACAGGACAAACATCTGGCACTTCGCGTACCGTTTTAAAGGTGCAGACGTCAGGGCAGACAGGTAGTCCTCGACCTACAGCAGTTCGTTTAGCGACCGTCCAAAGTTACAATGGCACTGAGCGGCATTTTTCTTACACACCGACGGCCGTTGCGGCATCCCCCGTGGTCACACGATTTACATTCGGATGGTCAACAACTGACTCGCATTTATGACGGTCGCAGTGTCCCCGCGAGGGGGGTGGTGTCATACCCGTTGGCGACCACGGGACCACCAAAGTCCACGGGAAAGTCAGATTCACTTAACAACCGTGTTACTAATTTAAGAACCGCAGGGGTTCACTCAGTGGTGAAATTTGTTAATATCGGTTTTGTGGGCGGGGCTTGGCGGGAGGGGGGTAATATGACTCGAGTGGGCGTGGTCAACTTTTTTTTAAAAAAACTTTTAAAACCATTTTTTCTATACCTCTTTGGTCCCAGCTGACTTGCCTGATCGGCAGAGGCTTTTTTTCCTTTTAAAAACGTTTTTTCTACAACCTCGAAGAGGTTGTAGAAAAAATGCTTTTAAAAGCCTCTGACGATCCCAGCTGAGCCACGCGATCATCAGAGGCTTTTTTTTTAACTTTTAAAAGCATTTTTTCAGCCAAAGAGGTTGTAGAAAAAATCCTTTTAAAAATGGGAGGGGTGGGCAGGGATTTTTGCTACCGGTTCTCCGAACCACCCGCCTCCATCGCTACCGGATCGGGCGATCCGATCCAATCCGAACCGGGAGCATTTCACCCCTGGGTTCGCTTAACAAATGCGGCGAGAAAGTCGTCGTCAAATGGAGCAAACTCACTTAAGAAGTTTCTCCCTCAACAACCTACATTTTGGGCTCAGCAGTAGAAAGGCAGAGATACCGGCATTAAACAAAAGCGTATCAACGGTCAAGAACAGACATATATGTCTAAAGAGATCTTGTCGTGTTTGCATTGAGCCAGTCTCCCGAAAAATTGACAGGTAACTCACCTGACGTTATATTGGCAACACCTAGATATGTTAAGCAGCTGCTGAATAGGATAACAAGGAAGCATATACCCATATTGGCCTGAAAAACAAAAACACAAATCTTTGGTTAGCGATCCTTGGTTGCATTAAGCAATGTATTTTGTCCGACTCAGACCACCTTTACAAATGAATGTTTGTCTTCGGTTAAATAATATTAATTTCATATTAACAAATAGTATTACTATGCATTCATAATAATAGTTCTTAATAGTTGTCCAAGTGGATAACCGAGGGAACCCAGAGCTCTTCATCGGAGTATAAACAAATGTTCTTATTTGGTAACATTTATTCTCCAAAATTCATCGCCTGGAGGCGGCTGTTTCCCAATCTTTACATAAGCAGCTAAAATATTTCCCAATTTCTATCATCAGGTGCCAAAATTATTTTCACTCCAGTGATCTACTCACTAAAAACAAAACAAAACAAAAAAACCAACCCCCAAACCCATGATTATAGGTGGAGAACGAAGGCAAACGTTTTACGTTGAAAACAGGAACTTTATGCCGATACGGGAAGTCCTCGACTTACGACAGTCCATTTAGTGACCATTCAAAATTACAATGTCTCTGAAAAAAGTGACTTATGACCGGGGTGAAATCCAGCAGGTTCTGACAGGTTCTGGAGAATCTGCAGCAGAAATTTTGAGTAGTTGAGAAACGGCAAATACCATCTCTGGCTGGCCCCAGAGTGGGGAGGGAATGGGGATTCTGCAGTATCCTACCCCTGGAGTGAGGAGGGAATGGGGATTTTGCAGTATTCTTTCCCCAGGAGTGGGGAGGGAATGGGGATTTTGAAGTATCCTTTCAGCAGGAGTGGGGAGGGAATGGGGATTTTGCAGTATCCTTTCAGCAGGAGTGGGGAGGGAATGGGGATTCTGCAGTATCCTACCCCTGGAGTGAGGAGGGAATGGAGATTTTGCAGTATCCTTCCCCCAGAAGTGGGGGGGGAATGGGGATTTTGCAGTATCCTTTCCCCAGGAGTGGGGAGGGAATGGGGATTTTGAAGTATCCTTCCTCCAGGAGTGAGAAGGAAATGGGGATTTTGCAGTATCCTTTCAGCAGGAGTGGGGAGGGAATGGGGATTCTGCAGTATCCTTCCCCTGGAGTGGGGAGGGAATGGGGATTTTGCAGTATCCTTCCCCTGCCATGCCCACCAATCCACACCCACATAACTGGTAGTAAAAAAATTTGGATTTCACCCCTGCTTATGACCGTTTTTCACATTTACGACCGCTGTAGCATCCCTATGGCCATGTGATCAAAATTCAGAGGCTTGGCAACTGACTCGTATTTACGACGGTTGCAGTGTCCCGAAATCACGCGATCAGCTCTTGTGATCGTCTGACCAGAAAGGAAAAAAAAATCAACGGGGACTTCGGATTCACTTAACAATGAGGTGACTGGCTTAACAGCAGCAATGATTCACTTAACAACCGTGGCGAGAAAAGTCATAAAATGGGAGCAAACTCAGTTAACAAATGTTTCACGTAGCAATGTAAAAATTTTGGGCTCAATTGTGGTCGTAACCCGAGGACTATCAGTACATTTCATTTGGACATTTAAAGGAAGGAAGAAAGGCAGACAAAATGGGGCCCGGATGAAAATTAGGATAGTAAGATATAAATTTGAAACAAACAAACAAACCATATAATTGCGTACACCAAGGAGACACACAACTGATTACAATTAGTCCTTAACTTACAACAATTCGTTTAGCGACCGTTCAAAGTTATAACGGCACTGAAAAAAGTGACTGGTGACCTTTTTCCACCTTCACGAGCGTTGTAGCATCTCCATGGTGACACGATCAAAATTCAGACACCTGGCCACTGATTCATACTTATGACGGTCACAGAGTCCCGGGGGGTCACGCAATCCACCTTTGCAACCTTTTTGCCGAACGAAGTCAATGAGGGAAGCCCAGATTCACTTAACAACCGTGTTACGGAGACGATTCACTTAGCAACTGTGGCAAGAAAGATGGTAACACGGGGCTAACGCTCCCTTAACCAAAAGAGACATTTTGGGCTCATTTGTGATCCGTAAATCGAGGATTACCTCTGCGACCAATAGAGGAGAAAATTTGAAATGAGGGCCAAATGAACAAATACAAGCCGATGTCCTTCTTTTTCAGACGTTCCCTGCTCAGATCATACGATTGGAACCGAAACTTAAAAGAGCATCTGAGAAAATATATTCCCAATTTCAGAAGATTTGTTGAGGAGCTGCGGCGGATGTGGGATTCAACATCTATCTGAACCGATTAGATTCTTAAGAGACCTTAAAAGAGCTTATTAATATCAAACTCCAGGGACCGCAGTCAAAAGTGGAAATTCTCTTTTGAACAGAGAAGGAGAAATCTCTCAGAACAAATAATTATTTTTCTGCATTAAACTTTCTTTCTCCCTGCATATATAGAGGGTACGGCCAGAACCGAAGGCTAAATTTTAATATGAATGATTCAAAACACGACAGGAAATATGTTGGATCAGGGGTGAAATCTAAAATTTGTTGCTTCCGGTTCTGTGGGCATGACTTGGTGGTGGTGGTGGTGGGGTAATGTGACTGGGTGGGCGTAGCCAACTTTTTTTTTTTAACTTTTAAAAGCATTTTTTCTACAACCTTAAGAGGTTGCAGAAAAAAATGCTTTTAAAAGCCTCTGACGATCAAGCAACTCTGACAATCAAGCCGCTTCTACAACCTCTTCGGCCGAAGAGGTTGTAGAAAAAAAAATGCTTTTAAAAGCCTCTGACGATCCCAGCTGAGCCGCGTTATCATCAGAGGCTTTTTTTTTACTTTTAAAAGCATTTTTTTGGCTGAAGAGGTTGTAGAAAAAATGCTTTTAAAAGCCTCTGACTGAGCCGCATGATCATCAGAGGCTTCTTTTTTTAACTTTAAAAGCATTTTTTTGTCCGAAGAGGTTGTAGAAAAAATGCTTTTAAAAGTAAAAAAAAACAGCCTCTGATGATCACGCGGCTCAGCTGGGCATGGAGGGGGGGGGCAGGGATTTTTGCTACCGGTTCTCCGAACCCCCCTGCTGCCATCGCTACCGGATTGGGCGATCCGGTCTGAACCGGGAGCATTTCACCCCTGTGTTCGATATATAGTCAGAATCTACGTCACCTTTATGAGTAAGAAAAAACTGGAGTATAAAATTCTCAAAGTGTCTTGCGCTAAAGGGATTTTTTCCTAACAAAAGCCCCAAAAATACATTTTATAGTTCTTTGAGATACTTATTGTATGCATTGCTAAATCCATAGAGATCACAAAACACTTGATCCAATAAATAAAAAATCTTTAATTGGTAAGGCATCCACAATAAAGAAATCAAAACAACCCCCCAAATAATCAAAGTTAAGCACAATATAAGGATAAATCATAACGACAATGTAGGCAGTACTTGAGTTACGACCGCAACTGAGCCCAAAATTTCCACTGCTATGCAAGTTAGGTAAGTTTTGCCTCATTTTAGAACCTTTCTTACCACCGTTGTTAAGTGAATCACTGCAGTTGTTCAGTTAGTAACACCGTTGTTAAGTGAATCTGGCTTCTCCCTTGATTTTGCTCGTCAGACGGTTGCAACTCCATGACACTGTAACCGTCATAAATATGAGTTGCTAAGCATCTTAATTTTATTTATTTTTTTTAAAAGTTCTTATTAAACGTTTTTCACCTTTAAAAACAAAAAACAAAAAACACAAGAGAAAACAAGACAAACATAACAATGTAGAGTAGTTTTACAGCTCCGTATCAGCAGAGATGTTCTATTTTTATAATTCGTACTTCTACATTGCCTTAATTTTGATCACGTGCAACTGGGTAATACTGCAACAGCCGTAAGTGCGAAAAAATGGTCGTAAGTCCTTTTTTTCTGGCGCCGTTGTAACTTCGGTCATTAAAAACGGACGGTCGTAAGTCGAGGATGTCCTGAATGGATCAAGCAAAAAGCCTACCAATAGTTTTTACGCCGTCAGAATTTGCAAAAGTCCTAGAAGCATCCGATGACAAAAACGCAACTCAAGAGAAGAAACGTTTGCGATGTTAACATCGCACACGGCTTTGGGGGCGATGATTGCGTCTTGCAAACGGTCCCTGCACTTAGCTGACCTCATGCCTCCTAGTTGCAGAAGGGAAAGGGAGGGAGGAAGAAAAGACATTCCTGCTGATTCTGTTGCAATGAATGAATCTATTCCAGCAGGAAGTCTTGGGGTTTTCCAGCTGAAGGGAGGGTTTTTCCCGCAGCTTGATCAGAAAATGCCATTTGTTACCTGATTCCAGGTGCTACGAGTGGAAATCAATGTCTTGTTTACTAACGTTCTCTGGAATTGTAAGGAGAAGCCATATTTCTTTCCATCCATCCTTCCACCTCTCCAGTGGTGGGTTTATCTTTTTGTTACCACCAGTTCCGCACATGTGCCCGCCCTCAAAAACATGCCTAAATAGGATGGCATAGAGCCAGGGCCCACCTGCAATTTCCGCAACCTGTTTTGCCCAAACCAGTCTGAACCGGATGAACAGCACCTCTGCACATCTCTTATCTCTATCATCTATTCACTGCCTATGTCTTTATCAATCTATCACCTATTTATCTCTCATCTCTCGCTCTCTGCATCATCTCTCTCTCTCTCTCTCTCTCTCTCTCTCTCTCTCCCCCCCCTCCCTCCCTCCCTCTTGGAAACATGCACAAGAGGGGTATCCTGGGGGCCGGATCCGGCTCATGAGATGCTTAGATCTGGTCCGCAGGGCCGTCCTAAAAACAGCAAAAGGCTGGCCCCGGTGCCTCTGCCAGCAAAAACGGGCTCCCAGGCTCCATTTTTGGCTGCAACAGCCTACTGCTGTCCTCTGCCAGTGAAAATGGAGCTGGGGGGGGGGCGCATGTGGCAGAGAGCGGCAGAGGGCGGCAGGAGGCTGTCGCAGCCTAAAACAGAGCTCGGGAGACCGTTTTTCCTGGCAGAACACTCAGGCCACCACAGACATGAGTGATGTCAAACTGGCCATGCCCCCCCCCCCGGCGGTCAAATACAACCCAGGTGCAGCCCTCAATGAAATCGTCCGTCTGGCCATCCATCCATCCACATACACATGCCTTAAAATTAACGACTCGGCTAATCTGTCTCTCCTGCTGGATAATCTAGCCCAAGGTTGACCCGTTGTCTTCAAATGGATCTTTTTAATTAGATAAAAAGATAATCTAATTTAAAATTTAATGAGACGCTAAGATGAGCAATCGGCAGGCCTGCCCGATTTCACCAGCAGGAAAATGAGGCTGCTTTGCACTGCTTCTCACAATATTTGGGTGGGGAGGGAGCGAAAGAAATGGGGAGCGGCTAAATGAAATCTCTCTTCTTTATCTAAGATGCTGAAGAGATACTTCCCACCAGAGACAACAATATAAAAATAAAATAAAATTAAGAGTTCGAATTGAGAGAACACAAAAGTCCTCGACTTACAACCACAATTGAGCCCAAAGTTGCAGTTGCTAAGGGAGACATTGGTGAACTGAATTTTGCTCCTTTTTACTGCCATAGTAAATGTTCATGTACCATGATCCACATGTTAAGTGAATCACTGCAGTTGTTAAGTTAGCAACATGGCTTTTAAGTGAATCCGGCTTCCCCAATGATTTGGCTTGCCAGAAGGTCACAAAAGGTGACGGGGCAGTGCAGACTGTTGTAAATATATGTCAATCAACAAGCGTCTGAATTTTGAGTGAAAAATGGCCAGAAGTCATTTTTTTCAGTGCTGTAACTTTGAATGGTCACTAAACAAACTGTTGTAAGCTGAGGACTAATGGTTATGGCCCCAGAGGTTAGAAACTAGGAGAAAGTGAGTTCTAGTCCCACTTTAGACATTATAGCCAGCTGGATGACTTTTTTTATTATTTATATTTATATTTTATTAAATTTATATACCGCCCTACTCCCGAGGGACTCAGGGCGGTGAACAGCCAAAAGATAAAATACCACGAAATACAAACGTTAAAACCATTTAAAATACATTAAATACTTTGGCCCAAACAGATTTAAAACACCCCGATTTATAAACAAATTGAAAAGGCAATTTAAAAGAAAAGTCAGGCCCAGACTGGCCTGCTGAAATAAAAATGTTTTGAGGGCACGGCGGAAAGTGCGCAGATCCGGGATCTTCCGTATCTCCCGGGGGTGCTCGTTCCAGATGGCAGGTGCCCCACAGAGAAGGCTCTCCCTCTGGGGTCTGCCAGTCGACATTGTCTGGCCGACGGCACCCTGAGAAGCCCCTCTCTATGGGAGCGTACTGGTCGGTGAGAGGCTACTGGTGGCAGAAGGCGGTCTCATAGATACCCCGGTCCGATGCCATGGAGCGCTCTAAAGGTGGTAACCAAAACCTTGAAGCGCACCCGGAAGACCACCAGGAGCCAGTGCAGCTCACGCAAGAAGGGGGTCACATGGGAGCGCCACGTCGCTCCCATAACCACCCACGCAGCCTCATTCTGGACCAGCTGGAGCCTCCGGGAGCTCCTCAAGGGGAGCCCCATGCAGAGAGCATTGCAGTAGTCCATGTGGGAAGTGACGAGAGCATGAGTGACTGTACTTAATGAGTACCGTTTGGGCCAATCACCAAGAGATGATCACCAAGATAGTGAGTTCTAGTAACACCTTAGGCCAGTACGCTCGCACAGAGAGGGCCTCCTCCGGGTGCCGTCGGCCAGACAGTGTCGGCTGGCGACCCCCAGGGGGAGAGCCTTCTCTGTGGCAGCGCCCGCCCTCTGGAATGACCTACCCCCGGAGATACGCAGGATTCCAGATCTCCGGACCTTTCGTCGGGCCCTTAAAACCCATTTGTTCCATCTAGCTGGGCTAGCTTGATCCCATTCTCCGTTTTTAAATTTGACATTGATTTTAAATTGGGTTGTTTTAATTCTCGGCCGAATAATATTTAATAATTTTTAATTGTTTTTAACTTTTGTATACCATGTTTTATTCTGGCTGTTCACCGCCCTGAGTCCGCAAGAAGAAGGGCGGTTTATAAATTGAAATAATAAATAAATAAATAAATTACAGCCAGCTGGGTGACTTTGGGCCAATCACCAGGAGACAGTGAGTTCTAGTTCTGCATGAGACATGAAAGCCAGATGAGTGACTTTGAGCCAGTCTTTCTCTCTCAGCCCAACCCTCCTTTCAGGATGGTTGTTGTGAAGAAAAGAAAAAGAGTTTGGAGTATTAGATTTGTTTGGGTTTTTTTAATTAAAAAAAATATAAAAAACAGGATAACAAGATGAAACAAATTAGGTCTTGCCTATCTAGGATTTACGGCCCTTCAGATGTATTTCTCAAAATCATTCTGCATCATACCGACGAGCTCTGTCACCTTGTAAGGGAGAAGGGCGGCACAGAATTGTAATAAATAAATAAATAAATAGTCTTATCTTTTCAGTCTTGCTTCGTATTTTAAATACCAATATTTAAAAACTACACGAACAGGCACGGCCCCGCGCTCTGCAGTTACCGCTTAAAAACAGAAACCCTGTTTCTGCCACAAGAATAGATTTCTCCTTCAAAGGGAGGGGAAAAAAAACGGATTTTTTTTTGTCAGAGCCCAAGACTCCGTTGTACAAAAATGGACGTGTTCTAAGAAGAAGAAGAAAAAAAAGAAAGGCCTTATTTGAAGCGGAGAATGCAGCATCAGAGGGAAGACGGCGGGAGATTTCCCTCAGGCGTGTCAACCTTAAGTCAAGAGATGGGATTTTCCTGCAGGGAATCGCTTTGAAGATTTAAGATGGGACTCGGAATTCAAAAGCTGTTATCTGCCACCGTGAGATATAAAATTTGAGGTTTGTTTCCACTTCAGCCGTGTCGTTTATGACAAGGGGATCCGTCAGCGGGTAAATCTGGACTCGGTTTTAAAATTGTCACAACGCCGTATAACCCTTATGGTGAACCTACGCGTGCTCAGGGCTGTGGATCGGGAGATAAATGTTCCGACTACGGCTCCTCAGTTTTTTGTACTTCCGACTCCGACCCCAGGTACCCAAAATTTCCTCCGACTCCTCGACTCCGACTCCACAGCACTGCGCGTGCTGGAAGTGGCACATAGAGCCATCTCTCTGGGCACGGCAGCAGTCACCCGTTGCACTTCCGGTTTCCGGTGCCCAAATGCGTACCAGCCAGCTAGTTTTCACGTGCGCGGGAGGGTAGGAAACCGGAAGAGCAAAGCTTCCTGGCATGCACGCGGGCGCTGGGAAGCTGAGTTTCCAGTTTTAGGCGCTCCCGTACCCGTGCACCGGCCAGCTGGTCTTTGTGCATGCGTGCATGCCAGAAACAGGAAGACCAGGTGACCAGCATGCATGCGCACGCCGGAAACAGGAAGCTCAGCTTCACGGTGCACGCATGCATGACGGGGAACTGCTCTTCCGGATTCCAGCGCTCCCATGTGCACCCGCTCTCCCGTTTTGGCACTCGGTGCTGGAAAGGTTCACCAACACTGTTGTATAAGGAAAAGTCCTTGGCTCCTCTACCAGCGGTTGGAAAGTGGAAAAATGTCCGCTAGGCCCTTTGAAAGTTGTGAAGGATGGAGCAGGCAGGAGAAAATGTTCAGCCGGAAGATGGCGAGGGGATTATGAAGCCTTAAGCGACTGGCAGGTGTTTCATGGAAAGATGAGGGTCTTCCTTACCCCTTTGGGATCAAGAGCAACCTATACCCTCCTCCGTTCTTGATGTTGTGAGAACACACGCAGCCAGGGCAATGGCTCTGAGCTTTCTTTTTGTGAGTTTTCCGTGGGCATTTGACTACATCAAGGGAAAAGATCAGGGAGGGAGGCCACACTGAAGTAATGCAGAGTTAGAGGGAGGGAGGGAGGGAGGGAGGGAAGAGAAGGAAAGAAGGAAGAAAGGAAAGAAAGAAAGATGGAGAGAAAGGGAGAGATGGCTGGGTGACTTTGGGCCAATCACTAGGAGATGGTGAATTCTAGTCCCACCTTAGGCATAAAAGCCAGCTGGGTGATTGGACCGGTCACATTCGCTCAGCCCAGAATTCTGGGAGTTGAAGTCCACAAGCCTTAAAAGTTGCCGAAGTTTGGATATCCCTAATCTTAGTTATAAGACACGCCTAACAAGGAAGTTGTGGCAATCATTTCTATGCCCTGATGAATTTTACGATCGTACAAGGGTTGCAGGAAGCCTCAGGATGTCAAGGCAACAAAACTACACCGAGAAGATATTGGACAACTCTCTGTCTGAAATGGGACAGGTTTTCCCTGCTTGGAGTCGGCTGGACCTCCAAGGTCTTCTAACTTTGTGATTTGGTTGCTCTCCATCACATCCTCCTAAAACAAATGCCTACATTGGATCCAGGAGCAAAGAAATCTTCTACAGGAGAAGGGAAGGAGATGACAAAAGAAAGGAGACGTTCTTTTTTTTTAAAAAAAATTCACCTCAGAAACGGAAATGGCATTAAAGCACCAGGGAATTTGCTGTTTCGGTCCCTTATTTTCAAGGGATAAATATATCCTCCGGAAAAAAAAAAGAGATTCCTTTCAAATATTTGGCACAATGGAGAATGGAAGCAGATTGTCTGGCCAATCCCAAGAAGGACCATTAAATCAAACGGATCGGTGACATTGGTAAGACGAGTTAAAAAAGTCACAGGATGGAACTTCCATAGTGCGCCATGATGGACCCCCCTGGCTTGTTTTGACTCCGTTACATTGGACCTTCCCATGTATAAAGTAGACCTCGACCAACGATCCACATCGGGACCCACCCATTACAGTCGTTGAGTTGTCAACACTTGTAAAATGACTGATCCGACTTGACGATGTTTTTCCCGATGGTCCTTAAGCAAACACTGCGGCAGTTAAACGGACAAACAGGACAGGAGCCCCTGGTGGTTAAGGGGCAATATTGCAGGGAAACTCTGCCCTGGTGGTTAAAGTGCAGTATTGCAGGCAAACTCAACCCTGATGGGGTTCGATCCCGATGGGACTCAAGGTTGATTCAGGCTTCCGTCCTCCCGAACTCAGTGAAATGAAGACCCAGATTGTTTGGGGGATACATGCTGACTCTGTAAACCGCTTAGAGCAGGTGGCCCGCGGGCTGGATGCATCACGCGCAGGCCACCCCCACCCCAGCTCCACAAAGGGGAAAAACGCCGCGATACATCACATGACGGCCACCTGATGCCGTGAGTTTGACACCTGTGGCTTGGAGAGTCCTATAAAAACACTATGAAGTGGTGTATAAGTCTAAGCTAAATTATGAGCCGCAGTGGTTAGAATGCGGTACTGCAAGTTATTTCTGCCGACTGTCAGCAGTTTGGCAGTTCAATTCTCACCGGCTCAAGCTTGACTCAGCCTTTCATCCTTCCAAGGTGGATAAAATGAGGACCCAGATTGTTGGGGGCAAGAGGCTGACTCTGTAAACCGCTTAGAGGGATCTGGAAAGCATGGTGAAGCGGTATATAAGTCTAAGGGCTATTGCTAAGGGCTATTGCTAAACCCGTAGTTTGCTTATGGAGCGGTTTTTGTCATCAAACGCAATTATGTGACTATGGGACGCACAATGCAGCCATTGTGTATTGAGTCCATATCTGTACTATTATTTAAAAGTGAGAGTCTTTCAAACATGTAATGGAGAGAACTGATTTCGGGTGCAGTATACCAGGGGTGAAATGCTCCCGATTCAGACCGGATCGCCCGATCTGGTAGCGATGGGGGCGGGTGGTTCAGAGAACCGGTAGCAAAAATCTCTGCCTCTCCCCCCCACATGCCCAGATGAGCCGCGCAATCCTCAGAGGCTTTTTTTTATTTTTAAAAGCATTTTTTCTTCAACCTCTTCAGCCAAAAAAAATGGTTTAAAAAGTTTTTTAAAAAAGGGCTCTCATGATCGCGTGGCTCAGCTGGGATCGTCAGAGGCTTTTAAAAGCATTTTTTCTACAACTTCTTCAGCTGAAGGGATTGTAGAAAAAAAACGCTTTTAAAAGCCTCTGACGATCCCAGCTGAGTTGCCGGATCGTCAGAGGCTTTTAAAAGCAATTTTTTTACAACTTCTTCAGCCAAAGAGATTGTAGAAAAAATGCTTTTAAAAGTTTTTTTTAAAAAAGTCAGCCACACCCACCAGTCACATTACCCCCCCTCCCCCACTAAGCCACGCCCACAGAACCGGTAGTGACAAATTTTACATTTCACCACTGGTATATAGACTGTTGAATAAATGGATAAATTTACTGGATAAATTTATCCATTTATTCTTTATCCTTTTTGGATAAATTCCAAATTAAGAGCTGCGTTTAGATTTGCTAAAATCAGCAAACGAAGCCGGATCGCTAAACATTTTTTAATTAAAAGAATGAAGTTTTCCCCTTATTGTATACCATGAAGGATGCAAACTACAAAAGGATGTTTAATTTTTATCATTTGGACAAGGAAGTTTCAAAGCTTCTTTTTAAGAGCTTGTTTGCTTTACGGACAAACATCCGTTATCATCCTTTATCCAACGGAATGTCCCCCCCCCTTTTTTTTTTACCAGAAACGTCTAAATTATGTTGTTCTCTTTGCTCTCTCCAATGGGGTGGATTGAAAGAATAGTTGACTTGCCAGGAGGTGAAACTCTGAATGGGCTGAAGCTGAACGAAGACTTAATTCCAGTTTAGTGTGAGCAGAGCGCAGAATGGCAGGACTGCATATCTGATTGGTTCACGCAATTCTTCTGGACAGGGATTGGCTCCTTTCCCAAGGGGGCGGATCCCACGTTTTGTCCCTTAAAAAAACAAACAAACAGAATTGGGACATTGGATGGAAGGAAGAGCCTTGGTGGCGCAGCCGACTAAAGTGCTGTTAACTAGCACCAGCTGCCTGTAATTACCGCGAGTTCAAATCTCACCAGGCTCAAGGTTGACTCAGCCTTCCATCCTTCCGAGGTAGGTAAAATGATTATTATTATTATAGAAGAGGACATCGGTAGCTCAGGGCAGAACATCTATCAATGTGGTTGCTAGGAATCCCAAGACAACTCGATGGGACATAGCCCAAAAATATGGACGTCTTCTGCGCGTGGAAAATTTTACATTGCAAAACCTGGAGGTCTTTAAAGGGCTGAAGACGAAGATTTGAGTGACATCAGGAAGGAAGGAAGGAAGGAAGGAAGGAAGGACGGAAGGAAAGGAAGGAAAGGAAGGAAAAAGAAAGAAAGGAAAGGAAAGGAAAGGAAAGAAGGAAGGAAGGAAGGAAGGAAAGGAAGGAAAAAGAAAGAAAGGAAAGGAAAGGAAAGGAAAGGAAAGGAAAGGAAGGAAGGAAGGAAGGAAGGAAGGAAGGAAAGGAAGAAAAGGAAGGAAGAAGAAAGAAAGAAAGAAAGAAAGAAAGAAAGAAAGAAAGAAAGAAAGAAAGAAAGAAGAAAGAAAGAAAGAAAGGAAAAGGAAGGAAGACAGGAAAGAAAGAAAAGGAAGGAAGGAAGGAAAGACAGAAAAGGAAAGAAAGAAAGAAGGAAGGAAGGAAGGGCAAGGGGGAGGGAGGGAAGGGAAAAAAGAAGACAGGAAAGAAAGAAAAGGAAGGAAAGATAGAAAGAAAAGAAAGAAGGAAGGAAGGAAAAAAGAAAGATATAAAGAAAAGAAAAGAGAAGAGAAGAGAAGAGAAGAGAAGAGAAGAGAAGAGAAGAGAAAAGAAAAGAAAAGAAAAGAAAAGAAAAGAAAAGAAAAGAAAAGATCCGGTCCAAGAGCATGACCAGACAACCAAACTATTTCATGGACCAGATTCTGGAACTGTGTGGATAAAATGACCTTACGAAGGAAAGGAGCCAAGTATGAAGGACGGGCCAATTCCGTTTCTTCATTTCCTGCAACCCTTTCCATTTTTATCCAGGTTGCACAAAAAAGAAGACCGAACAATCGGTCCTGGAAAGGTTGTGGCCCCTAGGATCATCTTTTAACGTGATCCCCCCAACAATTAAGTGTTGCACCTGGAACAACAAAGCCCTTATGAACTCTGCCTTGGCAGCCAAATGTATATTTGACAATAGCAATGTGAAGGAGAGCCAAAAACTGTTTATTATGACTCTAAATTCCCCTCTCCGGCTCTCTGAGAACTCAGCTAGCCTTTTTTAAAAAGAAATAATCTCAGACTGAAGTCATGCGAGTGGCATACAAGGGAATCCATTCTTTCAGTTGAAGGTATTTCCTGCAAAAAAGTGATCGCTAATAAGAAAACTTTTGCAAATTGGTTCCAATGGTCTCTGCTGTAATTTGAAAAACTGCCAATATCCTCTCTCTCTCTCTCTCTCTCTCTCTTTTTTTTTGTTATACTTCAGAAAGTTTAATAAAACAGCTCTTTAAATTTTGTTCGTTCTCTGCATGTGTCTTCAGAGTTTATGTTTTTTTTTTAATACCCTTAAATTAAACCGCATACCTATGATTTAATTGAAGGGTAAGGCACTGAATAAATAAATCTCAGAAAACCTTTCTGCTTTTGTTACGGTTCAGTTCAGGCGGGTTAACTTCAGTTATTAGGTGGGTTCAAGAACAATAAATAAAATACGGAGCCAAAAAAAAAACAAAAAACCCCTTACCAGATATTAAAAAAGACTGCGAGTAAAGGAAGCTATATTTCTTCCAAATTTATAACATCTAAAACGACTCGCCTCTAAATTTCACAATTTAATGCGGGAGAGCATTAAAAATTCATATAAGGGTCCAATCCAAGGACTTTTATTAAAAGAGGGGAACGAACGGAACTGGAAAAATTTAAGCCTTTTGCAAGCTCGAGCGAACGGCCTCGATCGATATTGAAGTTTGTTTTCGTGCCAGAAAATGAATTCGTTTTCGTTGCTTCGCAAGGCTATTGTTGTGTTAAGTTGCCATTCTATCCGTAGGGTTAATAGTGTACAGCAGGGGTGTCAAAGTTGATTTCCTTGAGGGTCACATCATTTGACCTCGGAGGGTGGGGGGGGCGCATGGTGGGCGGAGCTAGCTCAATCACTTGTGTCGGGGGCGCAGGGGCCGTGTTTCCCCGAAAATAAGACCCTGTCTTAGATTTTTTTTTGAACCCTGAAATAAAGGGTTCGAAAAAATAATAACCCCAACTGCGCTTATTATCAGGGTATGTCTTATTTTGGGGGGAAACTAGATATCTGTCATCTATATCATCTATTTATATCGCTCACTGTCTTCGATCATCTATATCTGTGATGGCGAACCTATGGCAGGGGTGCCACAGGTGGCACGTGGAGCCATATTGGTGGGCACGCGAGTGTTGGCCAAGCTCAGCTCCAGCGCGCATGTGTGCACCGGCCAACTGATTTTCAGGCTCTGCAGTCCCACCGGAAGTCGGGAAACTGGCTGTTTCCGGCCTCCGGAAGGCCTCCAGGGGGAATGGGGAAGGCTGTTTTTGCCCTCCCCGGGCTCTTAGAAAGCCTCTGGAGCCTGGGGAGGGGGAAAAATGGGCCTACTGGGCTCACCGTGCCATTGCGTGCCAAAAGCAGGGGGGAGTGTGTGTGTGGGGGGGGGGGTCACGCGCGCATGCGCGGGAGGGCGGGGCGCATTGAATTATGGATGTGGGCACACACAGCCGCGACCCCCCTTCCCCCCGCTTTTGGCACGCAACGGCAAAAAGGTTAGCCATTACTGATCTATCTATATCTATCTATCTATCTATCTATCTATCTATCTATCTATCTATCTATCTATCTATCGTCCATCTATCTCTACCTACCTATCTACCATCTATCTCTATTTCTATCATTTACCTACCTACCTACCATCTATCTATATCTACCATCTATCTACCTACCTACCTACCTACCTATCTATCGTCCATCCATCTATCTATCTATCTATCTATCTATCTATCTATCTATCTATCTATCGTCCATCTATCTCTACCTACCTATCTACCATCTATCTCTATTTCTATCATCTACCTACCTACCATCTATCTATATCTACCATCTATCTACCTACCTACCTACCTATCTCTATATCTATCTATCTATCTATCTATCTATCTATCTATCTATCTATCTATCTATCTATCTATCATCTATCGTCCGTCTATCTATCTATCTATCTATCTATCTATCTATCTATCTATCTATCTATCTATCTATCTATCGTCCGTCTATCTCTCTCTACCTACCTACCTACCATCTATCTCTATCTGTATCATCTATCTACCTACCTACCTACCTACCTACCATCTATCTATATCTACCATCTACCTACCTACCTACCTACCTACCATCTATCTCTATCTCTATCTATCTATCTATCTATCTATCTATCTATCTATCTATCTATCTATCTATCTATCTCTATATCTATTTATCTATATCTATCTTCATGCGTGGGCGTAACCTCCCTCCACTGGCGCATGATGCTCCATTCGTGCAAGGGGAAGACCCGTCCACAGGTGTTGTGGCCCGTATGCGGCCTGTGCACCATTGTAGCTGATTCCGACAGCAAGGGGGCTGGTGTGGTGCTGCGCCAGCAGCCTGTGCAGCCGGCGCTTGAGTCGGACAGCGAGGAGGCCGAAGAAGAGGTGGTGCCAGAGGCGGGGATTCAGCCAGGGCCTTCAGAGCCTCCAGAAGCTCCCTTGAGTGAAGAAGAAGAGGAGGAGGAGCCTCTTCTCGATGCATGGGCGAGGAGTGGCTCCTCAGGAGGAGGTCTCCTCGGGAATAAGGCTTGGGGCTAATTAGCCACTCCCTTAGCCTATTTAAGGAGGAACGCCGATTGCAGCCATCTGTAGGAAACAACTTTAGTTCACTCTCCTTTGCGTCCTGATCTTAGTTCTCTTATCAGTTTCCTGCAAATTGCTTCTGGGTTTTCTGCCAACCATAGTAAGATTACAATTATTTATTCTTTGGATTCTTGTAGGCTGTTAAGAAAGTTAATTAACAGTCTTTATTTGAAAAAGACTGATTTCATTTAGTATACTAAGGTTTGTACAGACTTTGTGTGTGCTGCGTTCTTTGGGGTCCGTGGCTGGGGCAGAACAGCCGGGCCGCCAAGCTGGAAAGGTTGAGGACCTCTGTTCTAGCAGCCTCCTGTGACCCTTTTATTGAACATTGTTCACGAACCAGACACCTGGAAGGGATTTGAGATCGGTCGCTAAGGTGGAATACCAATAGTAGTCAACTTTTGAGTCCAAAAACTTTCTGTTGATAAGCGAGATGTTTGTTAAGTGGGGTGTGCCTCATTTAACTAGCTTTCTTGCCACGGTTGTTAAACGAATCGCTGCGCTTATTAAGTGTGTAACACGGTCGTTAAAGAGAACCTGGCTTCCCACCCCACCCCAGCCTTTGCTTGTCAGAATGCCACAAAAGGGGAAATCACATGACCCCGGGATACTGCGACCGTCATAAATATGAGTCACTTGCCAAGTGTCTGGATTTTGATCACGGGGGATGCTGCAACGGTCATTAAGTGTGCAAAACAGCTGCAAGTTACTTTTTTCAGTGCCGTTATAACTTGGAACGGTCACTAAAGGAACCGTTGTAAGTCGAGGACTATCTGTGTCACCTGCCCGATCGCATATTTTGGAGGGAAATCAATGGGCAAAGATTTTATCATCCTTTTATTGCCAACTGCTCTTAAAAGTCCTAGGGTAAGATGACACGGCACAATCAGAAAAACATCGGTTTTTGTGACCCTCCTTATGAATGAAAATAAGATGCACATCCATAATTATAAATGCTCAGCAAATGCTTTTGCCATGAATTCTAAACTCCCCTGGTTGGTGACTCTTGAATTTCTGTGAAATCTGCTGTGCTGAACAGTGTGTACGGATCACTCTGTGTGTGGGAGTCTACGGATGTCGGGAACATGGCTAAGTTTATTCTAAAATATGCTGCAAGTTTACAATGCAGCAGAAAAACACATTTTGGAAAAAAAATCTGTTAGGAGTTTTTTTAACCCACCTGTATTATTTTTATACATAACTCAAGGCAAAGAATATTCCTAATAACCTTCCTCCTCTTTTACCCATAACAACAACCCGGTGGGTTGGGCTGAGAGAGAATATCCCAAAGTCACCCAGGTGGCTTTTATGCCTAGCCTGGAACTAGAACTCCCAAGCTCCTGGTGACTGGCCAAAAGTCACGCACCTGTCTTTCAGGCCTAAGGCTGGACTAGAACTCACTGTCTCCTGGTGATTGGCCCAAAGTCACCCAGACTTCTGTGCTTAAGGTGGGACTAGAACTCACTGTCTCCTGGTGATTGGCTCAGTCACTCAGACTTCTGTGCTTAAGGTGGGACTAGAACTCACTATCTCCTGGTGATTGGCCCAAAGTCACCCAGACTTCTGTGCTTAAGGTGGGACTAGAACTCACTGTCTCCTGGTGATTGGCTCAAAGTCACCCAGACTTCTGTGCTTAAGGTGGGACTAGAACTCACTGTCTCCTGGTGATTGGCTCAGTCACTCAGACTTCTGTGCTTAAGGTGGGACTAGAACTCACTGTCTCCTGGTGATTGGCTCAAAGTCACCCAGACTTCTGTGCTTAAGGTGGGACTAGAACTCACTGTCTCCTGATGATTGGCCCAAAGTCACTCAGACTTCTGTGCTTAAGGTGGGACTAGAACTCACTGTCTCCTGGTGATTGGCCCAAAGTCACCCAGACTTCTGTGCTTAAGGTGGGACTAGAACTCACTGTCTCCTGGTGATTGGCCCAAAGTCACCCAGACTTCTGTGCTTAAGGTGGGACTAGAACTCACTGTCTCCTGGTGATTGGCTCAAAGTCACCCAGACTTCTGTGCTTAAGGTGGGACTAGAACTCACTGTCTCCTGGTGATTGGCTCAA
Organism: Masticophis lateralis; assembly: GCA_030761175.1. Lineage (NCBI taxonomy): Eukaryota > Metazoa > Chordata > Lepidosauria > Squamata > Colubridae > Masticophis > Masticophis lateralis. The sequence continues at coordinate 81,628,872 of JAUDYJ010000007.1, read as the reverse complement.
AGTCACCCAGACTTCTGTGCTTAAGGTGGGACTAGAACTCACTGTCTCCTGGTGATTGGCTCAAAGTCACCCAGACTTCTGTGCTTAAGGTGGGACTAGAACTCACTGTCTCCTGATGATTGGCTCAAAGTCACCCAGACTTCTGTGCTTAAGGTGGGACTAGAACTCACTGTCTCCTGGTGATTGGCCCAAAGTAACCCAGCCGACTTTCATGGCTAAGGCATGACTTGAACTCACGATCTCAGGCTTTCTAGCCTGATGCCTTTAACCACTAGATTTAACTGGCTGGCTGTATTTTATATTATATATTAGACTTCTGCGTCAAAAGCAATCCGGGCAACAGCAAAATATATTATTTAAGAGATGTTTCATAACAGCCTTGGAGGAACCTAATATGCAGTAAGCCTTTGAACTAGCCAGATATTTATTTATGATAATATAACGCTGAGATTCTCAACCTTGGCAAGTTTTAAGATGTGCAGCTTTCAACTCCCAGAATTTCCCAGCCAGCCTGATGGAGAAAATAATATTCCAATAATCGTTAAGATTTACAGGGTTTCCTACTGCAGGATCCTGCAGATCCCTGCAATTCCATAAGAAGTTAATTAGATCCCAAGAGATTAAAATGACGAAAGGGGCTATGCTTGAGAGGGGGAAAAAACCCTCTCAAGCATAGCCAATTTTCTATCACTAAAGCTTTACCTCTTGATCAGGATTTCCAAGATTTTTTTTTTTTTTTTTGGCAAACCCCTTTCGTGTCCCGAAAAGTCTTGAAACGCTCAGATTTTCCATGTAACCTTAACTTCCCTTTTGGCATCAATGCCCCAAACCAGTTGCTTTTACCAATATCGAATGCGTCATCTAAATTGGAAGGCAGTTTTTAAACAGGTCCAAAAGCTCACAAGTTTCCTTGGGAAAACCAAGGAGCGTTTGACCAGGTTTGCGTGCCAATACCAATCCCAAGAAACACTTGTCTTTAATCCAAAATTACAAAATTTATGGAATTTAAATGGGGAATGCACAGTCCCCATTTAAACAGTCGAGACAATTGAGCTTGTCCAGTCATTAAGGAAGGTTTCCACCAAGAGGGTCTAAGCTTTCAGAGCTATTGGATCTATTTGCAAATCTGAGCGTGTGCTAGTAAGAGAGTCGGTTTGGTCCAGTGGTTAAGGCACCAGGCTAGAAAGCTGGAGGTGGTGAGTTCTAGTCCCGTTTTAGGCATGAAAGCCGGCTGGGTGACTCTGAGCCAATCACCAGGAGATGGTGAGTTCTAGTTCCATCTTAGGCGTGAAAGCCAGCTGGGTGACTCTGAGCCAATCACCAGGAGATGGTGCGTTCTAGTCCCATCTTAGGCGTGAAAGCCGGCTGGGTGACTCTGAACCAATCACCAGGAGATGGTGAGTTCTAGTCCCATCAGGCGTGAAAGCCGGCTGGGTGACTTTGAGCCAATCACCAGGAAACGGTGAATTGTAGTCCCGTTTTAGGCATGAAAGCCGGCTGGGTGACTCTGAGCCAATCACCAGGAGATGGTGAGTTCTAGTTCCATCTTAGGCGTGAAAGCCAGCTGGGTGACTCTGAGCCAATCACCAGGAGATGGTGCGTTCTAGTCCCATCTTAGGCGTGAAAGCCGGCTGGGTGACTCTGAGCCAATCACCAGGTGATGGTGAGTTCTAGTCCCATCTTAGGCGTGAAAGCCGGCTGGGTGACTCTGAGCCAATCACCAGGTGATGGTGAGTTCTAGTCCCATCTTAGGCGTGAAAGCCGGCTGGGTGACTCTGAGCCAATCACCAGGAGATGGTGAGTTCTAGTTCCATCTTAGGCATGAAAGCCGGCTGGGTGACTCTGAGCCAATCACCAGGAGATGGTGCATTCTAGTCCCGTTTTAGGCATGAAAGCCGGCTGGGTGACTCTGAGCCAATCACCAGGAGATGGTGCGTTCTAGTCCCATCTTAGGCGTGAAAGCCGGCTGGGTGACTCTGAGCCAATCACCAGGAGATGGTGAGTTCTAGTCCCATCTTAGGAGTGAAAGCCGGCTGGGTGACTGGGATGTCATGCTGGCTAGAGAATTCTGGGAGTGGAAGTCCACAAGTCTTAAAAGTTGCCAAAATAGAATACCCTCTATGTTAAACGAAGAGAAGAAAGTGTTGAGTCTTGTAGCACCCCACAAGGCATGTGGGAAATGAAAAATAAAGAGGGCAGACATGGTATCTGAAGAGCATAGAAAGAGGATGGAGGTGGATTTGATCTCCATTATTATTATTATTATTATTATTATTATTATTATTATTATTATTATTATTATTATTATTTTGGAAGACTAGAACTAAGAGTTTGACTTTGCAAGGAAACAGATTGTGGAGCACTGATAAATATCAATTATTTAACATTTAAAATAGTACTCCCAAGCAGATTTTGGTTAAATATACGGAAAGTTCTCCAACACTTACAAGCTGTTCAACAGCGTGACAGATTTAATTTGGAGGCGGTGGGTTAAGTGCTCCTTTGTGGAGACATTTAAAGGGAAACATAAAGAATGCTCTTGAGTGAGGAAATTCATGTACCAAGCGGGGGGCGTCTTTCGAATAATGGCCTCCAAGGTTACAGCTGAATGATAAAATCCTGTACTTTTACGGGAAATAAAACCCTACAGAGACAAAAGTGCTTTTTTTCCCCAAAAAGGCAATTGGACTTTCTCTGGGTTTTTTTTTTTTCTTCTTCCTTGCGCTTAAAAGAACTGAAAATGTTTCTTGGATGAGAAGCAAAATGTTTTCGAAGAAGAAAAGAACAACAACAAAAAAAAATACAACCCAAGTTGAAAAAAGCACTTTTGGGACAACCATGATCTGGATAATTGAGAATCTCTGTGGACAAACACACGAAGAGTTTTAAGATGTATGGGTGCTGACATCCAAAATCCCAGAAGATCCTAGATCCGTGATGGCGAATCTATGGCACGCGTGGCACAGGTGGGCATACAAGCTCAGCTTCCGATGGGACTGTAAGTTTGTCAAACGGGCCATTTTTGGCCTCCGGAGGGGTGGGGAAGGCTGTTCTCGCCCTCCCCAGACACCAAGAGAGGTCCTGGAGCCAGGTGAGAAAGAAAAACAGGCCTTCCGGGCCATTGCGTGCTAGGAGCAGGGTGAGCAGGGGGTGGGTGGGGGGTCGCATAAAATTATGGGTATGGGCACACGCGTGACCCCTCCTACCCCACCCCACCCCCTTCCTGGCACGCGATGGCAAAAAAGTTAGCCATCACTGTCCTAGATTATGTTGGATTCATAACGATTACCGGGATATGGTGATCACTACCATACCATAATTAATTAATTAGGGGTTTTAAATCTGGGTTTTTAAAATCAAATTCGGCCAAACTATTTAATAATTTTAGAATTTTAAACCTGTGGCGCTCGTGGTTTTGTGTTTTATTTTGGCTGTACGCCGCCCTGAGTGCTTCGGGAGAAGGGTGGTATAGAAACATAAACAAAACAAAACAAAACAAAAAACAAAACCAGTCTGATGGTATAAAGCCATGAATGAATGAATGAATGAATGAATGAATGAATGAATGAATGAATGAATGAACCATTTGCCCGTTAAGATGATACTACAATGAATCAGCTCAAATTCATATCTCTTGTTCATCTGAAAAGCATCAGTGTGGACTAAGTTGGTTTTAGGAACATATGCCACATGTTTTTTAAAAAAAATCTTTTATTAGGCATATATTTGGCTTCTGGCTGTTATTTGCTACCCCCTGAACTATATAAGCAGAGCTCGGAAGCATGAAAATTTCATCCTATTTCAAAAAGCTCGTCAGACACGATGGTCAGTCTCGGCATCATCAGCCTATCCTTTTGAACCCTTGATAATTATTAAATATTATTACCTGGAATCCTATTTTTATTACACCTTGTGCGTGAATGGAGACGGACTACTGCTGTAACTCATCCCTGCATTTTAGATTCTTAACTTAGCAGGTCAAGGGAGAGAGTGTGTAACATTCCTTGTACAGATGCAAGTTAAGTTGGTTGTAGCCATGATAATCATCCTAAAGGAAAGCAATGTAAACCAACTGTAGAACATTTTTTCTGATTGCAATAATTGGCGAAATGAACATGAATGTCATAAAATTGGCCCAAAGACACCCAGCCGCCTTTCATGCCTAAGGCAGGACTAGAACTCACCGTCTCCTGGTGACTGACCAAAAGTCCCCTAACCAGCTTTCCTGCTTAAGGTGGAACTAGAACTCCCTGTCTCCTGGTGATTGGCCCAGTCACCCAGGCAGCTTTCATGCCTAAAGCAGGACTGGAATTCGCCATCTCCTGGTGGATACGCCCAAAGTCGCCTAGCTGGCTTTCCTGTGTGGGACTAGAATTTACCACCTCCTGGTGATTATCCCCAAAAGTCCCCCCAACCAGCTTTCCTGCTTAAGATGGAACTAGAACTCACAGTCTCCTGGTGATTGGTCCAAAGTCACCCAGCTGGATTTCATGTCTAAGGCAGGACTAGAACTCACCATCTCCTGGTGATTGGCCCAAAGTCACCCAGCTGCCTTTCATAGTTAAGGCGGGACTAGAACTCACTGTCTCCTGGTGATTGGCCCAAAGTCATCCAATTGATTTTCATGTCTAAGGCGGGACTCACTGTCTCCTGGTGACTGGCCCAAAGTCACCCAGGCAGCTTTCATGCCTAAGGCGGGACTAGAACTCACCATCTCCTGGTGATTGGCCCAAAGTCACCCAGCTGCCTTTCATAGCTAAGGCGGGACTAGAACTCACTGTCTCCTGGTGATTGGCCCAAAGTCATCCAATTGATTTTCATGTCTAAGGCGGGACTAGAACTCACAGTCTCCTGGTGATTGGCCCAAAGTCACCCAGGCAGCTTTCATGCCTAAGGCGGGACTAGAACTCACCATCTCCTGGTGGATAGGCCCAAAGTCACCTAGCTGGCTTTCCTGCGTGGGACTAGAATTCACCACCTCCTGGTGATTATCCCAAAAAGTCCCCCAACCAGCTTTCCTGCTCAAAATGGCGGTTTCTTGGTGATAGGCCCAATCACCTTTCCTTCTTAAGGCAGGACTAGAACTCACCATCTCCTAGTTTCTCGGCCCACTCTTAACCACTAGGCCAAACTGGCTCCCTTATAATGAGAAGGAGCTGCGTGTTTGAATGCCGTTTAAAAGTCATGAAGGCCAATTTAGAAACAAAGCAACCTCGATAAAGATCATCGACTGACCGATACACCGATTGATTCATCTCTATAAAATATTATCTAGATCAATTTTCCACCCCAAACTAAACAGAGCCCAAGAGAACGGGCAAGAACCCGTTTCGACAAAATCCCTCAATTGGCCAGAAAGGAAAACTTTTTTATCTGTGCATGTATCGCAAGCACAATTTTCAATTAAAAACACACAAAAAAGTGGGTGAATCATCCGTGCGGTTTTTTTTCTTGGCTGAGTTACCAATACTTATTCCCAGAGATTTTCTTCAAAAAAAAAAAAAAAAAAAAAACAACAGCTTGTCTAGCCAACAATCTTGGGAATTCCCAGGTTGCAATGATCCAAGTCTTAATCACAGCCAATCCTGGTTAACCCTTGAGATCAGTCAAGGCCAGATAAGTGAACTTTTCTACTCGGCCTGTAGAAGTTTGGTGCCCCAATTATTTCCAAAACCAATCACCCGATTTGCCATCCAAGCTAGTTTCCGGAACCTCAACTACAGGAAATTCTCGACTTGCAACCATTTGTTTAATGACCGTTTGAAGCTACAGGCACTGAAAACAAGGACTTATGACTGTTTTCCACACTTAGGACCGTTGCAGCATCCCCATGGTCACATGATCAAAATTCGAAGCTTGGCAACTGGCAGGTACTTATGACAGTTGAGTGTCCCGGGGTCACATGATCCCCTTCCGACAAGCAAAAAAAAGTCATTGGAGAACTGAAATTCACTTAAGAACTGCAGATGGGAATTGCTATGTTTGTAACTGGGGCAGAGATTGGAAGTGACTTCCTTAGATCTCTCTCTCTTTTTTTAAAAAAAAATTCTTTCATCTTTCCTTTCTTTTTTTCTACTTTTCCTTTTAAGTTTCTGTAGTAATGCCCTCTACGATTTTCTTTTAATAAAAATTATATTAAAAAAAAGAAAAGAAAAAAGGAACAGAGATCTGTACGGCCCTGATAAAAACCATTTGAACTGTCTTAATGAATTTTTCTCTTCGTTAACGGTGCAACATCATTCGCTTAATAGCTATACATTAATCCCCAAAAGATTCTTCCAAGTTTTTGGTCCAGTAAAGTTGACTTCAAAGCACATTCCCCTCCCTCCATGTATATGTAACATTAACTAAATATCTCTACCCGATAAATCCATAATGGTTATCTTGATATTTCCTCCATTCAGGCATACACGAACAAACAGAGCTACTCATAATATATTTGCCTTCTCTGAAAATCAATGCAATCTTGGACATACTTAAAAAAAATATACATGTAGTCCTTGACTTATGGCCGCCGTTTGAACATTTCCATCGCAAAGCGAGACCGTTGTTAAGTGAATTTTGCCCCGCTTTACCACCTTTCTTTCCACGGTTGTTAAGTGAATCACTGCAGTTGTTAAGTGAGTCACCCGGTTGTTAAGTGAATCTGGCTTCCCCATGCTCATCAAAAGGTCGCAAAAGGGGAACACTTGACCCCGGGACACCGCAACCGTCATAAATACGAGTCAGTGGCCAAGCGTCTGAATTTTGAGCACCTGACCGTGGGAATGCTGCAACGGTCGTAAGTGTGAAAAACAGTCGTAAGTCCGTTTCTTCAGTGCCATTAACTATGAACGGCCACTAAACGAACTGGTGTAAGTGGAGGACTTCCTGTATTACAGAAAGGGTCCTCTTTTCATAGGGCAATTTTTGTATTCCAATCCAGCAAAAGCTATATAGTCAATGTCTGTATGATTAGAATCTTTGAATAAATCTTTCCAGGGGTGAAATCCAGCAGGTTCTAGAGAACCGGTAGCCGAGATTTTGAGTACTTCGGAGAACCGGCAAATACCACCTCTGGCTAGCCCCAGAGTGGGGTGGGAAGGGAGATTTTGCAATATCTTTTTGCCAGGAACGGGGAGGGAATGGAGATTTTGCAATATCCTTTCCCCAGGAATGGGGAGGGAATCGGGATTTTGCAGCATCCTTTCCCAGGAGTGGGGTGGGAATAGGGATTTTACGGTATCCTTCCCCCAGGAGTGGGGAGGGAAATGGGGATTTTGCAGTATCCTTCCCCCAGGAGTGGGGAGGGAATGGGGATTTTGCAGTACCCTTCCCCTGGAGTGAGGAGGAGATGGGGATTTTGCAGTATCCTTCCCCCAGGAGTGGGGAGGGAATGGGGATTTTGCAGTATCCTTCCCCTGGAGTGAGGAGGGAATGGAGATTTTGCAGTATCCTTCCCCCAGGAGTGGGGACAGAATGGGGATTTTGCAGTACCCTTCCCCTGGAGTGAGGAGGGGATGGGGATTTTGCAGTATCCTTCCCCCAGGAGTGGGGAGGGAATGGGGATTTTGCAGTACCCTTCCCCTGGAGTGAGGAGGGGATGGGGATTTTGCAGTATCCTTCCCCCAGGAGTGGGGAGGGAATGGGGATTTTGCAGTATCCTTCCCCTGGAGTGAGGAGGGAATGGAGATTTTGCAGTATCCTTCCCCCAGGAGTGGGGAGGGAATGGGGATTTTGCAGTACCCTTCCCCTGGAGTGAGGAGGGGATGGGGATTTTGCAGTATCCTTCCCCCAGGAGTGGGGAGGGAATGGGGATTTTGCAGTATCCTTCCCCTGGAGTGAGGAGGGAATGGAGATTTTGCAGTATCCTTCCCCCAGGAGTGGGGAGGGAATGGGGATTTTGCAGTACCCTTCCCCTGGAGTGAGGAGGGGATGGAGATTTTGCAGTATCCTTCCCCCAGGAGTGGGGACGGAATGGGGATTTTGCAGTATCCTTCCCCTGGAGTGAGGAGGAGATGGGGATTTTGCAGTATCCTTCCCCCTGGAGTGGGGAGGGAATGGAGATTTTGCAGTATCCTTCCCCCAGGAGTGGGGACGGAATGGGGATTTTGCAGTATCCTTCCCCTGGAGTGAAGAGGGAATGGGGATTTTGCAGTATCCTTCCCCTGCCACACCCACCAAGCCACACCCACAGAACTGGTAGTAAAAAAAATTGGATCTCACCACTGAACCTTTCCCTTTAGAAAAAAAAAAAACAAACAAACAAAGGCATTGCTCTAATTCTAGACATTCAGACTGATGCTCCATGACAAAGCCTCTGTGTCACCAAGAGAACTATTCTTTTCCAGCCGGTTAGGTTTTGTTTAGCGCCCCGGTTAAAATGAGACACTTTGCACACCAGATGGAAATCCTGAGGATGACCAATTTCCATCTGCCTCGACAAACTGTTTCTCTGTATCCGTCGGGGCACAAGAATCAGGAGGAGAAAATCTCATGAAAACTGATTTCCTGTATGTTTGATCCTTTGGCTTCTCTTCTTTTTTTTTATTTTTTTTTTGGTGAGAACTCTGGTCCTCGGTGCTCTCTGAATTTGGTTATTTTCCTGCAGACATCTCATGGCCCAAGTAGGTAACATCATCAGTGCCAAAAGGGAATAGGATTCTCGGAGTGGAGAAAGGAGGAGGAGTCATAAATCACATTTTTCAGGGCTGTCATTGCTTATGACTTTGAACAGTCACTAAACGAACTGTTGAGAGCCGAGGACCAACCTATACTTACAGTGGGGCAAAAAAGCATTTAGTCAGCCACCAATTGTGCAAGTCCTCCCACTTAAAAAGAGGAGGGAGGCCTGTAATTGTCATCATACGTAGACCTCAACTATGAGAGGCAAAATGAGAAAACAAATCCAGACAATCACATGGTCTGATTTGGAAAGAATTTATTTGCCAGTTATGGTGGAAAATAAGTATGTGGTCAATATCAAAAGTTCATCTCAATACTTCGTTAGGTATCCTTTGTTGGCAATGACAGAGGTCAAACGTTTTCTGTAAGTCTTCACAAGGTTGGCACACACTGTTGCTGGTATGTTGGCCCATTCCTCCATGCAGATCTCCTCTAGAGCAGTGATGTTTTGGGGCTGTCGCTGGGCAACACGGACTTTCAACTCCCTCCAAAGGTTTTCTATGGGGTTGAGATCTGGAGACTGGCTAGGCCACTCCAGGACCTTGAAATGCTTCTTACGAAGCCACTCCTTCGTTGCCCGGGCGGTGTATTTGGGATCATTGTCATGAAACCAAGCCACGTTTCATCTTCAATGCCCTTGCTGATGGAAGGAGGTTTGCATCTCACGATACATGGCCCCATTCCTTCTTTCCTGTACATGGATCAGTCGTCCTGGTCCCTTTGCAGAGAAACAGCCCCAAAGCATGATGTTGCCACCCCCATGCTTCACAGTAGGTATGGTGTTCTTTGGATGCGACTCAGCATTCTCTCTCCTCCAAACACGACGAGTTGTGTTTCTACCAAACAGTTCTACTTTGGTTTCATCTGACCATATGACATTTTCCCAATCCCCTTCTCCGGAGACTCAGGGCGGCTTACAATGCATTAAGCAATAGCCTTCATACTTTTGTACATTTTATACAAAGTCAGCTTATTGCCCCCACAAACTGGGTCCTCAATTTACCCACCTTAGAAAGGATGGAAGGCTGAGTCGACCTAGAGCCTGGCTAGGATTGAACACACAGAATTACAGGCAGCTGGATGTTAATTGCTGCCTTTAGTAGGAGGCATTAGCCCCCTACGCTACTCAGTTCTTGTGATCATTTTGACCCCACGGGGTGAGATCTTGCGTGGAGCCCCAGATCGAGGGAGATTATCAGGAAGACATAAAGATTATCACCTTTATGTCTTCCATTTTCTAATTATTGCTCCCACAGTTGATTCCTTCACACCAAGCTGCTTGCCTATTGCAGATTCAGTCTTCCCAGCCTGGTGCAGATCTACAATTTTGTTTCTGGTGTCCTTCGACAGCTCTTTGGTCTTCACCATAGTGGAGTTTGGAATGTGACTGTTTTGAGGTTGTGGACAGGTGTCTTTTATACTGATAACAAGTTCAAACAGGTGCCATTCATACAGGTAATGAGTGGAGGACAGAGGAGCCTCTTAAAAAAGAAGTTACAGGTCTGTGAGAGCCAGAAATCTTGCTTGTTTGTAGGTGACCAAGTACTTATTTTCCACCATAATTGGCAAATAAATTCTTTCCGAATCAGACAATGTGATCGTCTGGATTTGTTTTCTCATTTTGTCTCCCATAGTTGAGGTCTACCTATGATGTCAATTACAGGCCTCTCTCCTCTTTTTAAGTGGGAGGACTTGCACAACTGCTGGCTGACTAAATACTTTTTTGCCCCACTGTATCTTTTGCAGGCCTACGCACTTAATAACCCGGATATTTTCATGAGTCAAAAGAGTCACATTTTCTTCCGAAGCGGCCCAGCCCAGCCCTTTGCAAAAAATACCGACGTGATAGCATCTTTCTGAACTCTGATGCTATCTGGTACTCCAGTTGCCAGGCATCCGAATTTTGATGATGTGACTGTGAGAAATGCTGCTCAGGTTGTAAGTGCGAGGACCCCGACTGTAAGTTGCTTTTTTTGAACCGAAGCACCTCCGAATGGTCGCTAAATGAATGGCCAGAAGTCTGTAACTGAGCAGACCCTACCACAGGTAGTCCTCGACATACAACGAGTTCATTTAGTGACCGTTCAAAATTATAACAGCACTGAAAAGAGTGACTTATGGCCGTTTTTCACACTTAAGGACCGTTGCAGCATCCCATAATCAGGGGATCAAAATTCAGACGCTTTGCAACTGGCTCCTATTTATGACGGTCACAGTGTCCCAGGGGGCAAGTGATCCCCTTTAGCGACCTTCTGACGAGCAATGGGGAAGCCAAATTCACTTAACAACTGTGTGACTCACTTAAGAACTGCGAGGATTCACTTTAACGATTGTGGCAAGAAAGGACGTAAAAACGGGGCAAAGTTCACTTAACGAATTTCTCACTTACGGATAACAACATCAAATCTGGGCTCAATTGTGGTTTTAAGTCCGTGGATACCTGTATTTCTGAATCATCATCATCATCATCATCATGGGGAAAAAAAATCATGGGAACATAAAGTGGAAAAAGTTATCGAAAAAGAGAAGGTAAAGATCTTGTGGGACTTTCGAATACAGACGGATCGTCACTTGGAACACAACACGCCCGATATCACAGTTGTCGAAAACCGAAATGTACAATTTATTGACATCGCGGTACCAGGAGACGCCAGAGTCGAAGAAAAAGAACTGGAAAAAATCATGAAATATTGCGATCTGGCCATCGAAACTACATGGCTATGGATGAAACATGTCACAGTGATACCCCATTGTCATCGGGGCACTTGGTACCATGTCCAAGAATTTTATAAGATACACCAGCAAATTGTAGCTTCCTGCAGTAACACCAGCAGAACTGCAAAAAACTGTGCTACTCGGAACATCATATATTTTAAGAAGCTACTTGGTTGATACCTAGGACGCTGCCCTCAACCCGTATCAACCATTAGCACCAGTCAATGGTATTTGTGACACATTTTTAAATGTCCAGTTGACTGAGTTTCATTTTTAATGAATAAAAGAGAATTATTATTATTATTATTATTATTCTCTTGTATTCATTAAAAATGAAACTATATTATTATTATTATTATTATTATTATTATTATTATTATTATTATTATTATTATTATTGCAGGAAGCTGCAATTTGCTGATGTATGTTATTTAAAAAAAAGGACCATGTCCAAGAATTTTATAACATACATCAGTAAATTGCAGCTTCCTGCAATAACACCAGCGGAACTGCAAAAAACTGTGCTACTCGTAACTTCGTACCTCTTAAGAAGGTACTTGGTTGATCCCTAGGATGCTGGCAGTAACCCGTATCAACCATTAGCACCAGTCAATGGTGTTTGTGATGCATTTTTGGATGTTCAGTTGACTGAGTTTCATGTTTAATGAATAAAAATAAAAATGTATAATAATAAATTTTAAGAAGATACTTGGTTGATCCCTAGGATCCTGGCAGCAACCTGTATCAGCCATTAGCACCTATCAATGATATTTGTGACACATTTTTAAATGTCCAGTTGACTGAGTTACATGTTTAATGAATGAAAGAGATAAATTTTAAAAAGATACTTGGTTGATACCTAGGATGCTGGCAGCAACCCGTATCAACCATTCGCACCAGTCAATGGTATTTGTGATGCATTTTTGGATGTTCAGTTGACTGAGTTTCATGTTTAATGAATAAAGATGATGATGATGATGATGATGATGATGATGGTGATGATAATAATCACTTTATTGTCATTGTACATGTATACACAGTATACCCATAGAACAAAATTCACTTAACACCCAAAGACCAGGTCCAACACAGATATAACAATCTTGAACAATCTTCTGAAATACTTGTACCAAAACTTGTACCTATCACAAACCACAGAAGAGTACCAGAACTCGTAGCTGCCATCAAAACCACAGAAGAATAACTCATACAGAAAGACTAAGTGCTGTATAACAGGAAGATGCTCCTAAGAGAATCCTGCATTAAAACCATTTATTTGGGGCTATGGCTGTTTGCTTGTTTTTTTGAAACCATAATGGATGCACAAGATCTAGCCACTGTTTCCCTTATACTGGTTTTGGATCAATCCCTAAACCATTTTGGAACAGCGAACAACAGATTTAGCCAATGCGAGGGCTGCCAAGGTTTTTCGGTAGCCACCGGAATGACGGAGGGCAGAGATTATTGTCTGCGGAACGTGGTGGATTTTCAGGAGGCAAAGAGCGTCAACGAGAATCAAAGTAGAACAGAGCTGTGGGGTGGGGGGTGGGGGACCTTTGAGGTCTTCTGGTCCAGTTCTCTGCTCAAGCAGGAGACACTATACCAAGGGTCTCTGTGGATTTCAACCTGCCCTGTAGAATCTCAGACAAGTGGCTGTCCCATCTCTTTTTAAAAACCCCCAGTGATGGGAGCACCCATAACTTCTGGTGGCAAGTGGTTCCATTGGTTAACTGTCCTCACAGAGAGGAAGTTTCTCCTTCGTTCCAGGTTGCTTCTCTCCTTGATTAGTTTCCATTCGTTGTTTCTTGTCCTGTCCTTCAAGGGCTTTAGAGAAGAGGTTAGCAAAATAACCGAATAACAAGAAAGGGACCTTGGAGGTCTTCTAGTCCAACCCCCTGCTCAGGTAGGAAGCCCTCTACCATTTCAGACAAACAGTTTTCTGATCTATTCTTAAAAACGTCCAATGTTGGAGCACCCGTAACTTCTGGAGGCCAGCTGTCCCACTGGTGAATTGTCCTCACTCTTAGGAAGTTTCTCCTTCATTCCAGGTTGCTTCTCTCCTTGATTAGTTTCCACCCGTTGCTTCTCGTCCTGCCTTCAGGGGCTTTGGAGAATAAATTGACCCCCTCCTCTTCGTGGCAATCCCTCAAATACCGTAAGACTGCTATCACGTCCCCCTAGTCCCGTGATGGCGAACCTGTGGCACGCGGAGCCATATCTGTGGACACGCGAGTGTTGCCCTAACTCAGCTCCAGCCCACATGCGCATGCAGGTCAGCTGATTTTCGGGCCTTCCGGGCCCATCAGAAGTCGGGAAATGGGCCGTTTCCGGCCTCCCGGGGAGGGGGTTGGGGAAGGCTGTTTTTGCCCTCCCCAGGCTCCTAGAAAGGCTCTGGAGCGTGGGGAGGCAAAAAATGGGCCTTCCGGTCCCACTGTGCCATTGTGTGCCAATAGCAGGGAGAGCGCGCGCGCGGGGGGGATGTCGTACGCACATGCACGGTGGGGCGGGGTGCACTGAATTATGGGTGTGGGCACATGCACGCACGACACCCCTGCACTCCCCCCGCTTTTGGCACGCGATGGCAAAAAGGTTAGCTGTCACTGCCCTAGTCCTTTTTTTCTCTAGACTGGCCAAACTCAAATCCCGCAATTGTTCTTCATTTTTTTTTTTAATCCTTCCAAATCCCCAGCCCCCTTTAAAGATGACGAACACGATCCCCTTCCCGTGCTTCTGATCTCAAAACCCCCAAATCACAATAACTGTGTGTCCATGTCCATAGCTGGTCTACAATTTGGTCCTGCCCGTAAGTATAGGCGGTCCTCGACTTACGACCCCAATCGAGTCCAAAATCCACCACTGCTAACCAAGACGGCTGAGTTTTGCCCCGTTTTCCGACCTTTCTTGGAAAAGTTGTTAAGTGAATCCGTAAGTAAGCCAGCCACCCGGTTGTTAAGCGAATCCTACTTCCCTAACTGACTTCTGCTTGCCTGAAGGTCGCCAAAGGAGGATCACGTGACCCCGGGATGCTGCGACCGTCATAAATATGAGACAGTTGCCAAATGTCCTGAATTTGGATTACGTGAACACGGGGATGCTTCAACAGTTTGAAAAATGGTTGTAAGTGTGAAAAATGGCCATGTCACTTTTTTCAGTGCCGTTCTAAACTCTGAACTGTCACTAAACGAATGGTTGTTAAGTCCAGGACTGTCTTTAAGTAGAACAGTGAGAATTTTCAATCCCCGCACTGAGGCTTAAACCGTGGCTACTACTCCTGTTGGAAATCTATCATACATTGCATCACGATCAACTCTCATTTCCCCTTAGAGGAAATGCAAAAGAGCTGCGTTTTTATGAACAGGGTTGCATTAAGAAAATTAATAATAATAATAAGAAAAAAAAACTTCTGCAATTACTGAACTGCAAGTAATCTATTAGGGCAGGGGTGTCAAACGCAAGGCCTGCAGGCCGGATCCAGCCCTGGGGCTGTCCTGGAAAATGTAAGGGGCCGGCCTGTGTCTCTTCGGCCCGGTCTACCCAGTGTGAAGAGTCTACATCGGGCCAGTATGACTTCAGCCCAGTCTACCCAGCATGAAGAGGAAACATGCCAGCAGTTTGGGGAGTGGTGTTAAGATGGCCACGCCCACCCGGTCAGCCACACCCAGTGAGTGGCGTCAAGGTGGCCACACCCATCCAGTCGGCGACGCCCAGGCGGCCCCCCCTGAGGTCAACAACAACCCTGATGCAGCCCTCAATGAAATTGAGTTTGACACCCTCAAATGTTTCTCAAAGTTGGCCAGCTGGAAGATGGGTGGACTTCAACTCCCAGAATTCCCCAGCCAGCCACTGGCTGGGGAATTCTGGGAGTTGAAGTCCACCCATCTTCCAGCCGCCGAGATTGAGGAAACCCTGTTTTAGGGCTTCAATTCACATTCATACTCAACCCTCAATTATATAAATTTGGGCCAAATTTATATAATTCTTTTCATAATTTTAAATTTTGTACTGGAATGTTTTTTATTCTTAGTCCTTATTCTTTAGTCCAGTAGGAGAAGGGTTTTATACAAATTTAAATAAATAAATAAACACTCAACCGATAGAAAAATTCCAGTGGAAGAATTTTTTGGTACAAGGAACAAAAAAAAAAAAAAAAAAAAAAAGGGCTCAGACTCTTAATCTTCCCTCCCCCCCCCCCCCCCCCAAGATTTCAAAACTAGGTCTTAAAACTGAAACTCTGGCAGCCTTCTTCCTTGCTAAGGAGAGCTCAAACAAGGACATAATGTCATGTCTGCATACTCATTTCCTTTCCTTAAAAGATGTTTCTGCGCTAATGGATTCTATTACATCCTTGATCATTTCCTAGAGAAAAACACCAGATTAATCTCAGTACTGACTTCCTGTTCAAATAGACTTCATTTCATTTGACCAAGCACAAGCATCGAGCCATTATAATTCGGAGAACACAGTTTAAAATCATGAATTGTTAATGCAGGATGAAGAAGTCAGAAAAAAACTCCTCTATTCTTTATTCTTTTTATTCCTTTTTAAAAATATGAAATAATCTATCTATCTATCTATCTATCTATCTATCTATCTATCTATCTATCTATCTATAAGGCTGTGTGTGTGTATGTTCCAGCATAACTCTGGAATGCCTCGAGCAATTTCAACCAAACTTGGTACACAGATGATTTACTCTCTGGAAAGAAATACTGTGGGGTAAGACACCCCTAACACCCCTTGGGGAGGTGGGGGGTATCTCTGTTTGTCTGTGTGCATATGTTCCAGCACTCTGAAATGCCTGGGCTGCTGAAATGAAAAGGAATGAATTGACACTGTGATAGTTTCCTGATTGCCAATTTGTACCCTATGACTATCATTAAGTGTTGTGCTTTATGATTCTTGATGAACGTATCTTTTCTTTTATGTACACTGAGAGCATATGCACCAAGACAAATTCCTTGTGCGTCCAATCATACTTGGCCAATAAAAAAATCTATTCTATTCTATAATGTCAAATCACAGTACTTTTGACAATAATAGTGTGCATTTTGGATTCAAATTCTGTTAAGATACAGCCTGTTGTGCCTTAAAATGGCTTCTACTGTACAGCACAGTGGAGTTGCCATGGTAACGGCTTCATAGTACTCCACAAGGGGGCTCCTTTTGGTATACCCTGGCAACGCCAGGTTGTCAGCTAGTTTTATTATAATAATAATAATTGAAGGTACTTTAAAACCTGTTTGCTGCCCACAGCCGCTTGCTGAGATGAGCGGTCATAGACACAGAATTAAATAAATCCATTTAAAAACAAACAAGCAAAACGTAATAACGAACATTCACATGCTTGCTTTGTTTCCCATCTTTTATTACTGAGCTACTACACTTTCACGCGGTTTGGGAATTGCAGGGTTGCACCACGTTGTTTCTGAAGACTGATTATCTTAGCGCCTGATCTGCTTACCCCGTATTCTTGGCAAAATCAGTCTCTTGAGGAGGATAACTGCGTGGAAGTCGAATCTTCAAATCAGTAGGGCTGCAAATCAAACATAGCAAAATATAGGTTTTACTTTGCTGGTTCCGCTTAAACAAGCACATTAAAAAGGAGAAGAAAAAGTAAAGGCTTTATACTTAGGTGGGAAAACCCAAAATGTACAAGGAACAGGTTAGGCGAAACCGGGCTCAAAGGCAGTTAACTGTGAGAGGGATCTTGGCAGCCAAAAAAGTGAATGCAATCCTTGGTTGCATAAACAGAGGAATACAGTTAAAATCACGAGAAGTATTAGTACCGCTCTAGCGGTGGGTTCTACAAATGCTTACTACTGGTTTGTCACTTTGCGCACACGAGCGCTTTCTGGCCTTCCTTGCATGTGCTTTGCTCATGCACGCATCTTCCATGTATCCGCCTGGCCTCAAAAATGTGGCTAAATAGGATGGCATTACATCCGGGAGAGCGGATGAATGGGTGCAGTTGCCGCTAACGGTTTGCCCGAACCGGTACGAACTGGCTGAATATCACCTCTGGTACCGCTTTATAAAACCTTAGTAAGACAACACCTGGAATACCGCATCGAGTTTTGGTCACCCCCATTATGGAAATGTTGAGACTTTGGAAAAAGTGCGGAGAACTTAGCAACTACTAAAGGCCTGGAAACTAAAACATATGAAGAACGGTTGCAGGAATTGGGTTCGGCTAGTCTAGAGAAAAGAAGGACGAAGGGGGACATGAAATCTTCCATATTTGAGCGGTTGCCACAAAGAAGGGGGGGGGGGGCTGTCAAATTATTCTCCAAAGCACCTGAAGGCAGGAGAAGAAGCAAAGGATGTAAACGGATCAAGGAGAGAAGCAACCTGGAATTAAGGAGAAACTTCCTAACTGTGAGGACAATTAACCAGTGGGACACCTTGCCACCAGACGTTGTGACTGCTACATTACTGGGGGAGGGGGGGGGTTAAGAAGAGACTGGACAGCCATTTGTCTGAGATGGTATAGGGCAGTGATGGTGAACCTTTTTGCCGTTGCATGCCAAAAGTGGGGGGAGTGTGAGAGGGTCGTGCATGCACGTGACCACGCCCATAACTCATTGTGCCCCGCTTTCCCCCCGCTTTTCTCATGTGCTGGCACGGTGGGCTTGGTAGGCCCATTTTTTCGCCCTCCCCAGGCTCCAGAGCCTTTCTAGGAAGCTGGGGAAGGCAAAAACGGCTTTCCCCAGCCCCCGGAGGCCGGAAACAGACCATTTCCCGTGCACCGGAGCTAAACTAGTGGGCAACGCTCACATGCCCACTGATATGGCTCCGTGTGCCACCTGTGACACGTGTGACATAGGTTCACCATCACGTGCTTGAGCAGGGGGCTGGACTAGAAGACCTCAAAGGTCCCTTCCAGCTCTATTATTCTGTAAGGAAGGGAGGGTGAATGGAAAGAAGGGAGGAAGGAAGGAAGAACTAGAGGGAAGGAAGAAATGAAGGATGATGGGAGGCAGGGACAGAAAGAAGGAAGGAAGGAAGAAAAAGGTTTATACACTAACTTTTTTTTTTAAATTTAATTTATATGCCGCCCTTCTCCGGAGACTCAGGGAGGCTTATAATGCGTTAAGCAATAGCCTTCATACTTTTGTATATACCTGCTTAGTAGGGCTTTCGGCCCTCCCTAAGTGGTGTTCTTTTTTATACAAAGTCAGCTGATGGACCCCACAATCCGGGTCCTCATTTTACCTACCTCGGAAGGATGGAAGGCCGAGTCAACCTTGAGCCTGGGGAGATTCGAACTCGTAGTAATTACAGGCAGCTGGTATCACTTTAACAGTACTTTAAGCTGCTGCGCCAACAAGGCTCTTGACCTTACAAAGCCTCACCACGAATTTCCCCAAGCTCTTATTTTTTTTAAGAGCGGACTCTAATATGAAATCTGTTTAGACATTTCTGGTAACGAACAAAAACTGCAATTAATTAATATTTTTCCCGGGCGACGGCAGGTACTTAGCACCTTGAAGTATTTAGCACTCTCGCTTCTTTGAGAGACATCGCCTGGAGCTCAATTTGTAAGGGCATTTAATTTTGAGAAAAATCAGTGTGGCAATTTTTTTAAAAAAAGGCTTCAGATCTGTGTGAAGAGACTCAGATAAACAAGTTTGTGTTACAGTCCTTCAGAAACAGCTGGCCAGCGCAGATGTT
This sequence comes from Masticophis lateralis, assembly GCA_030761175.1. NCBI lineage: Eukaryota > Metazoa > Chordata > Lepidosauria > Squamata > Colubridae > Masticophis > Masticophis lateralis. Next base: position 81,609,822 of record JAUDYJ010000007.1, on the reverse strand, counting down.
GTCATGCGAAGGAAGTCTAAGGAAATTATTATGTTATCCAGAGACGCCCGGGCTATAATTTATTCATTTTCTTACTACCTCAATTTATATGCTCTTTAATCTCCCTTTCTCTTAAGTGGGACATGCTGTTCTGGTTATTATTTGCACATAATTTCATCCACAATTAAAAAAACAGCTTCCCATTAAAAAAAAAAAAGGCAAATCACTGGCATATGCCCGCTTACCAATTTATACATTTTTTGGAAGGGATTCCATAAGCAAAGTTGCCTTTTCTTTTTAAACTTTAAAACCCAAAGTTGGAAAGAGAACCTTTGTATTACAAGATCCTGACGCCACTGTCACACGACCCAGGGACACTGCAACCGTCATAAATGTGAGTCGGTTGTCAAGCGTCTGAATTTTGATAACATGACGACGGGGATGTTGCAATAGTCTTAAGTGTGAAAAATGATCCCTTTTTTCAGGGCAATTCTAACGCATTGTAAGCCGCCCTGAGTCTTCGGAGAAGGGCGGCATATAAATCTAATTAAAAACAAAACAAAACTTCAAATGGTCACTAAATGAACTGTTGTAAGTCGAGGCCTACCTGTAATGTTAATAAATGCCTCGTCTTCTCCTAACAGGGAAATTACTAATCCATCAACCTTTCTCCTCTTCATATCCATCTACCTCACACAAGAGAAATTCTCTTTTTTAAACCTGTTGCAAGCTGGGGCTTTCCGCCTCATTGAATGCAGGAGTTACGATGTGCAGCTACAAACGTTTTCCTCCCAAAGGAAAAACTGCACTTAATTAGAAGACAAAAGGCATTTTGAGAAAAAAGAAGGAACTTCGTCCCATCCCATAAAAATCAGGACCCAAAAAGCACGGCAGACCTTGAGAAAGAGAATTAAGCAAGTCCCATTTTTTGGACCTCCACTGATAGATAAGACGTCCTACCACAATCTCGTGGCTCTTGGTGGTGGACTAGGTCCAAGAAAATGATAAGAAATCCGTACTACCGTTAAAACCAAAATAAATTACCATATTTTCCGGCGTATAAGACGACCCTCCTCAGAGCCATTTAAGGCTCGTCAGAGCCTTATCGGCTGGTCTGCCTGGTTACAGGAGAATGAGACCCAGCGTATAAGACGACCCCGACTTTTGAGAAGATTTTTGTGTGTTAGAAAGTAGTCTTATACGCAGGAAAATACAGTAAATCCTGAAATAAACCACCTCATAACGTAAGTGTTCCGATCAGCAGCAGGTTTCACTTATTTTTACCATCGGTTCTCCTCCATGAGTGTGGCCTCAAAAAAAAATGGCTAAATAGGACGGCATAGAGCCGGGGCAGTTGGACGAGCCCACCCGCAATCCCCAGCACCGGTTCTCCCAAACCGGTTGAATACAACCTCTAGTTCCAATATCTAATACTGTGTTTCCCCGAAAATAAGACCCTGTCTTATATTTTTTGGAACCCCGAAATAAACGCTTGGTCTTATTTTTGGGGAGGTCTTATTATTTTGGGGCGCGTGGAGCAAGATGGGGCCATGTGGCCACCCGTGCCATAGGTTCGCCATCATGGCTCTAACTGATGTAAGCAATTATTTCATAAGCCAGGCTTCTAAAGCACTGAAAATTTGATTATTTCATACCAAAATCATTGCAAGCTACTGTATTTTCCTGCATATAAGACTACTTTCTAACACACAAAAATCTTCTCAAAAGTCGGGGGTCGTCTTATACGCCGGGTCTCATTCTCCTGTAACCAGGCAGACCAGCCCATAAGGCTCTGACGAGCCTTAAATGGCTCTGAGGAGGGTCGTCTTATACGCCCAGTCGTCTTATACCCCGGAAAATACGGTACTTCTACTCCAAACTCTTTTTCTTTTCTTCACAACAACCATCCTGCAAAATAGTCACTTTAAATAACGGAGCAATGGCACACCAGTCTAATCACCAGTGACTGAGTGAAAAGACTGGACATGCGCAGAGAAGAGGAGGCGGGACTAGCTGTGGAGGAAAGTTTGAATGGCACTCAGTCAATCCAATGACAACGGAAAGGAACCCAATCGGTGGAACGGCGCAGCAGCAAGGAGGAAAATTTGATTATTTCATACCAAAATCATTGCAAGCTACTTCTACTCCAAACTCTTTTTCTTCTCTTCACAACAACCATCCTGCAAAATAGACACTTTAAATAACGGAGCAATGGCACACCAGTCTAATCACCAGTGACTGAGTGAAAAGACTGGACATGCGCGGAGAAGAGGAGGCGGGACTAGCTGTGGAGGAAAGTTTGAATGGCACTCAGTCAATCCAATGACAACGGAAAGGAACCCAATCGGTGGAACGGCGCAGCAGCGAGGAGGAAAATTTGATTATTTCATACCAAAATCATTGCAAGCTACTTCTACTCCAAACTCTTTTTCTTTTCTTCACAACAACCATCCTGTGCAAGGAGGGTTGGGCTGAGAGAGAAGGACTGGCCTGAAGTCCACCCATTGTGGACATCCGGCGCAGAATATATGTGAAAAACAGAATTAGCGCATTAAAAGAGAAACTCAAGAGGCCCAAACACAGACAAATAATACAACACGATACAGTGGACAGACATCAAGTGAAAAGCTTGAAACGGAAACAAATACAATAAAAGGATTCCATCCATCCTTGCCATTAGTAACAAGATGCCCCAGGAAAAAAGTCACAGGAGACAATGGAATATTTTACACAAGAGTTGAGATTGGGCAAAGCGTGTTTGTGTTTGGGTGTCATTTTAGGATAAGCAGAAGTGCCACACACACACACACACACACACACACCTTTTCGTTAGGCGTTTAACTAGCGCTGCCCATTTACTCAATGTTTAGAGGGTGTTGCCAATGGCGTGGGTGCAAACATTGGAAATGAATCATTATAAGGTGCCAATTCTGCCTAGAGAGAGGGAGGGAGCTTGCTCTAGTGGTTAAGGCGTCAGGCTAGAAAGCAACAGAGTGTGAGTTCTAGTTTCGCTTTATGGAGGAAAGTTGGCTGGGTGATCTTAGGCCAATCGCAAGGGGACATGAGTTCTAGTCCCTCCTGAGGAATGAAAGCTGGCTGGGTGACTTTAGGACAACCACCAGGAGATGGTGAGTTCTAGTTCTGCTTTAGGCATGAAAATTGGCTGGGTGACTTTGGCCCAATCACCAGGAGACAGTGAGTTCTAGTCCCTCCTGAGGGATGAAAGCCGGCTGGGTATCTTTGGGACAAGCACCAGGAGACGGTGAGTTCTAGTTCCTCCTTAGGCACAAAAGCCAGATGGGTGACTTGGGCCAATCACTAGGAGAGGGTGAGTTCTAGTCCCACTTCTCTTCTAGGGCTAAGCTGGTGTTTAGCTAATACTCTACAGCAGGGGTGTCAAAGTCACGTTGTCACGGAGGCGTCACGTGACGTATCGGGGCATTTTCCCCCTTCGCTAAACTGGGCAGGGGCGGAGCCAGCAGGTGACGCATCTGGCCCACGGGCCGCGAGTTTGATAAACCTGCTCTACAGGAAGTCCTCTACTTACAACCACAATCGGATTGGAATTTTCCTTACTAAAGTAAGGCAGCAGTTAAGTGAGCGACAGAAGAATGTGGTTACCGTTCTGACTCAACTTATTTTTTTCCATCTCAAACCGAAATCTACTTGCTAACCTTACTTTGCAAAGCACAGTGCCCGCAAGAAAGCACCACGACCAGGATTCACTGGCATTTGCTTGCTCAAAGCCAACAAGGACTGCCAGAGCCAGAGGGAGGCGTGAAAACAGGAATCAGCCTAGAATCCTTAAATAAAGGTCGTCCTCGACTTACGACCACAACGGAGCGCCAAAATTTCTGCTGGTTAAAACCCTGAGGTTGTTAAATGGAGTTTTGCCCCATTTCGCAACTTCTTTTTTTTTTTTGCTGCGGTTGTTAAGTGGAACACTGCAGTTATTTAAGTTAGTCACACGACTGTTAAGCGAATCTTGACTTTGCTTGTCGGAAGGCCGCAAATGGGAATCGCGTGACCCCAGGACACTGCAAACCGTCATAAATATGAGCCAGTTGGCAAGCGTTTGAATTTCGATCGCGTGACCACGGGGACGCTGCAACGGTCGTAAGCATGAAAACTGGTCGTAAGTCCCTTTTTTCAATGCCGCTGTAACTTGGAACGGTCAGTAAGTGAATGGCTGCAAGTCAAGGACTTCTTGCAATTACAAGCACTAAGTCCAACCATCCTTGAGTGCCGTTGGCTCCGATTTCATTTTAACCAGGTGCTGACCATTAATTGAGAAGATTCCTGCGCGCAGGCTTTCAGCAATAAAGTAGTTAAATCGAACCTTCACAGGTGGTGCCTCTGATCTTTTATTCCGGACAGGTGTCTGGCAAATGTAAGTTTGATATGATCAGTTTATTCTTGACCCCAAATCTATCACCCGCGTTCATTCACGTTGTTCTGGATTAAGAAAAAATAAGAAGAAGACTGGAATCCATTTGCTAGCCAGTGTAACTCCTGTTCTCTCAAACGGGACGCCAAGAACCTGATTTTTACATTATTAATGCCAGTACTAGGCAGCCATCGAAAAGAAGTTATTTCCTGCTCAAATCCCTACTGTTATTTATGGACTCGGATGACAAAAATGTTTGGCGGTCGGATAAAACTTCAATTTCATGGCTGGAAGCAACCCATAAAACTCGGAAGGAGCAGCACAATAAGCACAAAATTACAGACGCGTCAGATTTTATCCTTTCGTTTAGCCAAAGAAGGCGGTCCAACAATGATGAAACCTTAAATACTCAAAGAGCCATTTGGACCTGTGTCTCACAGAAAAGAAAACACCGGGAGCCACAAAACCTGAGTGGGCGTGGCCAACTCGATGTCACTCACTTCCACCAGTCACATGACCCCCTAGCCAGTCATTAGGCCATTAGGACAGAGAACCAGTTGTTGAAAAAACACCGGGACCCACAAAATCCTTTTGACATCTCTCTCTCTCCCCCTCTCTCTCTGTATCTCTCTATGTCTCTCTTTCTCCCCCTCTCTTTGTATCTCCCTGTCTCTGCTGTGGCTGCTTCTCCATCCCCCAGTCGCCCTTACTTTCTCAGGCCAGGTAAGGAGTGACTGGGAGATGAGGACGAGGGGTGGGGCCAGCCAGTGGTGGGATCACCTGACAGGAAGCCACAGCAGAGGGCCCAAAAAGCCGCATGCAGCTCCAGAGCCGCAGGTTGCTGACCTCTGCTCTAGTACAAGAGGAGCAGAAATATTCATTTCCCTTGAATTAACAAATCCGGTTCACGATCAACAGAAAGGTGGAATTACAGAATTGCTCTGTCTAAAGGCTCATAGAATTCGGACAAAGCCATTCTCAATGGCACCGCTAACGTGAAGTAATGCCAACTCAGGATGGAAATAAAATCATTTTGATTCTGAATTGTATTAAGGTCCTCGGTGTCCCACTCCATTCTGCCAATCTAAGCTGCAAAGAAAAGGGTTTTTTTCCCCCCATCAATCATCATCATCATCATTTAACGACCGCATAATCGGTTGCGCGGTGGAGTCTGGGCAACTGAATGGAGCTAGCAGAGTGTTTTAAGGGCCGGATGCTCTTCCTGTCGCCAATGCAGAGTTTTGTTTGGCAGATTCGCAGAGATTAGAGATTGCGCTCTGCAATCTCTAATCTCAATCTTCTCTGCGTGAAGGTGCTTGGATTAAAACTAGGATCGAGGTACATTTTGTGACTGTTCAAAGTTACAACGGCACTGAAAAAGTGACTTATGACCATTTTTCACACTTATGACCACTTGCGGCATCCCCGTGGTCAAACGATCAAAATTCAGGCGCTTGGCAACCGACTCATATTTATGACGGTCGCGGTGTCCCGGGGTGGTGCGATCCCATTTTGCAGCAAACTCAAGGAGGAAGGAAGACAGACTCACTTAACAATCAGGTTACTTACTTAACAACGGCAGTGATTCGCTGAAGCCTCCCCCCCCCGCCCCCCCGTAGTAAGAAAGGTCGTAAAACGGGACAAAACTTCATCACTGTCTCTATTAGCAATGGAAATTTTGGGCTCGGCTGCACACACTTTAATCAAACCTGCTTTTCTTCTCTTCGGACATAAAAATTTGCACTTTTGCTCGGGTAAGTGAATTTTCAGAAGGGGTTGGCCTGCCCAAAACTCACAGCAGAAAGTTGTTTAGCTGTTGCTGTGGTTGTTGAGGTTCACAAATCCCAAGGGCAACCCACCTGCCAAACTGAATGTGCTTCCTGCCTTGCCTGCAGAGATCTTGAACACTTTGCATTTAAAGTCACAACTGTAGAAGTTAACCGAAAAAGAGGGTTGATTAGATAATGAAAGAATATGTTTTAATATTAGTGTGTGTATTAATAGTAGAATCACACGGATTGGATGATTGGAAAAAAACCTGAGTAGATTAACTCTATATGTTTAAATGATTGTGACCGGTACTAGAAGTGTATATTGAAACGCCGAATGATGAAAGAATGAAGGATCAAACTTTAATATAAATAGATGCGAAGAGCTAAATAAGGAAAATAGGAATAATAAAGGAGGGGGAAGGGGGAAGGTAGAAAAGGAATGTCTTTAAGTAGAGATAGAAATAAGAGGAAATAATAGTATGTATGTATATTTGTGTGTGTGTGTATATGTGTGTGTATATGTATATATATACATATATGTTATATATACATATAATCAATCAGAATACACCTTTGCCACTTTCCATAGAAAAACGTCAGTTAAGTTCACATAGTTTGTCCATAAGCACCAAACCGAGAACATCAGCCAGAAGATGACGAATGTGAATTCGTCGAAACGTCGCTACTACCCTTCTAAAGATATGTTTACAATTACACGGGAAGAAACCCGAAATATTATCTGTACACACACACACACACACACACACACACACACACACATTAATATACTTCCAATCCATACATGAAGCAGACTGACACCCACCATGGGGATGTGGCACGATCACGAACGCGAAGCCAAACAGCAACGCAGCTCACCAGCTCAAATCCCCCTGCAACTCAGACTAACCCGAGCACAACCAAGCCCCCACCCATACAGAACATACCCCCATCCAATCAGAGCAGTCAACCCCCCATCCGATCAGAGCACAGCCAAGCCCCCAACCAATCAGAACACACCTCCACCCAATCAGAACACAGCCAAGTTCCCACCCAATCATTTCACGCCCCCACTAGCAGTTAAAAGGAAGAAACAGCTGTGAACACACTTTGCTCCTAGAAGCACGAAGCCAAAAACGCCAGCCTGAAGATGATGAATGAGACTTCGTCGAAACATCGCCAAGACACTTCCAATTTTTCGCGGGAAAAAACCCGAATAACCAAAGACCTACATATATATTAATATAATAAGATATATGTAATAATAAGAAAGAGGTTTAGATAGTATTAGGTATGTTTAAACAATATGAAACAATGAAAATGAAACGTAATAAATATGACTAATAATATTATGCTTATTTGTATTAAAATGTATGATCACACTTGCATTTCCCCAAAAATAAGCCCTCCCCAAAAATAAGCCCTCCCCAAAAATATTTAAACGCTGAGCTGGACTTGCATCCGTTCGTTTAAGGACCCGTTTAAAGTTACAGTGGTACTGAAAAAAACCTGACTTATAACCATTTTTCACACTTATGACCGCTACAGTGTCTCTGTGGTCACACAATTAAAATTCAGAGGCTTGGCAACTGACTCATATTTATGACAGCTGCAATGTCCCGGGGGTCACGAGGTCACCTTTTTGTGACCATCAGACAAGCAAAGTCAACGGGGAGGCCAGATTCACTTAACAACCATGTTTATTAAAGTAACAATTGCACTGGTTCACTTAACAACTGTTGTAAGCAAGGTCGTAAAATGGGCCGAAACTCACTGAGCAACTGTCTCGCTTAGCAACAAGAAACGATGGGCTCAATTGTGGTCGTAAGCCGAGGGCTACCTGTATGTGGCTAACCGACTCATACTTATAACTCTGGACAGCATACGAAAATTGCCGACCAGGCTAAGAGAAAAATAACACAGGTACTCCTCAATTTACAACAATTCGTTTAGTGACCATTTGACATTACAATGGCACTGAAAAAAGTGACCGATGACTGATTTTTCACACTTACGACTGTTGCCGCATCCACATGGTCACGTGATTTGCATTCGGATGTTTGACAACTGACTCATACTTATGACGGGTTGCAGTGTCCCGGGGTTCCCTTTTGCGACCTTCTGACGAGCAAAATCAATGGAGAAGCCAGATTCACTTAACAACCATGTACCTAACGTACCAATTGCAGTGACTCACTTAACAACGTTAACAACTGGCAAGGAAGTTCGTGAAATGGGGCAAAACTCACTTCGAAAGTGTTCTCGCTTAGCAACCTAAATTCTGGCTCACTTGTAGGTCCTAAATCGAGGACTAGCAGTTAAAACCCCCACTAGAGCCAACTAAAGTAATTCAAAGGCAATCAACATTAGAAATATGCCTATTGAATCCTGAAGATTCATTCTAGATAACTGGGGTAGCCTTCTACATTTCAAGAAACGAACCGAAATAGGAAACGAACTCACAATTAAGCCTAGCGATCCTACCTTGACATTTTGAAAGTAAAAATAAAAAGGAAAGAGAAGTACACACAACTAAAAAACAAAAAAAAAAAAATCCAACTTACCAGCCATGGGCTATTTCCCAATTCTGATTTTTTTGAAAGCCAGGCGCGAGGGTACATATCTCTCCCTCCCCCATTAGCTTGGAAAACTCATTTGCACTTTTAAATATTTCTCTACTCAGATCTGACAGCCGTTTACCTCGAGAGAGACCTACTTTTTTAAAAAAGGTGTTAATTTCTTTAAAAGTTACTTTCTCTCTCCTTGAATGAACACCCACGTGCTGGGTGCGATGTCTCCAAAACGAGGCCACTCTTCGTGCTTTTCCTACGCTACTCCAAGGAAGTGCATTTTTCTCGGTTGAACAAACAAGCAAGCAAGCAAGCCAGCATCTCCTTTTAGGAAGCAGGGAGGGGAAAAAAAAATCAGCCGAGAAACGATCAACACAAGTTTTCCTTCGCTGGGAAAATGGCTCTCGATAGCACCCGTAATTAAGGAGGCAAAGCGAAAGGAAAGGTAGCGATTTCACACACCGAACGGCATTCAGAGGGAAGTAACTCGGCTGGTTTGTACGGCCAGCCTCAAGGAAGGAAGCTGCAAATTCTCCAATGAAGAGTCATACATTAATCACTTGCGTAAGCTCCTTCAGTCAACTGCGTATCTAAAAAGGATAGAATAGAATTCTTTTATCAGCCGAGTCTGATTGGACACACAAGGAATTTGTCTTCGGTGCATAAGCTCTCACTGTGCATAAAAAAAAATACATTCATCAAGAATCATAAGACACAACGCTTAGCGACAGTCGTAGGATCAGAGGTGGGTTTCAGCAGGTTCTGACCAGTTCTGGAGAACCGGTAGCGGAAATTTTGAGTAGTTCGGAGAACCGGTAGGAAAAGTTTTGACTGGCCCCGCCCCCGTCTATTCTCTGCCTCCCGAGTCCCAGCTGATCGGGAGGAAATGGGGATTTTGCAGTATCCTTCCCCCAGGAGCGGGGGTGGAATGGAGATTTTACAGTATCCTTCGCCTGGAGTGGGGTGGGAATGGAGATTTTACAGTATCCTTCCCCTGCCACGCCCACCAAGCCACACAGTTTCTTTTTTCTTTTCTTTCTTTCTTTCTTTCTTTTTTTTTGGATGGACTTCTAAGTGTGTGTTTGTGTGTGCCACAACTGCAGCGCCACAACGACCAGGGGAAAATCTTGTGGTTTTCTCCTGCCCATTCGTGCACCGGCCCCTCTGTAACAAAGCAGCGCACACTGGTGAGGAAAAACAAGTTGTGGGTGAAAAAGAAAAGCAGGTAGCAAGGAAACACACTACACACACATACACACACACACAGAGTTAACCACAAGCCAGTAACTGAAAGACATTATTTGCGGAGGAAGGAAAGCTTGCTGACTTGTGATGAAATGTGTCACCCATGAAGGCACAAATGGGACATCGAGCCAGCCATTTTTTTCTCTGTTCCCACACCCCATCTGCCTTCCCAGTCTGTTGGGTTGTGACGAGCCATCGCTGAAATTTATGCAATGCGCCTTGTCTGAATACCACAATTCTGAACACACAAAAAGGGGGCGGGGGGAGAGAGAGAGAGACAGAGTTGTGAAAATATATGTCTAGAGGTAGTCCTTGACTTATGACAATTGAGCCGCCAAAATTTCTGTTGCTGAACAAGACAGTGGCTACCTGGATGACCTATGATTTAATGCGCTACCCTATTTTTCAATCTTGAGCCCTTGAAGGCGCGTGGACTTCAACTCCCAGAGTTCCCCAATTGCCAAGGTTGAGAAACACTGAGTCATTGTGGCTATGGAATTCTGGGAGTTGAAGTCCTCAAGCCTTAAAGCTGTCAAGGTTGAGAAACGGTGATGCTGGCTAAGGAATTCTGGGAGTTGGAGTTCATGTGTCTTCACATGGACTCCATGTGAAGACACATGGAGTCCATGTGTCTGAACCTTTGTGTCTGAACCTTCAGAACCTTCAAAGAACTCCATGTGTCTGAACCTTCAAAGGTTCAGACACATGGAGTCCATGTGTCTGAACCTTTGAAGACACATGCGTCTTCAAAGGTTGAGGAACACTGAGTCATGCTGGCTAGGGAATTCTGGGAGTTGAAGTCCATACACCTTCAAGTGGCCAAGGTTGAGGAACACTCAGTCATGTTGGCTAGGGAATTCTGGGAGTTGAAGTCCATACACCTTCAAGTGGCCAAGGTTGAAGAACACTGAGTCATGCTGGCTAGGGAATTCTGGGAGTTGAAGTCCATACACCTTCAAGTGGCCAAGGTTGAAGAACACTGAGTCATGTTGGCTAGGGAATTCTGGGAGTTGGAGTCCACACACCTTCAAGTGGCCAAGCTTGAGGAACACTGAGTCATGCTGGCTAGGGAATTCTGGGAGTTGAAGTCCATACACCTTCAAGTGGCCAAGCTTGAGGAACACTGAGTCATGCTGGCTAGGGAATTCTGGGAGTTGAAGTCCATACACCTTCAAGTGGCCAAGGTTGAAGAACACTGAGTCATGCTGGCTAGGGAATTCTGGGAGTTGAAGTCCATACACCTTCAAGTGGCCAAGGTTGAAGAACACTGAGTCATGTTGGCTAGGGAATTCTGGGAGTTGGAGTCCACACACCTTCAAGTGGCCAAGCTTGAGGAACACTGAGTCATGCTGGCTAGGGAATTCTGGGAGTTGAAGTCCACACACCTTCAAGTGGCCAAGCTTGAGGAACACTGAGTCATGCTGGCTAGGGAATTCTGGGAATTGAAGTCCATACACCTTCAAGTGGCCAAGGTTGAAGAACACTGAGTCATGCTGGCTATGGAATTCTGGTAGTTGAAGTCCATACACCTTCAAGTGGCCAAGGTTGAAGAACACTGAGTCATGTTGGCTAGGGAATTCTGGGAGTTGGAGTCCACACACCTTCAAGTGGCCAAGCTTGAGGAACACTGAGTCATGCTGGCTAGGGAATTCTGGGAGTTGGAGTCCATACACCTTCAAGTGGCCAAGGTTGAGGAACACTGAGTCATGCTGGCTAGGGAATTCTGGGAGTTGGAGTCCACACGCATTCAGGTTTCCAAGGTTGGACACCCCTAATTTAAAGGAAAGAGAGCTGACACCATTTTTCAGAGAACTGGCAGTGAATCTAATACAGTCCAAACTTCCCATTGCTAAGCGAGATGGTTGTTAAATGAGTTTTGCCTCCTTTTACGACCGTCCTTGCCACAGTTGCTAAGCGAATCACTTAGCAAGGTACTAACACGGTTGTTAAGTGAATCCGCTTTGACTTTGCTTGTCAGAAGGTCGCAAATGGGGATTCACATGACCCTGGGACACTCCAACAGTCGTAAGTACAAGCCAGTTGCCGGGCATCTGAATTGTGATCACGTGACTATGGGGATGCTGCAACGCTTGTAAGTGTGAAAAACGGTCATAAGTCACTTTTTCAGCAATGTTGTAACTTTGAAAGGTCACTAAATGAACTATGGTAAGTAGAGGACTGCCTGTACAGCTCCCTTGTAATCATTTCTCTTTACCACTCTCAGAAAAATGACAAGCTGTGGGTCACTTTGAGGAAAATGAGGTTAGGTAAACCAAGTTAGATCTGCACTGTAGGTATATTTTTAGATAATTTCTAGCGCTTTCCAGTTTGGGACCCTGGAGAATTTGGAACACACGGTCAACTAAACAAGAGGATATTGTTCAAAAATGGTCTTTCTAAGGTTCCAGATTTTTTAAAAGCATATTATTCAGTTATAACTGTATCTTCCTTCCCTTCCTTCCCTTTTTTCTTTCCTTCCTTCCTTCCTCTTTTCCTTTCTGACTGTTTTCTGCCTTTCTCTTTTCCTTCTTTTTCTTCTTTTCTTTTCTTCCCTATCTCTCTTTATTCAGCTTTGTGTTTTCCTTCCTTCCTTCCTTCCTTCCTTCCTCTTTTCCTTTCCTGTTTCTCTGTTTTTCTGCCTTTTTCCTTCCTTCCTTCTTTTTCTTTTTCTTCTTTTCCTTTCTTCCCTATCTCTCTCTTTATTCAGCTTTGTGTTTTCCTTCCTTCTTTTTCCTTTCCTGTTTGTTTTTCTGCCTTTCTTTTCCTTCCTTCCTTTTCTTTCTCTTTTCCCTTCTTCCCTATCTCTCTCTTTATTCAGCTTTGTTTTCCTTCCTTCCTCTTTTCCTTTCCTGTTTCTCTTTGTTTTTCTGCCTTTCTTTTCCTTCCTTCCTTCCTTCCTTTTCTTTTTCTTCTTTTCCTTTCTTCCCTTTGTGTTTTCCTTCCTTCCTTCCCTTCCCTTCCCTTCCTTCTTTTTCCCTCAAACAAATTCAGCCGTTTCTTCTCCGAAAGCAACTTCCAAAGAGGAATCAAGTTTTAGCAAATAGTATAAATATCTGAAAAGAAAAAAGGAAACAATTTGCGCTTGTGCTCTTCATTTCCTCTTCGTTTCTCTCTCTCTCACACACACACACACAAATTAGTTCAGGATTTTATTGAACAGAGCATTCTGCCTTCCAATCTGTTCTTTTTACAGGTTGGTGCCGTTTCCCAAACATCTAGCGATTCCCAAAGAGATCCAGAGACCCCTCATTCCGTTATTTCATTGAAAATGGAACACTCGGAAAATCCTTAAGATGCTTTTTATTCAGTCACTGGGAAAATGAGGACAAAACCATAAATGTTAAAAATAGAAGTGATCAAAGACAAGATAAACAGGCCAAAAGAAAAGAAAAGAAAAGAAAAAAAGGCCGAGTTATCTCAAAAGAGGGGGAAAAAACAGCCTCTGGATTATTATTATTCCAGAATAATTCCACACAATATCATCATGATAATGTAATGAAAAATTTAAAGTGATTATCTAGCTGTTCAGTTTCCCTACTAAAAAGTATTCTTAAATCAGCTAAATGTTGGAAATGTCACCAGTTACCAGGATCTTATTATCATACGTGGTGGACATGCCCAGAAGCTAAAAATTATTGGAGTAAGATTAAGATATGGCTAGAAGAAACGACACAACAACATATTGATTTAAAAGCAGAGTTGTTCCTATTGGGTATCCTTCCAGAGAAAATTAGTAAAAAAAAGATATATTTGATTATTCATGTAATAACAGCAGCGAGGATTGTATTTGCGCAAAACTGGAAAGCACAGAAAATACCTCTGGAAGAGGAAGTAATTAAGAAAATTTTAGACTGTGCAGAAATGACTAGATTAACTTTGAGAATTAAAGAAAGAGAGGATTCAGAATGGGGTCAATTCTACCATTGGTTGGAAAAGAGCTACAGATAAGCAAATGAATAGTTTATGTAGAGTTTGGTATAATTAAAATATTGTATTGTTGAAGAGAGGTTGTAATAGATTAAGAGAAAATGAAGAAAGAAGAAACAACAAGGAGATGAAGCCATTGAAGAAACACCGAGATGACACACGAAAAGATTAACTGATGTATTAAGTGTGTGTTTGTGTATAAAAAAATGTTTTTTAAAAAAAGACGTATTCTTATGTACTCGCTACTCTTTTCCAAGAAAGACACTAAAAGCTGTTCTTTTTGCAAAACAAAATTGTTTTTGTGGTGTCGTGAGAATGCCAGCGCTTTTCCAAAACCGCAAAGACCACCAAAAGTCGCAGCTACAATTTTCTACTTAGAAAACCGGTGGTACCAATCGCTGAATTATGGTTACACAGTGGAAGTAGAAAATTTCAAACCGTGCTTGCTTTTGAGGATAACCATGATTAACATTTCTGGGAGAGCGGCAAACCCATAATGGCTGAGGACATCACAAAACGGAACCAACACACACAAAAACCGGCCTCCCCCAAGAAACGAATGCGGTTAACCTCAAAGCTTCAAGTCCACAATCAGCTACAATGCAACAACACCTCGGTTTGGGGATATTTTATTTCCTTGGAGCCTCAAACAAATCAAGTTTTCACATCAGTCAGAAAACAGGATGTGGTATCTACCTCCAAGAAATGCAAAATTCACTGCAGGTTTTTGTTGGTGCAGGGCTGTGTAACTCAACTTATTATGGGTGTGTTGGTGTGTCTGTGTGTTGTGCATTCTGTGCAATTCATCGTTTCAGCAGCACCCAAAAATGAACAATCACTGCTCCCGGGAAAGGCCCAATGTAGGTAGTCCTCGCCTTATGACCATAACTGAAACCAGGATTCCTGTCGGTCAGCGAGGCAGTTGTTCGGTGAGTCGCACCCGATTTTACAGCCGTGGTTTGTTTGATTTTTGCCATGGTTGTTAAGCGAATCACTGCGGTTTGCTGAGTGAATCACATGTCACTAACTTACCAACTTTTTATTTTATTTTTTATTTAATCATCTTTTTATACCGCCCTTCTCCCGCAGGACACAGGGCGGTGCACAGCCAAGGTAAAAACACAAAACGTCATAAATTTAAAATGTAAAAATATTAAACCATTTGGCTCAATTTAGTTAAAAACCCCAGAATTAAAATACCTAATTAAAATTCATTTAAATGGTCAGCCCCTGCAGTGATTCACTTAAGAACCATGGCATGAAAGACCGTTAAAAGAGGCAAAACTCAGTTTAACAGCTTAGCAACGGAAATCTGGGGCTCAGCTGTGGCCCTAGGTCAAGGATTACCTATACACCAATTTCAGAATCTCTTCTTGTGTTTGTTTGTTAGTTACCTGCAGCAAACAGGTACACACCTCCCGTACAGGTGGCTGTTGATGTTGGCAGGATGTCAGTTTTACAGAGAAAGCAAAGACGCAGTGGGGGGAAACCCCTCCACACCTTCCCATGGATGATCCCCACAGATGAATCAGGAAGGATCCCCACTTTCTAGGGCAGTGTTGGCTAACCTTTTTGCCATCGCGTGCCAAAAATGGGGTGAGCAGGCAGGGCAGGTTACGCGTGCGTGCCCACAGCCGTAATTCAAATGCACCCCCATGCATATATGCGCGACCCCCCACACTCCCCCCGCTTTTGGCATGCACATGTAAAAAGGTGGGCCTGGTAGGCCCATTTTTCACCCTCCCCAGGTTCCAGAGGCTTTCTTGGAGCCTGGAGAGGGCGAAAACGGCCTCTCCACCCCACCGGAGGCTCTCTGGAGGCTGAGAACGCCCTCCCTGAGCCTCCGTGTGAGCCTTGTACCTACTTGGCATCCAAAACAGGCTGCATGGAGACTCCTGGGAGGGGAGGGTGGCATGGGTGGGGCCAGCCTAAAATCAGCCGGCCGGCGCTCACACGCACGCTGGAGCTGAGCTAGGCCAACAGCTCGTGTGTGCCCACAGATATGGTTCCGCGTGCCGTAGGTTCGCCATCACGGTTCTAGGGAAAAGCCCACGGGTACCTGTGGGTGTTTTTGATTGGCAGCCCCCCCTCCGCGAAGCTGTTTCATTCAGCCAAGAGATGCCAGCTTCCAGTTTCTCTCTCTCTCTCTCTCCCCCCCCCCCCGCTTTTTTTGTCGCCAAGATCATTTGCAAGCCAGGAATGTTGCAATTAAAAAAAAAAAGAAAAGAAAGAAAATATTTGTTTACTTGGAAAGAGCTCGGCTCGATCGGACGCACTTGTTCAAGGAGCGCAACGAGAGGGAACAGATCGCAGTTGGAATCCACACTTTGCACAGCCGGTGTGGGTATGTGTGTGTGTGTGTGTGTGTGTAAAAAGCTAATTATATGGCTCAACAAGTTACAGGGAGAGGTGGGGGGGGGGCTCCAAGTTCTCTTACTGGGAAAATTCCAATTTTTGTCCCCAAAATTTCTTAGCGCCAAAAGCAGCCACCCGGACTAGAAATACGTCACAAACGAAAAGCAGCTTAAAAAGGCAATAAACACAGATTAATAGAACTACGGGTAGTCCTGGATTTACGACAGTTCGCTTAGTGGCTGTTCGAAGTTACGATGACACTGAAAAAAGGGACTTATGACCGCTTTTCACACTTACGACCGTTGCAGCAATTAACCCCCCCCCCCCGTGGGGACGTGATTGACATTCGGATGCTTTGACCACTGATTCGTATTTATGACAGTCCCGGGGGCGATGTGATTCCCCCTTTTGCGACCTTCTGACAAGCAAAGTCCATGGGGAACATGGATTCGCTCAAGGACCGTGCGGCTCACTTCACAACTGCAGTGATTCGCTTAACA
This sequence comes from Masticophis lateralis, assembly GCA_030761175.1. Classification (NCBI taxonomy): domain Eukaryota; kingdom Metazoa; phylum Chordata; class Lepidosauria; order Squamata; family Colubridae; genus Masticophis; species Masticophis lateralis. The sequence goes on along the minus strand of JAUDYJ010000007.1, from coordinate 81,593,090 downwards.
ACGGTGGCAAGGAAGGTCATAAAAAGGGGGCAAACTTCGCTTAATCAAATCAATTAAAAAAAAATAAAAGGGTTGGAAGGGAGCTCGGAGGTCTTCTAGTCCAACCCCCTGCTCAAGCTGGAAACCCTATACCAGTGATGGCTAACCTTTCTGCCATCGTGTGCCTGGAGGTGGGGGTGGGGCGCACGTGCCCACACCCATAATTCTATGCGCCCCGCCTCCATGCATGCACACGTGACACCCCCACCACCACTCCTGGCGCATGATGCCCCGATAGGCCCGTTTTTCTCTCTCTCTAGCCTCCAGAGCCTTTCTAGGAGTCTGGGGAGGGCAAAAACAGCCTCCCCCCCCAAAGTCCTCTGGAGGCCGAAAACGGACAGTTTGCCAACTTCTGGTCCCACTGGAAGTTGGCAAATGGGCCATTTCTGGCATCTGGAGGACCTCCGGGGGGTGGGGAAGGCCATTTTCGCCCTCCCCAGACTCCTAGAGAGGCTCTGGAGGCTCGGGAGAGAGAAAAACGGGCCTTCCCCACCACCACCACCCCAAGGCCCTCCGGAGGCATGAAACAGCCTGTTTCCCTATTTAAGGTGGAAGGCCCGGTATATAGAAGGCCCGAAAATCAGCTGGCTGGCGCGCGCATGCCCACCGGAGCTGAGCTCGCGTGCCCACTGATATGGCTACACGTGCCACCGTGATGGTGAACGTGCCATACGTTCGCCATCGCGGCCCTATACCATTTCAGACAAGGGGCTGTCCGGTCTCTTCTTCTTTTGCTTAGCAATACAAATTTTGGGCTCAGTTGTTGTTACAAGTCTGGACTTACCTTTAAGTAAGTATAAAATTAGAAAATCGCTTGCAGGTTGCAAATCAACCCTATTGAGTGATTTCCGTTTTATTTGTATTTTTTTCCCCCAAGAAAAGTGACGAAACATTTTAAGAAATCTGTGGCCCAGGTGTTAAAGCCCTTAATTTTTCTACAAAAGATTTTGTTTTTCCTTTTTTCTTTTCCTTTTAACCCAGGACAGAATCGCGCTTAAGGAAGTTGGCAATGGCTCCATCCCTGGATTTCTTAATTCAGTCTTAAAGCTTTGCCTTGTGCCAAGGGGGTGTGGAGAGAAAGGAATAAATACACTTCCAAGCAGGAAAAAGACTCCAGATGCTGTATAATTATCCAGGATAGGCGGGCTTGTTAAGTCACCCTGGCGGTGTCAGCTCTACAATTTCTCTTACACATTCCACAGGACTCGGTTTCCCAAAATGAATAATTAGCTGCGATATTTCACAGAATGGGGTGAAGGGCTCCTCCTAAAATTCAGATCAGCTTGCATAGACAGGAGGAACCAAGTCTCTAATCAGCTCTTGGGCTAAATCAGGAGTCGGCAACCTTAAACATTCAAAGAGCCACAAAAGTCCTAACCAGAAGCGCTTCCTCCCCTCCCCGGTTCAATTCTGGAATCGACCGGAAGTCCAGTTCCCCCACCATAGAGTCTCCTCCTAGCACGGCGTCCTTTTTCCTCTACCTGTCCTAACCAAAAGCCCTATCAATTGTAGAGCTGACCGGAAAACCTGCCCCTTGACATAGAGTCTCCTCCTGGCATGCTGTGCTTCCCCCCCCCCTCCCACCAACTGGAAGCTCCTCTCAAAATTGTGGCATCGACCGGCGACAGGGAGCCGCAGCAGAGGGATGAAAGAGCCACATGCGGCTCCAGAGCCGTGGGTTGCCGACCCCTGGGCTAAATTCACCTTCCAGTCCAAAAATCTGCATTTTATCCTGAGCTTATTTAGGGCAAAACTGGCTTTCCTTAATGACCGCCTGATTCATTTAACAACGGGAGCGATTTGGTTAACGACAGTGTCCCAAAAAAAAAAAAGCGTCGTAAAATCGGGGGCAACTCATTTAACCACCACTTTGCTTGCTTAGCGATGGAAATTCTTGGACAAACTGTGGTCGTGAAGTCGAGGACCCCGTGTAATAACCAAAACTAAACCCCAAAATTGATACTAATTCTTGCTAAGGCTTTAGGAACGGAGAAAGAGGCAGAACGAATGCTTCCTACTCGGCAAACAATTGAGAATGAAGTGGAAATTTCTGAAACATGGTTTTTTTTGTCTAAATACAGGTAGTCCTCGATTTACGACCACGATGGAGACAGTTGTTAAAGTTAGGAACGTGTTTTTTAAGTGAACCTGACTTCCCCATTGAGTGTGCCTGTCAGAGGGTCGCAAAAGGGAGATCGAGTGACCTCCGGACGCTGCGATTGTCGTAAGTATGAGTCACCTGCCAAGAAAGTCTGAATTTGGATCGCGAGACCGTGGGGATGCTGCAATGGTCACAACTGTGAGAAATGGTCACAAATCAGGTTTTGGAGTGCTTTTGTAACTTTGAAACAGTCACTTTGAAAGGAATAGTTGCAAGTTGAAAGACTGTAAGGATTTCTTCCTCTTTTTTTTTTTTTTGTTTATAAATTCGAATTATATATATATATCAGTTTGCTAGAGTGCTATAATTAACAAAATAAAATAAGGTTTTTCACTCTTTCAATGTCTAAGAAATCCTCCACGGTTCTTACTTTTAACAGGATGATGGGACCACTGAACTGTTCCCTATTAAGAACACTCTGGACGTAATAAGTGGTTGCAGCTGAACCCAAATTGCCGTTGTGCAATTGGGTGATTTATTGTGGCTTACGGGATAATCGTATGTTTTCCGTACTAACTGTTACCGAGATTATGCAACCGTCTGGTTATTTATCATCTTATTCAGTTAAATTAGAAAACAGATGATACAGGAAAGGGAAACTTTATGCAGCTGGTCTCCTTGATTTACGACCGCAATTGAGCCCAACGTTGCTGCCGCGAAGTGAGACTTTTGTGAAGTGAGTTTTGTCCCGCTTTATGACCTTTCATGCCACAGTTGTTAAGTGAATCCCTGCAGCAGTTTAGGAAGCAAGCAGGTTGTTAAGTGAATCTGGCTTTCCCGTGGATTTTGCTTGTCAGAAGGTCGCAAAAGTAGATCACGTGACCTCCAGGACACAGCACAGTCGTAAGTACATGCCAGTTGCCGGGCATTTGAATTCTGATCACGTGACTATGGGGACGCTGCAAGTGTGAAACTCGGTCGCAAGTCACTTTTTCAGCAGTGTTGTAACTTTGAAAGGTCGCTAAATGAACTGCGGTAAGTAGAGGACTGCCTAGAAGCTCACTCAAGTCGGTATGCTCTTTTATAATCATTTTTCTTTACCGCTCTCAGAAGAATGACAAGCTGTGGGTCACTTTGAGGAAAATGAGGTTAGGTAAACCAAGTTTAGATCTGCACTGTAGGTATATTTTTAGATAATTTCTAGTCTTTTCCAGCTTGGGACTCTGGAGAATTTGGAACATGTGGTCAACTAAACAAGAGGATATTGTTCAAAAGTGGCCTTTGAATAGAATAGCAGAGTTGGAAGGGGCCTTGGAGGTCTTCTAGTCCATCCCCCTGCTTAGGCAGGAAACCCTACACCACTTCAGACAAATGGTTATCCAAACTCTTCTTAAAAACTTCCAGTGTTGGAGCATTCACAAATTCTGGTGGCAGGCTGTTCCGCTGGTTAATTGTCCTCACTGTCAGGAAATTTCTCCTTAGTTCTAAGTTGTTTCTCTCCTTGATTAGTTTCCACTCATCTTTCCAAGGTTCCAGGTTTTAAAAAAGCACATTATTCAGTTGTAAGTCTATTTTTCCCCTTCCTTCCATCCTTCCTTTTCTTTCTCCCTCCAACGCTCTTCCTTCCTTCCTTCCTTCCTTCCTTCCTTCCTTCCTTTTCTTTCTCCCTCCAATGCTCTTCCTTCCTTCCTTTTTTCTCTCTTCCTCCCTCTGCTTTCCTTCCTTCTTCTTTCTTCCTCCCTCTAATGCTCTCCTTCCTTCCTTCCCTTCCTTCCTTCTTTTTCTTTCTCCCTCCAACGCTCCTTCCTTCCTTCCTCCAACGCTCTCCTTCCTTCCTTCCCGTATTTCCTTCTTTTTCTTTCTCCCTCCAATGCTCTCCTTCCTTCCTTTCCTTTCTCCCTCCCTCTAACGCTCTCCTTCCTTCCTTCCTTCCTTCCTTCCTCCCTTCCCTTTTATCAGTGCCACTGTAACTTCAAACAGTCACTAAACGCAACGGCTGTAAGTCGAGGACTCCCTGAAAAAGAAATCTGAGCGTTGAAAGGCGTAGTTCAGCCCTAATTCCGTCCAATTTGCGGCACTATCATTTGATGGCTGTCGACCCTTCTTTGTGAGTTTGTGTTTGGTCACACTCAGCAAAAAAAAAAAAAAAAGATAACACACCACAGTTGCCCTGTCACCAACATTTCTTCCGGTTAGGTTCTGCTTAATATTTAGCTGACCTATTTCCCTTCCTTGGATGTGACTTTCTCCCAAGACTGGAAAACTCCTGTCCTATTTCCCTTGCTCTCCTTAAAGCCTAAATAAAGTTCATTTCCCTCATAAAATTAGATTTCTAATCCTCCGTTCGTCCCCCCGGTTGCTGTTCTCCAAACATCCCCATTTCCTGACACCTCCCTTTAAAAAAATGCAATTCCCAGAACTGGACACTCTAACCAAGCTGAATAAAATAAAATCATTTATTGCTGAGAGTTTTTGGGGAGAAAAATACTTTTATCGATACTGACTAAACTTGGACTGGCCTTTTTTAAAAAAAAAAAAAAATGTAACATCTTTTTGGGCCGTGAGGAAGACCGGTGGTCCTCGACGTATGACCGCTACGGAGGCCCAAATTTGGGTCATAGGAAAGGAGACCTTTGTTCCAGGAGCTTTGTCCCATTTTACAACGTCTTCTCGCTGTCGTTAATTTTATCGATACTGACTAAAATTGGACTGGCCTTTTTTTAAAAAAAAGAATTGTAACATCTACTTACAGATGTCTTCTCGCCGTCGTTAAGTGAATCGCAGTTGTTAAGGGAATAACCCGGTTGTTAAGGCGAATCGTGGCTTCCCCTTTGACTTTGCTCGTCGGAAGGTTGCAAAAGGGGATCACGTGACACCCCCACACACGTACACCCCGGCAACATTGCGACCGTCATAAATACGAGCCAGTTGCCAAGAAAGTCTGAATTTGGATCACGTGATCCTGGGGATGCTGCAAGGGGCGTTAAGTGTGAAAAATGGTCATTAAGTCACATTTTCCAGTGCTGAGGAAACTTTGAACAGGTCACTAAATGAACTGTTGTAAATTGAGGATTACCTGTACTAATCCAGTAACTCTTAAATCTTTACCGGAGCGTTTGCTTTCTTTGGAAAAAAGAAAAAAAAAAGGCAATTCTTAAATCTTTTAGCATTTTTCCTTCTCTGGATTTAGCCTCCAAATAAATCAAGGGGGATAAAAAACGGGTTGGAACTTATTTCCACAGTACAAGTATGATTCATAGGGCTATTTTTCCTTTTTTTATTTTTTAAAAACAAAAAAAGAATTTGCACATTCTCAAGCAAATCCATCTTAAGAGTTACTCCTTTCACGAAGGGAGCCTGAAACCACGACAGGGCACCAAATATAATGCAGGTAGTCCTTGACTTACGGCCACAATTGAAGTCAATGTTTCCGTTACTAAGCGAGACAATCGTCAGGTGAGTTTTGCCCCAATCTATGACCTTTCTTGCCGCAGTCGTTAAGTGAATCTAGGCTTCCCCCTGGACTTTGCTTGTCCAGAAGGCCGCTAAAGCGAATCACGTGGTTCCGGGACACTGAAACCGTCATAAATATGAGCCAGTTGCCAAGCATCTGAATTCTGATGACGTGGACACAGGGATGCTGCAACGGTCGTAGGTGGGGGGTGGGGGGTGGGGGGGGGGAAGGTCGGAATTCACTTTTTTCAGTGCTGTTGTTACTTCGAATGGCCACTAAACGAACGGTTGTAAGTCAAGGACTACCTGTCTTGTAAATCAGCTGCTGTGTTTGTTTTTCATCTCCTAATCCGAAGGGACCGAATTATTCTACTTCGGACTCGGTGGAAAAATTTGAGTTTCGGAAGAGAACTCGGAGGGATTGTTTTCAGCTGCTTTCAGGCAGAGGGATAAAACGGAATCAACAGGCAAAAAATGTTGCTGGAGCACATATCTGTGAAAAGGGGAACGTTGGAAAGAAAGGGAGGGAGGGAGGGAGGAATAAAGAGAAGATGGATGGATACATGGAGAAAGGGAGAAAAGGAGAAAGAAAGAAAGAAAGAAAGAAAGGATGGATAGAAGGAGGAAGGAAGGAAGGAGAGCATTAGAGAGAGGGAGAAAGAAAAAGAGAGGAAGAAGGGAGGGAGGGAGGAAGGGAAAGAAAGAGAGAGAGAGAGCGGAAGGAAGGAAGGAAGGAAGGAAGGAAGGAAGGAGGGAGGGAGGAGAGAGAGAGAGAGAGAAAGAAAGAAAGAAAGAAAGAAAGAAAGAAAGAAAGAAAGAAAGAAAGAGGAAGGAGAGTGTTAGAGGGAGGGAGGAAGAAAAAGTGAGAAGGGAGGGAGGGAGGGAGGAAGGGAGAAAAGGAGAAAGGGAGAAAAAAGAAAGAAAGAAAGAAAGAAAGAAAGAAAGAAAGAAAGAAAGAAAGAAAGAAAGAAAGAAAGGATGGAAGGAGGAAGGAAGGAGAGCATTAGAGAGAGGGAGAAAGAAAAAGAGAGGAAGAAGGGAGGGAGGGAGGAAGGGAAAGAAAGAGAGAGAGAGCAGAAGGAAGGAAGGAAGGAAGGAAGGAAGGAAGGAAGGAGGGAGGGAGGGAGGGAGGGAGAGAGAGAGAGAAAGAAAGAAAGAAAGAAAGAAAGAAAGAAAGAAAGAAAGAAAGAAAGAGAGTGTTAGAGGGAGGGAGGAAGAAAAAGTGAGAAGGGAGGGAGGAAGGGAGGAAGGGAGGAAGGAAGGAAAGAAAAAGAAAGAAAGGATGGATGGATTGATAGAAGGAGAACGGGAGAAAGGAAGGAAGGAAGGAGAGCATTAGAGGGAAGGAGAAAGTAAAAGAGAGAAAGAAGGGAGGGAGGGAGGGAGAAAGGAAGGAAGAAAAAGAAAGAGAGAGGAAGGAAGGAGGGAGGGAGGCAGGCAGGCAGAAAGACAGACGAAGGAAGGAAGGAAGGAAGAAAGAAAAGAAAAGAAAAGAAAAGAAAAGAAAAGAAAAGAAAAGAAAAGAAAAGAAAAGAAAAGAAAAGAAAAGAAAAGAAAAGAAAAGAAAAGAAAAGAAAAGAAAAGAAAAGGATTCCAGTGCAGCTCAACTTTTACTAACAAGCAAACCCCACCCTTTTGGGGAGGAGGGGGAGAAGGACTCGGAGCTCCCGCATCTTATATAAACTTCCATGTTTTTCCTCTTTCCGAAATTCACATTACCTTCCCCCGGGGGCCCCACTCACACCCTTCCCCAAGAGGAATTTCCCAGCAGAGCCTTAAGCTTAGAGGAGTTAGAAACAAAATTTGATGCAATTAACGAATTGAAGTCAATATAAGTAAACAAGTAAAAAAATGAGTACATTTATAAGGAAGGAAGGAACAAATTTATCATGTTTCTATTATTTTAACCGTAGCCTATTTCTTGAAGGTTAGGCCGCCCAGGTTTGTCCACTGAGACGGACGGCTACAAAAATTGGGATTAAATAAATGCATAATCATCTTATTAAGATGGAAAATGAAAGTTTTCATACATACAACAGATACTTCGGTGCAATTTTCAGGGGTTCTTTTTTTCCCCCCCTTAAATTGTGCTCAATTTTCAGCGAGGAAGACAAAGCCACATTATCCTCGCAATGTTGACTTCCTAAATTGTATTCGATATGGATAGAATAGGTTTTTTTCCCCTCTCGCTTTATTTTTGACCCTCAAAAGTTATCCAAATGATAGACTGTCAATATTCAATTCATGCAAAGCCATCCCTGTATTGAAACGGGACAAGGTATCAAGATAATAACAAAGGGATAAAGGAGTTTCAAAACCTCGCTTTCGTCCACGCACACCGAACGTCTACAGGTAGTCCTCGACTTATGACCACAATCGAGCCCCCAAAGATTCGTTGCTAAGAGAGACGGCGGTTAAGTGAATTTTGCTCCAGCCAGATTTTTTAAAACCGTGGCTTATTGAGCAAATCGGAGTTGTCTGACCTCCCATCAATGAGGCTGAGCATTGCATGATGCGTTGTATATATGACATTATGCCCAAATAAACAAAGAGCGTTACGGCCTAACATCAGCATGTAAGGGAAGTGGGGGGGGGGGAACCACACCTGGGTAGGTTTCCACTCTGTATTTAAAAATCAACTTGAATTAGCCTGAAGAGGAAAAAGAAGATGCCATTTTGAGTGGCTAGCAAACAAACTTTAGGCATTGGTTCCAGAGTACAAACTTGCCATTAGAGAAAACTTTCCGGATTCAATTTGTCTTCCAGAACTTAGAAAATAACTTCATTGTCACTAATCGGCATACATTAAAATGAAATTTTTGTTGCATGCAGCTGTCAAAGGGTCTCCAACCTCTAATAGACGCTACAGAAACATGACAAAATAAACAAATAAATACAAAATTATGCATGTACCCACATCAGAGGCGGCATTCAGCCGGTTCGGATCAATTCACCTGAACCGGTAACGGAAATAGGCTCTATGCCAGGGGTCAGGTCACCAAACTTTTGGACCTCAGGGACCACTCAATTCATAATTTTAAATCCCGCGGACCACTAATATGATCTGCCTAAGGACCGGCTGGGTGGGCGTGGCTAGGTAGCCATGTGACTGGGTGGGCGTGGCCAAGTCGACGTCACTCATGTCAAAGAGCGCCTCACCAGCCTCTACTCAGCTCTCTCCTTGCCTCCCTGACCAGGCTCCTTAGGGTCCCAAGAGAAAGCAGTTGTTGGAGCTAAGCAGCCACCGAGAGAAAGAATTGGCAAAACAGCTCAGTTCAAATTGGATCTGACCAAGGAGGCTCAGCAGAAACACCTCACTGAGGACTAGGAGCCTAGGTTTTCCAAGCAGGAGCACCAGAAGGCTGAAGCAGACCCCGAGTTTGAATTTCTCCTTCCCACCGACCCACACAAAAAGACCCCGAAGGGTGTCATTGCACATATTGGTCATTCCAAATTACAATGGCACAGAAAAAAAGTGTTTTGTGACCGTTTTTCACACTTACGACCGTTGCCGGATCCCCGTGATCAAAATTGAGGGGCTTGGCAACTGACTCTTATTTATGACAGCTGCAGTGTCCAGGAATCACGCGATTTCCTTTTGCGACCTTCTGGCAAGCGAAGTCAATGGGGAAGCCAGATTCACAACCGTGTGGCTCACTTAACAACTGCAGTGTTCCACTTAACAACGGCAGCAAAAAAATAAATAGTCGCGAAATGAGGCAAAACTCACTTAACAACCGTCTGGCTTAGCAACAGAAATTTCGAGCTCAATTGTGGCCGTATGCCGAGAACGACCCCTGTACAGCCCTATAAAATCTAGATTAGCCCAGGTCCAAGGCCTCCATGTGGTTCTCTGAGATCATAAAGGACTAATTTAATGTCACACTGGAAGAGAGCAAGTTAGTTTCACAAAGAGGAAGCCAAAATCGAGGAGGAGCAATTCTGCAAATGACCACATCAAAACTGATTTCCCCCCACCCCCACCCCAAATAAGCTAAAATTGGTAAAAGTTCCCCTCGCACATATGTGCTAGTCGTAGTTCCCAACTCTAGGGAGCAGTGCTCATCTCCGTTTCAAAGCCGAAGAGCCAGCGCTGTCCGAAGATGTCTCCGTGGTCATGTGGCCGGCATGACTCAATGCCAAAGGCGCACGGAACGCTGTTCCCTTCCCACCAAAGGTGGTCCCTATTTTTCTACTTGCATTTTTTACCTGCTTTCGAATGGCTAGGTTGGCAGAAGCTGGGACAAGGCACGGGAGCTCACCCCGTTAGGCAGCACTAGGGACTCGAACCGCTGAACTGCCAACCTTTCGATCGACAAGCTCAGTGTCTTTGCCACTGAACCACTGTGTCCCGTGGCTAAACTTGGTAGTCTAATTCGCTAAACGCTCCTGGTCCCTTAATTTTATTTTATTTTTTAAATTTAATTTATATGCCACTCTTCTCCGGAGACTCAGGGCGGCTTACAATGCGTTAAGCAATTGTACGCAGACACAATTTTGGTGGTTTGGCTTTCCAATGGAAAGAAATATATATATATATATATATATTCAAATTTGTGAATATATATATATTCAAATTTGTTCGAATAAAGACCAGATCTTTTCTAAGTCCTGTAGATTTAACCAGACCCAGAATCAAAGCTAAAAACGCAGCTCCTTTCACCTAGCCTGCTGAAAACCAAATACTGAGTTATATGATGAACCAGAGCAGCACGCCGCTATCATTTTTAAACCTTTATCTTTCTTCAGTTGTCAGAAGGTGGTGGCTGACATCCCAGTTCTGCAACTGAAGACAAAATGCTTGTCAGTGGAGTTTCACCCTCTAGAAAGCGTCTCTATGCAAGCGGAAAAAAAAGGCCCCATCCAGTTGAATTTGCTGGGTTGTTTTATCATGCTAAGCATGGCAGCTTCTAGCAAGCCCTGGGGTTTGAGGGATCACTTTGCATTATCTGTTCCCACTTCTGGAAATCCCTTGACAAAAAAAAAAAGGGGGGGGGAGAAAATTCACAGGGGTTTTAACAACAAATGAGCAACTAAGTTTAACAAACTTTCCCTCCCCCCCCCTGACTTAAGGGAAGGGGAAGGGGGGGAAGGGGGTGTGTGCAAACAAGGAGGTTGCAACTGGGAGAAAAGTGGCCCAAAGCATCACGTTCAGCTTTAGAAATCTTAACTCCCGGGGTTACAACAAGCCAGCTGCTCCGTAAAAAGAAAATAGTGTGGGAAATCAACAAAATACTAAAGGGAAGGAAGGGAAGAAAAGAGGGAGGGCCTGGAATTTTTGATGTATGTATGCATGTATCTATGTATGTATGGTCTGGAATTTTTGATGTATGTATGGCCTGGAATTGTGGATTGATGGTCTGGAATTTAGGAAGGAAGGAAGGAAGGAAGGAAGGAAGGAAGGAAGGAAGGAAGGAAGGAAGGAAGGAAGGAAGGAAGGAAGGACTGACTGGAATTTTGGATGTTATGTATGTATGGTCTGAATTTTGGATGGATGGATGGATGGATGGATGGTCTGAAATTTTGAATAGGTGGATGGCCTGGAATTAAGTATGTCCATATATATAGATGGATGAAGGGATGGATGGATGGAAGGAAGGCCTGGAACTATGGATTGATGATCTGGAATTTAGGATGGATGGGTGGCCTGGAATTTTAGGTGTGTGTATGTATGTATGTATAGTCTGGAATTTTGGAAGGAAGGAAGGAAGGAAGGAAGGAAGGAAGGAAGGAAGGAAGGAAGGAAGGAAGGAAGGAGGGAAGGAAGGCCTGGAATTTTTGATGGTTGGAAGGAAGGAAGGAAGGAAGGAAGGAAAAAGGGAAGATGAAGAAGAAAGAAGAGAGGGAGCGAGGGAGCGACAGAAGGAAGGATGGATCACCACAAAGCAAAAGTGGTTTATTTGACTCTTAACCAGCATAACCGATTCACACTGTGTATTAATCAGGAGTAAACCTTAGATTATAGTAGGAGAACCATTTAGGAGAAGAATAAAATTATTGCTTTGTATTTATTATAATTACAATTAATTATGAAATTTAATGTGTTAGTCATAGGCCAAAGTTTAGACATCGAAACTTTCTAAACAAATAGAAGCTGAATACAGAGCTAAAAACATCTTTTTGCAAACGTCAGCATGTATTTTCTATTTAGGTGCAGCTGTTTACAGATTTAGACTGAGAAAACGGGGAATATTATAGGTGTAAAAGTTTGCATGCTCTTTCAATCAATACTTCACAGCAGTTCCTTGACAGGAGCAGCAGCTTCGTACCCTTTCGCCTAGCTAAAAATCTTCCCATTCTTACTTTTTCCATTCCCCCCCCCCCAGTTCCGTTCTTCTTCGCAGAGTTCTCGTACGATAATTCTTGAAAATATTCTTAGCTCCCCTTGCATGCACCATGTTGAAATGTTCCCCAGTGATGTAAGTAATATTCAAGACTGGGATCCAGGAAGACTGCTTCCAACCTTGCCATGATTGATTTGAAGATTTTATTTTGGAACGTCTTGCTCAAATATGTATTTTGTTTACCAATGGTGGGACGCTAGCATCTAGGGTATGATGATATTCAGTTGAATCTATTATTTCTTCTACCAAGACAGTATTTCCTGCTGCCACATGACCCTGAAATAAAACAGAGCCTCGCTTGTCCTTACAATTGGCAAAATGTTTTTTTTTCCCCCCTTCAAAATGTTCACCTCTCGCCCCCTTACTTCCAATAAAGGAGAATATTTGTAGCTCAGGGTTGAACTGGGGGGGGGGGGCTTGGTGCTCTCTAAGCTTGCTGGTTTCCTTGAAAGACGTTTCATGACCCAACTAGGTAACTTTATCAGTGCTAGAAGGTTTACATGTATATAAACAGAAAACAAACCCCACTCCCTATTAACACTGATGATGTTAACTAGTTTGGGTAACAAAACCACCAAGCTCAGACAGCACCAAGGACCCCTTTATTCTGTTCCTTATGGACTAACATTTCAGTGTTTGTTTTTATTCCTTTACTTAAAAATATTTTATTTAAATATTTATTTTAAAATATTCAGGCTGCTCAAAGCTCTCTTCGGCATACTTTTGACAACTCTCCCACGCCCGTTGGGACACGCAACACTGCCAATCTATAGAAAGGATCGCCTAAACTTTTTTTTTTAAGCAAGTCCTATAAATCCAGTCGTTGACCAGTTTCTGGGTGGCTCTATCGGAGGTTGTTTTTTTTTTTTTGGGATCTTCGTGCCCGAAATCCCACACTCCCTCAAGGTGTAAAGCCGAAAAGTGATTAGATCTTTCAACAAGTCAAAAATCCAAAACGCATCTCCCAATCGATCGCAAAGTTCTTCCAATAAAGAACGCCCACCGAAAAAAAAAGGAAAGAAAAAGGAAAAGTTTTAGAATGGTCTTCATAATCTTTCGGCTTCAACATTATTGAATATCATTTGGGGAGCTCTCCAACACGCAGTGCTGGCGAGAATATTTCTGAACTAGAAAACCTCAGAAAGAAAAAGTAAGAAGGAAAATCCTCGGCTGCAAAGAAAGTTGTTCGTTTTTGCCGAAAAGTATTCATGACAAGAGTATCCAAACCGTTGTTGCCCGTAATATTCACCGCTTTCTTAATTTGAATCTCTAAGCGATGGCACAGCAGCTGTAGGAAACACGTTCGAGTTTACACAACAACGCTGTGTTTACTCATGGCACGCAGGCACTGCGTCAGCTAGTGCTTACTTAGGGTTCCATGAAACGTACAATTGGACGAGTGGTGTCCTAAATTTGAGTTACAACTGCAATTACATGTTTATCATTGTTTCCTTTAAATAGATACCGTGTTTCCCCTAAAATAAGACCCTGTCTTATCTTTTTTTGAACCCTGAAATAAGCGCTTGGCCTTATTTTATTTTATTTTTAAATTTGATTTATATGCCGCCCTTCTCCGGAGACTCAGGGCAGCTTACAATGCGTTAAGCAACAGCCTTCATGCTTTTGTATATTTATACAAAGTCAGCTTATTGCCCCCCACAAACTGGGTCCTCAATTGACCTACCTTAGAAAGGATGGAAGGCTGAGTCAACCTTGAGCCTGGGGAGATTCGAACTTACAGTAATTGCAGACAGCTGGTGTTAATCACAATGCTTTTAGTCTGCTGAGCTATCCTGAGGTAAATCCACACAGCAGGAGCGTCCTTTTTTTTAAAAAAAATTATTTATATGCTGCCCTTCTCCGGAGACTCAGGGCAGCTTACAATGCGTTAAGCAACAGCCTTCATACTTTTGTATATTTTATACAAAGTCAGCTTATTGCCCCCACAAACTGGGTCCTCATTTCACCTACCTTAGAAAGGATGGAAGGCTGAGTCAACCTGGAGCCTGGGGAGATTCGAACTTGCAATAACTGCAGACAGCTGAATGTTAATAACAGGCTTTTAGTCTGTTGAGCTATCCAACAGACTCAAAAAATGCGCTCAAAAGCCCGATTGGGCTTATTATCAGGGGATGTCTTATTTTGGGGAAAACAGGGTATCTATCTATCTATCTATCTATCTATCTATCTATCTATCTATCTATCTATCTATCTATCATCTACCTACCTACCTACCTACTTACCATGTTTCCCCAAAAATACAACCCTGTCTTATATTTTTTTGAACCCTGAAATAAACACTTGGCTTTATTGCCATGCACTGAAAAGCCCCATTGGGCTTATTATCAGGGGATGTCTTATTCTGGGGGAAACAGGATATCTATCTACCTACCTACCTACCTACCTAATCTATACATACATACATATACATCATCTATCTATCTATCTATCTATCTATTTATCTATCTTTCTATCTATCTATCATCTACCTACCTACCTACCTACCTACTTACCATGTTTCTCCAAAAATACAACCCTGTCTTATATTTTTTGAACCCTGAAATAAACACTTGGACTTATTGCCATGCACTCAAAAGCCCGATTGGGTTTATAATCAGGGGGTGTCTTATTTTAGGGGAAACAGGGTATATATATTTTCCCCCCTGGCTCTACGTGAAGTCCAAACAGCTGTGATTCCTCACAATGTGTAAGTTGCAAAGCCTGTGGCATTTTATCAACATTGGCATCTCTGTCTTGATTACATCAGAGAAACTGTCAGAGTTTTCCATACAGCCAGGACTGCCAACAATTATATTGTCAGAAAAGTTCAGTTCCTGCATTTGTACAGGTAGTCCTTGACTTACGAACATTCGTTTAGCAAACATTTGGACTTATGAAGACACTGAAGAACAGTGAGAATTAAGACGAGTACATTTGGTTCTGCTCAGAAACTGCTTCTGGACTTTGTGCTTGATGAGGGGAGAAAAAATGAATCTTTGATTTTGGGTTTCACTGATTAGATAGATCTGTTGTTATAGAAATGCCTAGTTTATATTACTATACAAAAGTAAATATTTGAGATTCGATATTACTTCTTATTCTACTGTACCAAAGAGAGTCGGGAGTCAATACCTTTTCTTTCTTTCTTTCTTTCTTTCTTTCTTTCTTTCTTTCTTTCTTTCTTTCTTTCTTTCTTTCTTTCTTTCTTTCTTTCTTTCTTTCTTTCTTTCTTTCTTTCTTTCTTCCTTCCTTCCTTCCTTCCTTCCTTCCTTCCTTCCTTCCTTCCTTCCTTCCTTCTTTCTTTTTCTCTTTCCTTCCTTCCTTCCTTCCCTTCCCCTATTTCTTCCTATTACAGGTAAGTCTTCAACTTACAAGAATTCGCTTAGTGACCATTCAAAGTTACAACAGAACTGAAAAAAAGGATGTTTTTCACACTTATGACCGTTGCAGCCTCCCGGTGGTTATGTCATTTACATTCGGATGCTTGACAACTGACTCGCATTTATGATGGTTGCAGCATCCCGGGGGGGGGGGGGGGGGGTCACGCGATCCCCTTTTGCGACCTTCAGACAAGCAAAGTCAATGGGGAAGCTGGGTTCCCTTAACAACTGGTCATAAGTGTGAAGAACGCTCATACGTCCCCTTTTTTCCAGTGATGTTGTAACTTCGAGCGGTCACTAAGTGAACTGTCATAAATCGAGGACTACCTGTACCGGGGATGGGTTCAAGAGAAAAACGAAACTCTCATTCCCCACCGCAAAGCTTGTCCCTCTTGTTACTCACACAAGCCAAGAACTTCCCCGTCGTCCAAGATTTGGGGTCCTGCCCTTTAAGGGAAAAACAAACCATCATTTGAGCTTCCCAAAGGGTTCTGACAAGCCAACAAAAGCCCTTCCAAGCATCCTAAGGAAATCAAAAGACCCAGCCACCCCAGAAGAAAAAAAAAAAACAGGGGTCATCGACAACCTACAATGTAAGGACTGCAACGGTCGCTATGTAGGACAAACAGGCAAAAGGCATCCACGAATACCGGCTGGCAGTCAGAAGACCCGACGAAAATTCTTTCATTTCCCAACAGACAGACAGATGTAACCACCGTTTCAATCGGGAAAATGTGACCATCCTAGACCAGAGGTTAAGTCCAAAAACGCCAGGGAATTTCTAGAAGCCTGGCACTCGGACAAATCAGCCATCAATAGACCCACATAGACATTCACCACATCTGTAGGCGATGCGAAAGAGACAATCAACCAGCCCAGAAGGGAACAAAAGGACTCCAGCATCTCTCCAACCAGCAATCAGGACTCAGACCAGCAGAGATTAACCCCAAGGTTAACTTTAGACCAACTATCAAGTAAATTAACACCTCTCCCCCCCCAATCAAGAAACTGCCAAAGAGCCATCAGTAAACAGGCCAACCAAAGAATCTCTAAGACTGCATCCACCCACACAGGGACAGGCAAGACACCAGAATATAGATGGACATCAAACAGCACTCTTTATTAGCACTGATAATGTAATCTAGTTGGGTCATGAATCGTCTGCAAGAAAATAAGCAAGCGCAGAGAGCACCCAAGACCCCTAAAGCAGGGGTGAAATCCAACAGGTTCTGGAGAACCAGCAGCGGAAACTTTGAGTAGTTTGGAGAACCGGCAAATACCATCTCTGGCTGGCCCCAGAGTGGGGAAGGAATGGGGATTTTGCAGTATCCTTCCCCCAGGAGTGGGGAGGGAATGGGGATTTTGCAGTATCCTTTCCCTGGAGTGGGGTGGGAATGGGGATTTTGCAGTATCCTTTTCCTTGGAGTGGGGTGGGAATGGGGATTTTGCGGTATCCTTCCCCCAGGAGTGGGGAGGGAATGGGGATTTTGCAGTATCCTTTTCCTTGGAGTGGGGTGGGAATGGGGATTTTGTAGTATCCTTTCCCTGGAGTGGGGAGGGAATGGGGATTTTGCGGTATCCTTCCCCCCAGGAGTGGGGAGGGAATGGGGATTTTGCAGTATCCTTCCCCTGGAGTGGGGAGGGAATGGGGATTTTGTAGTATCCTTTCCCTGGAGTGGGGAAGGAATGGGGATTTTGCAGTATCCTTCCCCCAGGAGTGGGGAGGGAATGGGGATTTTGCAGTATCCGTCCCCCAGGAGTGGGGAGGGAATGGGGATTTTGCAGTATCCTTCCCCTGGAGTGGGGTGGGAATGGGGATTTTGCAGTATCCTTCCCCTGGAGTGGTGACAGAATGGAGATTTTGCAGTATCCTTCCCCTGGAGTGGGGTGGGAATGGGGATTTTGCAGTATCCTTCCCCTGGAGTGGGGTGGGAATGGGGATTTTGCAGTATCCTTCCCCTGGAGTGGTGACGGAATGGAGATTTTGCAACATCCTTAAATAACCTTAAGACATGGTTATTTCGCCGGATGGGACTGAAGGGGTTTTTAAGGGAAATTTTAATAAGTTTTAATATTCAAATATTGTTTTTGCTTGTTTTATTTCTGTGAACCTCCCTGAGTCCTTGTCGGAGAGAGGGCGGCATACAAGCTTAATTAATAAATAAATAATAAATAAATCCTTCCCCTGCCATGCCCACCAAGCCACACCCACAGAACTGGTAGTAAAAAAATTTGGATTTCACCACTGCCCTAAGGTATTCATCCCATTTTTCCCTTCAAAAGGAATGAAAGAAAGACATAAAATACTCCTCCTCTTCCTTCCAATCCCCACATCCTTCTAGCATGGATTATGTTACCTACTTGGGTCATGAAACGTCCACCGTGTTTCCCCGTAAATAATATTCTTTTGAACCCTGAAATAAGCGCTTGGCCTTACTGCCATGCGCTCAAAAGCCCGATTGGGCTTATTATAAGAGGATGTCTTATTTTGGGAAAAACAGGGTACAAGAAAACAAGCAAGTTCAGAGAGCACCAGAGACCCCACAGTCATTGTCCTTCTCCCCCTACCAATCCCCACATCCTTCTAGCATGGATGATGTTACCTCGTTGGGTCATGAAACGTTTGCAATTTGCAATCCTTCGGGATGATTGCAGAGTTAGTGTGTGTTTTGTCCCCCGTCCATTAATTATTAGATTAATTTACTCCAAATTACTACTCAGTTCTGTAATTGGTGCCTGGAAACTCCATGACTTTTTATCATAAAGCTTCACTGTTGTGTTTAATGCACCATTATGATTCTTTTTAATTAATTGAGCTTCCCAGGCAAGCCAGAGCTATCCCGTTGCAGGGGGAAAAAAAGTCTGCAAGGAAATGTTGAGTTTGATCCAAATTCTGTCGCTTGTTTAATAAGCTACACAAACACAGTGGCAATGCTAGCTTTGCACAACTGGAGGTAAACGTTTTGCAACAGTAACAGTCTACATCCAGCCAGTTCAAAAGAAACAACTCAATTCTTCCTCCTTACTTGAACAGATAAAAAAAAAAAAACCTTGTTAAAAAACGATCACATGGTTTTTGTAGCCAGCCCCAATCCGCTGACTCAATCTTAAAACTGTCAGATCACTGCTCCGATTTCCAAATAATTCAAAATTATCTCTACCTCCAAACCAATTTTCCAGGCCTTGCCAGCCTCCGCTCCAATCAATCATTCTTCCTTTATTGGAATATCTGCATGCGTGTGTCTCGCACACAAACATATATAAACGTCAACCGGTATCATAACCCCTAATTCAAAGGATTGCAACCGATGGAAAACATGGCTAAATAAGATAGTTATTCTCTTTAAATGCAAATGTCAAGAAGCTAATAACCTTAATGGAGAAATCAACTTTGAAATGTAGGAATAACAAAATCTGACGAGGAATTACAAGATAGATAGATAAATACAATAGATAGATAGATAGATAGATAGATAGATAGATAGATAGACAGACAGACAGACAGACAGACAGACAGACACGATAGATGATAGATAGATAGATAGATAGATAGATAGATAGATAGATAGATAGATAGATAAGTAGATATGATCGATAGATACCATAGATAGATATATAGATAGATACCATAGATAGATAGATAGATACCATAGTTAGATATATAGATACCATAGATAGATAGATAGATAGAGAGAGAGAGAGAGAGAGAGAGAGAGAGAGAGAGAGAGAGAGAGAGAGAGAGAGAGAGAGAGAGAGATACGATCAATGGATACCATAAATAGATAGATACCAGATACAATAGATACCATAGATAGATAGACAGACAGACAGACAGACAGACAGACAGACAGACAGATAGATAGATAGATCCCACTCCCTAGAACAATATTGCATGAAGTTTCTTGAAGACAGAACATTCTCAAAAACAGTGATTTTTCAACCCCATTTTCAGACTGTAAGGAAAAAGACAGATCTGCTATTACAAAGAGGTTTCATTATATCCAGATTTTTTTTTTTTTAAAAAAAATGCATCACAGGAACATTTTCGGTACTCCATGATGTTCTAAAGATGAATTTCCAAAGGAGGAAGATTGCACAAATTATAAGCAAATAATCCATTTAAAATCCGTGGGCCTTCCTTTGGAAAGAACATAAAGCTTTTCAGAGAACAAAATGTTATTTATTCTGCAGTTGCAACCAATTTAGAAGGTTAGAGTCACAGAATCTTCCAGTTTGCTTCCATGGACGAAGCCAAACCAGGGTCCCCGGGGCAGATTCCTAGTCGATCCCCACTCGCGGGGATCAAGTTTGGATCCCTGCTGTTGTCAGAGCAGACGATGGTGGACTTCGAGAGCCGAACAGTCTGGGTTTGAGTTGCAAGGCACTTCCTGTGATGCAGGCCAGAGATAAGGAAGGGCCCAGCCCGTTGACATTTTAAGTCACAGTTCATGTCCCCAGTGTGCGACGAGGAGGAGGAGAAAGGTCTCCATGGAATATCTCAAAAAGGCAAGAAGAAAAACCACCCTTCAAGTTCCTTTTTAAGCACCGAGAGAGGAAGGGAGAAAAATGACACGGCAGGAGGAAAATTCTTTCCTATGAAAATCCACCTTTAAATAAAAATATTTGTAGCTCAGGGTTGAAACGAGGTCTCTCTGGGCTCGGTGGTTTTCCTACAGACATTTCATTTCCAAACTAGGTAACCTCATCAGTGCTAATAGGGAGTGGGGTTGTTCTCTGCTTATATACATGTAAACCCCACTGCCTTTTAGCACTGATGAGGTTACTTAGTTGGGTATTGAAACGTCTGCAGAAAACTACCAAGTTCAGAGACCGCCCGAGATCCATTCTATCGAGCTTTCATTTCTGTACAGGCAGTCCTCGACTTATGACCACAACGGAGCCCAAATTTTCTGTTGCTCAGCGAGACAGTGGTTAAGTTGAATTCTGCCCCGTTTTACAACCTTTCTTGCCACGGTTGTTAAGGGAGTCGCTGCAGCTGTTCAATTACTAACAAGGTTGTTCAGTGAATCCGACTTCCTGCATCGAATTTGGCTTGTCAGAAGGTCGCAAAAAGAAATAGGGATCGCGTGATCCCGGCACAGGGCATAAATCCGTCATAAATAGGAGTCAGTTGCCGGGTGCCTGAATTTTGATCACATGACCCCGTGGATGCCGCAACCGTCGTTAAGTGTGAAAAATGGCCATAGGTCATTTTTTTTCTTAGTGCCTTTGTCAGTTCGAATAGTCATTTAAGTCAAGGGCTGCCTGAACCCAATCTCAGAATTAGAATAGACCTGTAAGGGACCTTTGGAGATCTTCTAGTCCAGCCGCCCGCCCCCCCACCCCCTACCCAAGCAGGAGACCCTATTTCAGACAGGTGACTGTCCGGTCTCAATCCATCACCGAAGACAAAAGTGGAGAAGACCTCCAGCGGCTCTTAATCCCACCCAAATATTTCCTTTTCCTTTTGCCCCCGCTTTATATATGTCTACACATACATACATCATACACACATATAAAAAAATGCCCCTTTTGCAAAAGGCTTGGTGGCCTCGAAAGCCGCCTTCCACAACAGGCTGTGCTCTCATTCCTTCCTACATCTCGGCCGGCCGGAGGGAGAGAAGGAAAAACAGGCTGGAAAGCATCTGTCTGAATGCCAAGCGGGGCTGGGCTGGGCCAGAGGCCTCGGCTCACTTCCTCACCGCTCGCTTTGCCGGAAAAGAAGAGAAGGGCCTTGTTAAGCCACCACGGTTAGATATATTTTCCCGGATTCCCAAAAATGATGTATGCGTTTCCTGTATCAGAGAATATACATACGTATAGTATCTTGGAATATAAGGATATTTCCCGCATCAGACAAACTTGCAAAGTCTGGGAGGGTCAGCAACGCAGCTCCAGAAAACCCAGCTTTTCCAGGAAAATATTCCATTTTTCCCCCCCTTCCCCATCTCTTCCCAAAAAAACCCTCCTCTCTCCTTTCGCAGATTTAAATCGAAAGAAAAAGCAGTAGGAAATACTTTTCCAGCTAGATCTTCGGAAACCAACCTGAAGTTAGGAAAACATCCAGCAACCGAGTGGGAGGGCTGGAGGGGGTGCAAAGGTGATCCCGGAGCCTTGCATGGCTGGGCAGCCCTTAAACCTGGTTTGTTTCTCTGCAACAACTAGGTTAAAAGCAAGGTTGGAAGGGGGAAGCCCAGGAGGACGGGGGCTGGGAAGGAAGGAGGGAAGGTCCTCTGCCTTCCATTAAAATAATACCAATACTACTAATAATACATACTAATGCTACTAATAATTGTTCCGTTGACTTGAGTTTCATGATTAATGAATAAAGTATATAATAATAATAATAATATAATACTAATACTAATCAGCACCGATCAATAATATTTGCGATACATTTTTAAATGTTCAGTTGACTAAGGTTCATGTTTAATGAAGAAAAAACAATGATAATCATAATAATAGTAATAGTAGTAGTAATAATAATAATAATAGTAAATATCTTAAGAAGGTACTTGGTTGATCCCTAGGACGCTGGCCGCAACCCGTATCAACCATTAGCACCAGACAATGGTATTTTTGATGCATTTTTGAATGTTCAGCTGACTTGAGTTTCAGGTTTAATGAAGAAAAGAGAATAATAATAATAACAATAATAATAATAGTAAATATCTTAAGAAGGTACTTGGTTGATCCCTAGGATGCTGGCCGCAACCCGTATCAACCATTAGCACCAGTCAATGGTATTTGTGATGCATTTTTGAATGTTCAGCTGACTTGACTTTCATGTTTAATGAATAATAATAATAATAATAATAATAACAACAATAAAAATAGTAAATATCTTAAGAAGGTACTTGGTTGATCCCTAGAACCCGTATCAACCATTAGCACCAGTCAATGGTATTTGTGATGCATTTTTGAATGTTCAGCTGACTTGAGTTTCATGTTTGGTGAATAAAGTATATAACAATAAATAATAATAATAATAATAATAATAATAATAATAATAATAATAATAATAATAATAAAGAAAATTCCACTGGGAAGGGAGGGGAAAGGGCAAGGAAAAGCAGGAGGGAGGGAGGATCTGTCTGGTCCATCCCTTCCCACCCCCCACCCCAAAAAAAGGGGGTTCAAAGAGAAGCTAAAAGGGGAGTTTGAAGGCCTTGCCGGGTGGGGGGTGGGCTGTGGATGATGGGAGATGGAGTCCAGCTCCCTCTTTTAATTTAAAAAAAAAAAAAGGGAGGGCAGATTGCACGCCGAAAATGAGGGGGTGCGCAGTGCAAAATATGGGGGTGCGGGTTGGGGGGGGTGAAGAGGAGTTGGGGGGAGGCTTGCAAAAAAAAGGGGGGGTTCCACCCATGGTGTGGGGGGGGGGTGCGAGAAAAGGAAGAGGAAAAAGGGAAATGACTCGGACTTACGGCGGCCAGTCCGGGCTGAGCTCACAGCCTCCTCCTCCGGTCCCGGGCGCGACGTCGGCGGCACCTCCCTTTCCCCAGCGGCGGCTGCCGAGCCTGCCCGCCGCCCTCGCCGCCACCGCGGTGCCGCTCCATGCACGGGGACGAGCGAGCGAGCGAGGGCGGCGGAGACGCTTCCACAGCAGCCCGAAAGAAGGAGCCGCAGCACCGGCCAGCGCTGGGGAGGCTGCCCAACCAGGCGCTCGCGGGCGGCGGCGGCGGCAGCAACGGCGTCTCCCTCCCCTCAGTCGTTCCCGCCCTCCTCCCTCTCCTCCCTCCCTCCCTCCCTGCCCCGTAGCCCCGGCCCACGCGCCCGCTGCCGCATGGAAGCCGCGCGGCGATTGGGCGGATGAGAGACACGCTGTGGTTGGGCCAGGCCGACGCCACACGCTCCGCCCCCACCCCCCCCCACCCCGACCCGAAAGGGCAACCTGCGTTCGCGCCCTCCCCTGGGAGGGCACTCGGGAAGTTTCGGCTCCCTTCGGAAAAAGGGAGGAGGGAGAGAGAGAGGGAAGGAGGCCGTTGACATGGCAACGGGCAGGGGGATAGGGAGGGAAATAGATTTAACAGTGTTTGAAGGGAATCTTGTAGGTCAAACTTATCCATCCATCCATCCATCCATCCATCCATCCATCTATTTATCTATCTATCTATCTATCTATCTATCTATCTATCTATCTATCTATCTATCTATCTATCTATCTATCTATCTATCTATCTATCTATCTATCAATCAAATTTATATACCGCTCTACTCCCGGGGGACTCAGGGCGGTGAACAGCCAAGATAAAAATAACTTGGCCACTGGAAGGACTGGTGGACTTCAGCTCCCAGAATTCCTCAGCCAGTCGTGCTGACTGGGGAATTCTGGGAATTGTAGTCTGCAAGTCTTACAATGGACCGGTTTTGAAGACTCTTGTACATTGCAGGTCATCTAGTCCAGGGGTTTATAACCTTGGCCACTGCAAGACGTGTGGACTTCAACTCCCAGAATTCCTGAGACAGATTTTACTGTGGAGTTTCAACTCCCAGAATTCCTCAGTCAGTCGTGCTGACTGGGGAATTCTGGGAATTGTAGTCCGCAAGTCTTATAGTGGCCAACTTCTGGAGACTCTTGTATGTTGCAGGTCATGTAGTGCAGGGGTCTCTAACCTTGGCCACTGTAAGACCTGTGGACTTCAACTCCCAGAATTCCCTGAGACAGTTTTTAGTGTGGACTTTCAACTCCCAGAATTCCCTGGCCAGCTTTTAAGACATGTGGACTTCAATTCCCAGAATTCCTGAGACAGTTTTTAGTGTGGACTTTCAACTCCCAGAATTCCCCAGCCAGCTTTTAAGACATGTGGACTTTCAACTCCCAGAATTCCCCAGCCAGCTTTTAAGACATGTGGACTTCAACTCCCAGAATTCCCCAGCCAGCTTTTACTGTGGACTTTCAACTCCCAGAATTCCCCAGCCAGCTTGACTGGCTGGGGAATTCTGGGAGTTGAAGTCCACAAGTCTTAAAGTTGCCAAGGTTGGAGACCCCTGAATAACAGAATAATACCAAGCAGGAGACCCTACAAAATTTCTGACAAATGGCAGTCCAATCTCTTCTTGAAAGTCCGTGGAGGGCCGGGAAGGGCAGGATAGAAAGTACAGGAGGTAGTCCTCGACTTGCAAAGGTTCCATTTAGTGGCCGTTCAAAGTTATAGCGGCACTGAAAAAGGGCCAGTTTTCGCACTTGCAACCGTTGCAATATCCCCGAGTTCACCATGTGATCGAAATTTAGGCAATTGGCAACTGACTCGCATTTATGACGGTTGCAGCGTCCTGGGGAAACGTGATTTCCCCTTCTGTGACCTACCTTCTGACGAGCAAAGGCAATTTGCTGAACAGCCGTGTTACTGATTGAACAATGGCAGCGGTTCACTTAACAACTGTGGCAAGAAAGGTCGTGAAAGGGGGGAAAAACTCACTCAACAAATGTCTCGCTTAGCATCAAGAATTTTGGGCTCAATTGTGGTCCTAAGTCAGGGACTACCTGTAACAGAAAATGCACAGATCTGCAGCTGGAATAGGGGAAGGGGAAGTGGAGAAGTGGGAAAACAGCAGACCAAGTTTATATTGAATTGCCTACTATGCTTTATTATAAAACATGATGTACAATAAGAATATATATATATATATATATATATATATATATATATATATATATATATATATATATATTGTCATTATATATGACCTATATTCATTTTAATACATAATAAAGCACATATTTGTATAGTATATTTTATAGTGTATTATTATACATAATAGATGTTTACTACATTGTTTAAGAGTGTAATATATAACATGAGCTATTTATATCATATTTAATAAGATAAAATGTAGAATAGAATAGAATAGAATAGAATAGAATAGAATAGAATAGAATAGAATAGAATAGAATAGAATAGAATTATTTATTGGTCAAGTGTGATTGGACACACAAAGAATTTGTCCTTGGTGCATAAACTCTCAATGTACATAAAAGAAAAGATACGTTCATCAAGAATCATAAGGTACAATACTTAATGATAGTCATACAGTACAAATAAACAATCAGGAAACAATATCAATATAAATCATAATGATACAAGCAATAAAGTTACAGTCATACAGTCATATGTGGGAGGAGATGGATGGTGGAAACGATGAGAAGATTAATAGTAGTGCAGACTTAGTGAATAGTTTGACAGTGTTGAGGGAAATATTTGTTCAGCAGAGTGATGGCGTTTGGGAAAAAACTGTCCTTGTGTCTAGTTGTTCTGGTGTGCAGTGCTCTATAGCGTCGTTTGGAGGGTAGGAGTTGAAGCAGTTTATGTCCAGGATGCGAAGGGTCTGTAGATATTTTCACAGCCCTCTTTTTGACTCGTGCAGTATATAAAATGTACTGTAGTATACTACTTTATTATATATCATAATATGTAACAAATCTAATTTAATATATTATAATACCCGTGTTTCCCCAAAAATAAAGCCCTGTCTTATATTTTTTTGAACATTAAAATAAGTGCTTGGCCTTATTGCCAGGCGCTCAAAAGCCTGATTGGGTTTATTATCAGGGGATGTTTTACTTTGAGGGAAACAGGGTATATGTTTTAATATATAATCAAGTATATTAGTTAATAATAATAATAATAATAATATAATATATAATAATAATATAAGTATAAGTATATATATTTCAGCTATATAAAATAAAAATTAATAAAGTATATTAGTATAATATATATATTAGTATAATATATATAATATTAGTATAATATATATAAAATACTATTATATATCATAATTTGTAATAAATATATGATCATCAGCACCAACATTGGTCCCTGTCAAAACAAAACAGGTTTTATAGCTGATGAATTGACCCATACCTTGGATCAAAAATGTTAAGGCCCAGTATCCAAACTCTACTTTGGGTCTAAGTTTATTAATGGGTGAGTTACCATGATTATATTTCAGCCAGAATTTTTCTTTCTCTTTCTTTCTTTCTTTCTTTCCTTCCTTCCTTCCTTCCTTCCTTCCTTCCTTCCTTCCTTCCTTCCTTTCTTTCTTTCAGCTTATCATCTGTTCCAACCTCAGGAAATTTGAACACCTGCTAAATCAGACTGTAGCATCTGCATAATCTCATTTTGGGAGGTGTTTTTTTTCCCCTCCCTGCCCCATGGCAAGCCTCTGAATAGGGGCAGGAAGGAGGAAAGACTTCTATAATTGGAGTTCCCATGGAATTTTTAAAATGATGGACAGCCGTAGCGTGAGATTGTCTGGGTTGCAATAAAAAAATATATATTTCGCCAATCGAATCAAGAGTGACTCCACCTTTGAGTTGGGTGGCACTAAACTGGTCAAGCCCTGTTATCGAAACACACCCAGGGGAAAAGCTATTAACTGAATTAACTGTTCCACTACTAACACCCTTGTCATGGTTCCTATAAAAAATTATAAATGGGTACTGTATACCTTAAAGCTGTCCGTGACCTAATATTTAAGCAGAGTCAGGTGTTGCACGTAATTGTTTCACCATCATTCACTGAATCAACTTTGAGAGCCAGTTTGATCGGCTGGCAAAGATTAGAAAACAGAAAGCTGGGAGTTCTAGTCCTGCCATAGGCATAAAAACCAGCTGGGTGACTGGGCCAATTACCAGGAGATGGCAAGTTCTAGTCCCACCTTAGGCATGAAAGCCAGCTGGGTGATTTTGGATCAATTATCAGGAGATGGTGAGTTCTAGTCCCACCTTAGGCATGAAAGCCGGCTGGGTGACTTTGGGCCAATCACCAGGAGACAGTGAATTCTAGTTCCTCCTTAGGCATGAAAGCGAGCTTGGGTGACTTTGGGCTAATTACTAGGAGACACTGAATTCTAGTCCCTCCTTAGGCATGAAAGCCGGCTGGATGACTTTGGGCCAAATACCAGAAAGCTGGGAGTTCTAGTCCTGCCTTAATATGCAAGTCAGCTGGGTGACTTTGGGCCAATCACCAGGAGATGGTGAGTTCTAGTTCCACCTTAGGCATGAAAGCCGGCTGGGTGACTTTGAGCCAATCACTAGGAGACACTGAATTCTAGTTCCTCCTTAGGCATGAAAGCGAGCTTGGGTGACTTTGGGCTAATTACTGGGAGACACTGAATTCTAGTCCCTCCTTAGGCATGAAAGCCGGCTGGATGACTTTGGGCCAAATACCAGAAAGCTGGGAGTTCTAGTCCTGCCTTAATATGCAAATCAGCTGGGTGACTTTGGGCCAATCACCAGGAGATGGTGGGTTCTAGTTCCACCTTAGGCATTGAAAGCCAGCTGGGTGACTTTGGGCCAATCACCAGGAGACACTGAATTCTAGTCCCTCCTTAGGCATGAAAGCTGGCTGGGTGACTTTGGGCCAAATACCAGAAGGCTGGGAGTTCTAGTCCTGCCTTAATATGAAAGCCAGCTGGGTGACTTTGGGCCAGCCCCTCTCTCTCAACTGACATATCAGGATGAGATGACAAGCTGGTGGATCTATGCCTTTTGCAACCACTGGATCAACACTGAGAAAAGCAGACTTTGCCCATGATGGAAAAACACTAAGAAGTGGGGGGAGGGGGAAATCATAGAATAAACCAAGTTTAAAATCATCTGCCCCAAGGTCCTTCCTGTCAGCTTCAACCACAATCATCCATCGACAGCCCACCCCTCCATCCATCCCATTTTCTCCAGACAGTGTGTGACCTCAAGTCTAGTAAAGACGGATTTCAACAGGAGAACCACCGTTCCATCCCCAGGATGGACGCAACGTGATCGATTAGGAAAATTCAGCAAGAGGCTGCAGGGGGATTCGACGTTTGCGAGCTTTCCCAGATTTCGAAAGTAACCTTTGGGCTATTTTGCGGTGAAAGCCAGCATGAAAAATTTCCAGAAACTCAGCAAAAGGCATGCTTCCTCTCACCATCTCCTGTGCTTCTCTATTTTTATTTTTATTTTTTTTCTGAATGGTGACCGGGGTCACGTATTAGCATGAGGTTTATGTGCAACATAGAATGCAAAAGGTCTGTAGAGATTCTCAGTCATCCAGGTGTCCTAAAGGTGCTTTTTTTTTTTCAGGTGGCAACTGGACTTTCTGTTTTTTTTTTTCTTTTGAAGATGTTTTGATCCTCCGTCCGAGAAGCTTCTTCAGTTCTGACAGGATGGCAGGGAATGGAAGGATTTATATTCAGGGGTGGGCTTCAAAATCTTAGCAAGGGATTCTCTGCCTGGTTGCTGAGTGGGCGTGGCCATGGTGGGTGTGGCCTAGTTGGCCTCCTGTACCACAGCGGGGGGTGGGGATTTTTGCCCTCCCCGGGCTCCAGAGGCTTTCCTTGAGCCTCCAGGAGGGCGAAAATGGCCTCCCCAGGCTCCGGAGGCCCTCCAGGGGCTGGAAAAACAGGCCTCTTGGCCCATTTTTTGCCCTCCCTGAGCCTCCATGTGCGCCCTGCACTTACCTGCAACCAAAACGGGCCGCATGGGGAGTCCTGGGAGGGGAGGGGGCGAGGTGGGCGGAATTTGGGGGTTCTCCAAACTGCACAGAATCTTAGCTAGAGGTTCTCCCGAACCCCTGCAAACTCCCAGCAGGAAGCAACGAGACTTCCTCCTTTTTCTTTGAAGGTGTTTCACTTCTCATCCCAAAAGCTTCTTCAGTTCTGACCAAATGGTGGGGAATGGAAGGATTGATATTCCTTGCAGGCAGCTGGTCCTTTGCATCCTTTTAGAGAGTCCTTGAGGCCACTTGGAGGTTTCTCTGTGTCCTCAGGGTCACCGGAGTAGTGCAAATGGTTCCTGTAGTCTGCCGTTTTTTTCCCCTCTGGAAATCCATTCCTGCCCCCACGCCATTCAAAAGGGTCTTCCTCCCAAATTGTATGGCTAAAGGTTTGTAGAGATTCTCAGTCCATCCTAGGACACTGATCAACCTCCAAGTGGCCTCAAAGACTCTCTAAAAGGATGCAAACGACCAGCTGTCTGCAAGGAATATCAATCCTTCCATTTCCCCACCATCCTGTCAGAACTGAAGAAGCCTCTTGGATGAGAAGCGAAACGTCTTCATAAGAAAAACCAAGGAAGTCCAGTTGCCTACTGAAAATACATCTTTGGGACAGAATGCAAAAAACCACAAAAAAAGTAAAACACATTTAATCATACTCACATTTACTTACGTCCTTGGCTTATAACCACGGTGGAGCCGAAAACCTCTGTTGCTAAGTGAGACATTTGTGAAGTGAATGTTGCCCCGCCTTAGAAACTTTCTTCCCACAGGTTGTTAAGTGAATCACTGCAGGTCAGGGGTGGGTTCTAATATTTTTTTACTACTGGTTCTGTGGGCGTGGTTTATTTTGTGGGCGTGGCTTGGGGGTAATGTGACTGGGTAGGTGTGGCCAACTTTACTTTTAAAAGCATTTTTTCTACAATCTTAAGAGGTTGAGAAAAAAAGGCTTTTAAAAGC
This sequence comes from Masticophis lateralis, assembly GCA_030761175.1. Lineage (NCBI taxonomy): Eukaryota > Metazoa > Chordata > Lepidosauria > Squamata > Colubridae > Masticophis > Masticophis lateralis. The sequence goes on along the minus strand of JAUDYJ010000007.1, from coordinate 81,563,335 downwards.
CTCTGACGATCCCAGCTGAGCCGCGCGATCATCAGAAGCGGGGTTTTTTTTACTTTTAAAAGCATTTTTTCAGCCGAAGAGGTTGTAGAAAAAAATGCTTTTAGAAGCCTCTGACGATCAGGCAACTCAGCTGGAATCGCCAGAGGCTTTTAAAAATGCTTTTAAAAGTCTCTGATGATCTCAGCCGAGCCGCACAATCACCGAAGAGGTTGTAGAAAAAATGCTTTTAAAATTATATAAACAAAAAAAGCCTCTGATGAGTGGGTGGGGTAAGTGAGTGGCAACTGGGCCAGGGACCAGTTCAGGGGCGTGGCCAGCCAATGTTATTACCGGTTCTCCGAACTACTACAAATTTTTACTGGTTCTTGCAAACCGATGCAAACCGGGAGCAACCCACCACGGCTGTAGGTGTCAAATTAGTAACTTGGTTGTTAAGCGAATCTGGCTTGACTTTGCTTGTCAAGAAGGTTGCAAACAGGGATCACGTGACCCCAGGACACTGCAACCGTCATAAATACGAGTCAGTTGCCAAGCATCTGTATTTTAAGCACAGGAGCATGGGGATGCCACAATGGTCATAAATGCAAAAAACGATGGTGTCACTTTTTTCAGCTGTAACTTTGAAGAGCCAGTGAACAAACTGTTGTAAGTTAAGGACTACACCTGGATTTACAAATACTGTAACTCAAGGTGGCAAATAGAACCAACACACCTTCTGCTTCCATTTGCCTCCCAATGACAACCCGGGGAGATGGGTTGGGCTGCTGTCCAATGGAACTTGTATCCTTAAAACATCATGTAGAATTCTAGAGCCGCAGAGGGACCTCAGAGGTCCTCTAGACCTACCCCCTGCGCAAGGCAGGAGTCTTTATACCATCCCAGAGAAATGGCTCTCTGGTCTCTTCTTAATATTCTCCAGTGATGGAAGATCCACAACTTCTGGAGAGAAACTATTCCACTGATTAATTCTTCCTATGTCAGAAAATTTGTCCTTACTTCTAGCTCAGATCTCTCTTTAAAAAGCTTCTTGTCCCACCCACAGATGCTTTGGAGAATAAGCTGATCCTCTCTTCTCTGGGACACTCCCTGAAGGATTGGAAAATGGCTATCATGTCACCCCTAATTCTTCAATAGGCTAAGACAGGGGTATCAAACTCAAGGCCCGGATCCGCTGTTTAGATCTGGCCCTGGAAACAGTAAAGGACTAGTCTGCAGTGATTCTGCCAGCAAAAAGGGAACTCATGCATGACCCTCCCGAGCTCCATTTTCGCTGGCAGAGGGCTGCAGGAGGCTGTCACGGCTGAAAACGGAGCCCGGCCAGGCCAAGCGTGACCCTCCCAAGCTCCATTTTCGCCGGCAGAGGGCTGCAGGAGGCCGTTGAGGCTGAAAAAGAGCCTGGGAGGACCACCGTGGCTGAAGACAGAGCCTCGATGAATGACATCGAGCTGCCCACGCCCTCTGGCCACACCCACACCCACGGGCCCCTGAGGTCAAACACAACCCTGATGCAGTCCTCAATGAAATAGAGTTTGACAGCCCCCCGCGGGCTCAGACATATTCAACTCCATCAACTGTTCTTCACATGTTTTTAGCCTCCTGATCCGTTTTCATCTTCGTTGCTCTTCTCTGCACTTTTTCTAAGGAATTATTTAAAAAATTTTGTATTCTGGTGAGCAAAACTGGACACTATATTCCAAGTGTGGCCTTGCTAGTGCGGCGTAAAGCAGAATTACCACTTCTAGGATCTTCCCAGCTCAGTTTGTGATGTGCTAACATCACCTGTCTGGGCACGGCACCGTTGCTAACGTATAACCAGAAAAACCTGAAAAGAACTCGCATTCTGAAGACCAGAGATACTTTCGGGTCAAGTTTGATGTTCTGTGCAAGTTTTCCTCCTCCCATCCACTTTTTAAAAGAGATAGTCCTCCACTTAACAACCTCAAGTGAGCTCAACATTTCGAAGTTGCTAAGTGAGACATACGTTAAGTCAATTTGGCCACGTTTTGATCTCTTTTTTTTTTTTTGCCAAAGTTGTTAAGTGAATCATTGCCGTTGTTAAATGAGTGATGTGGTTGTTAAGTGAATCCGGCTTCTCCATTGACTTTCTCAGAGGGTCGTGAAAGGGGATCACATGACCACACTGCGACCGTCATAAATATGAAACAGTTGGCAAGGGTCTGAAGTTCAATCACGCGACCATAGGGAAGCTGCAATGGTTGTTAGTGTTAAAAAAATGGTCATAGGTCACTTTTTTCTGTGCCGTTGTAACTTTGAATGGTCACTAAATAAACTGTCTACCTATATATAAAGAAATTCATCATTTCCATCAGCTGGAGAAAAACATTAAAATGTTTTGGCCCTTTTGTGCCATCTAGTGACCAAATGAGGAATTACAGGCACATACAGACCAGCATGGCAGTTCCTTTAGCTTTAGCATCTCTCATCATTCTTATTTTTATTTTATTTTATTTTATTTTATTTTATTTTATTTTATTTTATTTTATTTTATTTTATTATTTTATTTTATTTTATTTTATTTTATTATTTTATTTTATTTTGTCAAGCATGTATAAAATATCAGATATAAGTATAAACATTAATATGAATACAGTATAAGGATATGAATAATTTTTTTTTATTTTTTATTTTTTATTTGATTTATATGCCGCCCTTCTCCGGAGACTCAGGGCGGCTTACAATGCGTTAAGCAATAGCCTTCATACTTTTGTATATTTTATACAAAGTCAGCTTATTGTCCCCACAAACTGGGTCCTCAATTTACCCACCTTAGAAAGGATGGAAGGCTGAGTCAACCTTGAGCCTGGTGAGATTCAAACTGGTGTAATTGCAGACAGCTAGGTGTTAATTACGGTGCTTTAGTCTGCACAGCTAAATCAGGCTCCAGGTTTTCAGGTTTATTTGCTATGCTGCCTTTATTATTTTTGCAAATAAGGTGGGAAACATATCTAACATGCCTTCCTCGTTTTCTTTTCCCACAACAACAACCCGGTGGGGTGGGGTGGGGTGGGGTGAGAGAGAGAGAGAGAGAGAGAGAGAGAGAGAGAGGGAGAAGGAGAGAGGGAGGCAGTGGTGGGTTTCAAAATTTTTTACTACTGGTTCTGTGGGTGTGACTTGGTGGACGTGGCAGGGGAAGGATACCCTGTAAAATCTCCATTCCCACCCCACTCCAGGGGAAGAATACCATAAAATCTCCATTCCCATGCCACTCCAGGAGAAGGATACTGTAAAATCTCCATTCCTACCACACTCCAAGGGAAGGATACTGTAAAATCTCCATTTCCTCCCAATCAGCTGGGATTCGGGAGGCAGAGAACAGATGGGGGTGGGGCCAGTCAGAATTTTTACTACTGGTTCTCCGAACTACTCAAAATTTCCGCTACCGGTTCTCCAGAACTGGTCAGAACCTGCTGAAACCCGCCTCCGGAGGGAGGGAGGGAGGGAGAGATTGTGTTGTGGGGAAAATAGAAGGGAATAGGCGCATTGGATATGTCTGTTGCCTTGAATTACTGGTAAAAATAAAAAAGGTGGAATATAAATGAATCAATGAACAAATGAATGAATGATGCATGAAGAATGAAGGAATACATGAATGAAATCTCAACTCCCTTTCCCCTGCGTGACTTTGGATGGTTTACAAATAAAACCATGCAATCATATATTTTAAAAAAATCATAAGTTAATACAACCAATATCCGATAGTAGCATTTTTAATTAAAACATTCTGAATCTGGAGAAAGGATTCCTCCTCAGCAGAAAATAAAAGCTCAGGGGGAAAAAAAAAGAACATAAATTGTCCCAAATATGTTGATTATCTCCAAAGGAGATTTGAGAGAATTGTAAAAGTCCCTTCTCTACTTTGTAGACTTTACAATGGTTGGACTTCAACTCCCAGAATTCCTTAGCCAACATGACCGTTGCTAGGAATTCTGGGAGTTGAAGTCCACACCTCTTAAAGTTCCCAAGGTTGAGAAATGCTGCTGAAAAGGATTTAGGAGAGAGGTCTTGAAACTGGGCAGCTTTAAGACTTGTGGACTTCAACTCCCAGAATTCTCCAGCCAGCTGGCTGGAGAATTCTGGGAGTTGAAGTCCACAAGTCTTAAAGCTGCCCAGTTTCAAGACCTCTGATTTAGGAAGTCCATGTACTCTTTCCTGCCTTATAGCAGCATTTCTCAACCTTGGGAACTTTAAGAGGCGTGGACTTCAACTCCCAGAATCCCCCAGCCAGCAAGGCTTCAAGGACAGCCAGATTCTTGCAAAGCTGTTGATTGCAATGGGCTGTTTCCTCCCAAGGAGGCCAGCCTAGAACCACTATCTCACCTCTGATACAGTGATGATACAGCAGCCACTGTGCCCCGTTATAGCCTGGGTCAAGGGAACTGTACCGTTACTCTCTCTTCCTCCCTTTCTCTCATTCCCTCCCTCTTCCACCTTCCCATTTCCTCTCTCTGTCCAACTGTCTCCCAAACCCCTTTCTTTCTGTCCTTCTCCCTCCCCTTATCTCGCTCCCTCTCCTCTGTCATTCCTTTATCTCCCCTTCCCTCTTTCCCTTCCTTTTCCTCTTTCCTCCCTTCCTTCTCTCCCATTTCTCTCCCTTCCCTCCCCCTTTCCCTCCTTCCCGCACTCTCCCCTTTCCACTTTCTCTCCCTCTCCTATCTTCCTCTTTCTCCTTCCTCTCCCACTCCCTTTCCCCTTACCTCCATCGCTCTCTTTCTCTCCTCTTTTACCCTCTTCCTTTCCCTCCCTCCCTCCCTCCCTCTCCCCTTCTCTTCCTTTTTCTCCCCTTCCCCCACTCCCCTCCCTCCTCTTCCCTCTCACTCTCTTCCCCTCCCTCCCTCTGTCCTTTTCCCTCCTTCTCTCTCCTTCCATCCTTCTTTTCCTCTTCCCTCCTCTTCCTTTTTTCCTCTCCCTCTTCTGTTCTATCCTTCTTTCTGCCTCCCTTCCCTCTTTCTCCCCCTTCCCGTCTCTTCCCTCCCTCCCACTTCCTTCTGTCCCCTTCCCTCTTTCACCCTCTTCCCTACTCTCCCTCTTTCTCCTTCCTCTCCCTTCCCTCTTCCGCCTCCCCTCCCTCTCTCTCCCTTTCACCCTCTTCCCTCCTCTTTCTCTCCTCTTCCCTTTCACCCTTTTCCTCCCTCCCTCTCCCCTTCCATCCTTCCCTCCTCCTTCCCCTTCCCTTGTTTTTTTTTCCTCTCCCATTCTCTCTCTCCTTCTTTCTGTCTCCCTTCCCGCTCTCTCCCCCTTCCCTTCCCGTCTGTTCCCTCCCTCCCCATTTTCTTCTCTCCCCTTCCCTCTTTCACCCTCTTCCCTTCTCTCTCCCTTTCTCCTTCCTCTCCCTGCCCTCCCCCTCTTCCCCCTCCCCTCTCCTCCCTTTCTCTCCCCTTTCACCCTCTTCCCTTCTCTCTCTTTCTCCTTCCCTCCCTTTTTTCCCGTTCTCTCTCTTCTTCTTCTTTCTGTCTCCCTTCCCCATCTCCCCTTCCCCTCTCTTCTTTCCCTCCCCACTTCTTTCTCTCCCCTTCACTCTTTCACCCTCTCTCCCTCTTCCTCTCCCTTCCCCCTCCCTCTCTCCTCTTCCCCCCTCCCTTTCTCGGCAATTGGTAACCCAACGTTCCAAAACGGGCCGAGCGGAAATGAGGCAGCCAATGGGAGGTGGGCGGAGGGCGGGCTGAGAACGTTCCCCTGGAAAGGGAAGACTTTCTCCGTTTTGCAAAGAAAGGAGCCGCCGGCCTAAAAACCCCGAATTCGCCCCGGGCCTCCCATTAAACCAGGTAAAAAAAAAAAGGGGGGGGGGCAATAAATTGCATAAAAGAAATAAATAAGAGAGCGCGAGGAAAAGTGCGGCCGCTTCTTCCACCGCTTGCAAAAAACAAAAAAAGTTGCAAAAAAAAAAAAAGGTTACCCCGGAATAACCCCGCTTTGCCTTCATGCCGCCGCCTCGTTTCCTTTCTTTGGCGGGCGCCTGCAAGATTGGGCGTAGCATTCCCGGGTTCAGCGTTGCGTGTGAAGTGGGGGGGAGGGGGAAAGAGACCCGGGAAAGGGGGGGAGCGGGAGGTTGAGCTTTTTACACGATCGGATGTGCGCGCGTGTATTTGAGGGGCGCTGCCCTCGATCCGCTCGGCTCGGTTGGAAGGAATTGGCTTCACGCGGGTTCCTTTAAAACGCGCATCGGCCGCCCCGCTCCCACGGCCTCCCCTCTACGCGTGGCTGAAGGCGAGGCCCACACGTGAGCCGAGGCAGAGACTTCAAACACCACCACCAGAAATAGCAGGATCGGAGTCGATCCTTTTGCAAAGAAGAGGGTTGTTTTGTTTGGGGTTTTTTTTTTTTTTTTTGCACGTGGGACCCAACGCCTAACCATCATCTAAGGCATCGGCCCTGATTTGCTGGTTTAAGAGCTTAACTTCCGGGCTTGGAAAGTCTTCGCCCTCCTTCCCCCCCCCCCCCCCCCGCAAGCCACGTTTGATTGCCCACCGATCTGGGTTTAATGCTTCCGATCTTATGGTTTCCTTTATGGCGAGTTGCAACTTAACCAGGATTGGGGCAGGGAGCCATCCTGGCTAGTTGGGTTTTTTTGGAGGCGGGGGGCCTTTAGCTGAAGGGCCGAAGTCCAGGAAAGTCCCCGAGACGAGCTGGGGAGAATTTGGCTTCTTTCTTCCTTTCTCTTTCTCTTTCCCCTTTTCTTTCTTTCTTTCTTTCTTTCTTTCTTTCTTTCTTTCTTTCTTTCTTTTCCTTTCTTCCCTCCCTCCTTCCTTCCTCCCTCCCTTTCCCTTTCCCTTCCTCTTTCTTTCTTTCCTTTCCTTTCTCTTTCTTTTTTTCTTCCCTCACTCCTTCCTCCCTTTCCCTTCCTCTTTCTTCCTTCCTTCCACCCTTCCTTCCCCTTCCCCTTTTCCTTCCCTTCCTCTTTCTTTCTTTCTTTCTTTCTTTCTTTCTTTCTTTCTTTCTTTCTTTCTTTCCTTCCCTTTCTTTTCTTTTTTTCTTCCCTCCCTCCTTCCTTCCTCCCTTTCCCTTTCCCTTCTTCTTTCTTTCTTTCCTTCCCTTTCTTTCTTTCTTTCTTTCTTCCCTCACTCCTTCCTCCCTTTCCCTTTCTCTTTCTTCCTTCCTTCCTTCCTTCCACCCTTCCTTCCCCTTTCCCTTTTCCTTCCCTTCCTCTTTCTTTCTTTCTTCCTTCCTTTCGCTGTTGGCTTTTAGCGGTCAAGGTCATCGCCGGAGAGAAGGCGCGAGGTTTGCTAAGGCCGAAAGGAGGAGGAGGAGGAAGGGGAAGATTTGCCAGCGCTGCTCGAAGTCTAGAAATAGGCTGCCTCCGAAGTCCAGTCTCCCCCATATCAGTTGGGAGATCAGAGTTTAAAAAAACCAACAACCCACGATTTCAGCCACAACTGGTTTTTTTTTACAAAAATGTATCAATGAGATTTTTGTATCCTGCCTTTGTAACTTTTTTAAAAATAAGTAACCCAACTGGTAGACAATCCAATAACTCTTTCCTCCTCCTGTTATCCTAGCAACAAGAACCGTCCCTTTCCTCTTCCTTCCTCTTCCTCTTCCTCTTTTTCTGTCTCTTTCTCTTCCTTTCTTTCCTCCCTATCTGTTTTTCTTTTTTCTTTTTCTCTCTTCCTTTTTTCCTCCCTCTCTCTGTTTTTCTGTCCCTTCCTTCCTTTCTCTTTATTCTTTCTTCCCTGTCCCTCTGTTTCTTTCTCTTCCTTTTTCCCCTCCCTATTTCACTCTTTCTGCCTCTGCCTGTTTTTTATCTTTCTTCTTTTCTCTCTCCCTTTCTTTCCCTTCCTTCTTTCTCTTTCTCTCTTCCTTCCTTTCCTCCCTATCTCCTTTCTGCCTCTACCTGTTTTTTAATCTTTTTTTCTTTCTTTCTCTTTCCCTTTCTTTCCTCCCTATCTCTTTCTTTCTTCCTTTCCTTCCTTTCCTTCTCTTTCTTTCTTCCTTCCTTTCCTCCCTATCTCTCTTTCTGCCCGTTTTTGTCCCTTCCTTCCTTCCTTTCTCTCTTCCTTTCTTTCCTCCCTGTGTATCTCTGTCTGTTTTTCTGTCTTTCTCTTTTACTTCCTTTTCTCTTCCTTTCTCTCCTATGCATCTCTTTCTGTCTGTTTTTCTGTCTTTCTCTTTTCCTTCCTTCCTTTTTTCTTTCTCTCCTATGTATCTCTCTCTCTATTTTTCTGTCTTTCTCTTCCTTCCTTTCTCTTTCTGTCTGTTCTCCTTTCTTCCCTCCCCATCTCTCTCTCTGTCTCTGGTTCCCTCATCCCTTTCTCACTTTCCCCTCCACCCACCCATCCCTCTTATTTTGGCACCTGCTGCAGCTGTGACCCTTAGCCATGTTTGCTTAGCTGCAAAAGAATTTTGCTTTTGCAATTTTCTATCCAAAGAGAGAATTCTGGGGCAGTCCTGAGTGACAAAACAACCAAGGGAATTCCGTTTTGTTTTGTGTTTATTTTTTTCCCTTTTTGCCATCTTCTCCTTTAGCTTCAAAAGCACATTTTTATTGCTTCCAGCATGTTTAATCCCACCCGAGGGCTTTACGAGAAATTTCCTTTCGGGATGGATTGCAAAGTGTTGCAGCGTGCGTGTGTGGGGTGGGGTGGGGTGGTGGGGTGTGGCTTTCGCAATGAATGGGAAGGTGCACCACAAAGATTTACCCCCTCCATCTGTCAGTTTGGGCAACAAAACATTGGTGGGATCCAGCCGTTCAAACAAATTGGTAGTGGTGACCTGTGAGTGGGCCCCACCCCCGCCCACCTGTCCTGGCGCTGTGATGTCCTATTTAGCCGTGTTTTCTAAGTCAAAGCAAGCGCTCACATTTTCGGTGCCGGGTGAACAGGTTGCTAAATTATGCGAAGGCCACCCCTGCGACAAAAGCACCATTGAGAAATTTCCGATAAATCCTTAAATCATATGATGGTGCAAATGAATTGAAAAATAATTGGAATAATAATTGGAAGATTTTTAATGGTTTATGGTAGTAAACGATGTGTAGAAATGATTAAGTGATGATTTGGAACAATATATGGGGAAAGCTGTATGATTAGAGGATAAATGGCTAGAATATTTTTAAATTTAACTAAGGAAAGTGAAATGAATAATAAATAAAATATCTTTAATTGCATATCGTGGTGAAAGTAGAAATGATTAAGATGTGGTGGAAAATATTTGAAAATGTATGAAAATGGAATGAATTGGAATATCCACATTTACATTTTTTTTCTCCTCTTGTTTGAATATATAAATGAAAAAGATACCTATGTAATTAATTGATTTATATTAAAATGTTGGACTTTAAGGAAATGTATGTCATAAAATAAGTGGGTTTACTATTACTTATAAGAATTGAATAATATAATTATAAAATAGAAGGGAAATATAAAATAGAAGGGAAAATGGAATTTGGTTATAATTGGAGATGAAAATGAAGGGTAATATTGGTAAAAAAATATGAAAATAAATATTATGGCAAAAAAAGGAGATATAGAAATGGTAATTTTAGTTGAAAGGACTAAAAACTGTTTAAATTTGTTAACCGGCCAAATACTCCGTTCAGCAAAAATATATTGTATGTTTGTGTGTGTGTGTTTGTGTATAAAATAAAAAAAAACTTTTTATAAAAAAAAAGAGAGAAATATCAATCAATCGATCAAATGGAAGCCTTTTTCTGCTGCTCAGGGGAAGGAAGGTTGGAGTATTTCAGCAGGCAGATATTAACAAAAAAAAGACAATCCAAGCAGCTGATTAGATTTCCAGCAATTCTTAAAGAGAATATGCACAATAAAAAAAAAAAACCACCCAGTTTTCTCTGATTATAATATATGGAATGTAGGTAGTCCTCAACTCAACAACAGGCCATTTCCTGACTCTTCAGAGTTACAATGGCGCTGAAAAAAACTGACTTATGACCATTTTTCACACTTACAACCTCCGTAGCATCTCCTTGGTCATGTAGTTAAAATTCAGATGCTTGACAATTGACTCATACTTACAACGGTTATGGTGTCCTGGGGTCGCTTTTGCGACCTTCTGACAAGCAAAGTCAAGGGGGAAGCCAAATGTACTTTTAATAGCTGTCTTACTAACTTAACAACTGCAGTGATTTCACTTAAAAACTGTGGCAAGGAAGGTCGTGAAATAGGGCCAAGTTGACTTAACAACTGTCTCGCTTAGCAACAGAAATGTTGGGCCCCGTTGTGGTTGTAAGCTGAGAACTTCCTATACAATACATTTTGGGTTCTTCTTTCAATCGAATTCTTAATTTTGGCATTTCTCTGGCTGCATCTCAAATCCTGCAGGCTTTGACCTGCTCAGATTCTAAATTGTATTTCGCCAACCTTTTATAAAATGAGAACTTTTGAATTTGGGTGTGATGAGATTTTGAAGTGCAGTTCACATCTAATCTCCGGGAGGTAGACATAAACCCAAGTAAATAAATCGAGACCGGGCAGATTTTATCTTTGTCTTGTTAACAAATAAATCTTGCAACCTGAACAGAGTTATTCACTTTCCCCTGAGATGATCATAAAAATAGACTTTTAATAACAGGGTGAATGGGAAAGAAACCTGCACTTAATCTTCCTGTATGGTTGTCCCAGACATTCAGTAAATCCATTTATTTAGTTAGTTTATATCTCCCCTTTATTATTGTTTTTATAAACAACTCAAGGCAGCGAACATAACTAATATCTCTCCTTCCTCCTAACTTCCCCACAATAATAACCCTGTGAAGTGGGTTGAGAGAGAGTAATTGACCCAAGTTGTTTAGCTGGTTTTCAGGCCTAAGACAGAACTAGAACTCACTTCTCCTGGCGATCGGCCCATAGCCACCCAGTAGACTTTCATGTTTGAGGTGGGACTAGAACTCACTATCTCCTGGCAATCGGCCCATAGCCACCCAATAGACTCCCATGTCTGAGATGGGACTAGATTTTACCATCTCCTAGTGATCGGCCCAAAGTCACCCAGCCGTCTTTCTGAAGCAGAAACTAGAACTCACTTTCTCCCGGTTTGCAGCCTAGGGCAGGGGTGTCAAACTTGATTCCATTGAGGGCCACATCAGGGTTGTATTTGACCTCGGGCCGGGATGGGTGTGCCAAGAGTGGGCATGGCTAGCTCAACATTGGCCCTCGCGAACTCTGTTTTTGCTGGCAGAGGCACTGCGGGCCGCCTCTTCGTTGTTTCTAGGGTGGCCCCATGGGCCAGATCTAAGCACCCCAAGTTCTAGATCTGGCCACCGGGCCTTGAGTTTGATAGCCCTGGCCTAGGGCCTTAACCACCAATCCAAACTGGCTCGCTTTTATGATCTCTTACAAGGGTTTTTTTTTTTTTTTTAGTATCAGTCCAAAGATCTTTCTACAAGACATTTACAAGTCCTGCCTTTTTGGTAGAAGTACCGGTAACTGGGCCATAATGGGGTTTAATCCTCTCTCAAGACCCCTATTAAGCACTAACGAATTTGAAATTTGGAGCCACTAGTCCACTTTGCTGTTTGTCGAATCCTGCCTAATCTGGAAATTAATCCTTGGTGTTTTTATTTGGAAAAGCTTACCTACACACGGCTGGCTGAGGAATTCTGGGAGTTGAAACCCACAAGTTGTAAAGTTGGAGATTTCTGAGGTTCCGGGCTGCCCATAAACCTGATTGCACTGGGGTCTCCAACCTTGGCAACTTTTTAAAGATTTGTGGACCAACTCCCAGAATTCCTCTTGAGAAATTCTGGGAGTTGAAGTCCACAAACCTGAAAGTTGGAGACCCCTTTGCAACCAGGTTTGTGGACAGCCCAAATAGCGAAGAGACACCCAACAGAGGGGCGTTTTTCAGATGGCCCTTAGCCTTGAGATATGACATCTTTGTAGGATGCCCAGCCAGTTGCTATTTGTGTATTGGCAACACAAGTGTGTAAACAGCCGGCATCGGAATGCCCTTTGAAGTGGCAATTGAAATGACCTTCAGACTCCTTTCCTGGGAAGTCTGGCGTTCCTTATCAGTTACTTGGAGCAGTTTCGCTTTTTCATTACACAGCGAGCACAATAATATTATTCAGTGGTGAAAAAAAGGAAGGTTCTACATTTAGGCAAGAAAAACAAAATGCAGAGGTACCGCCTAGGTGGTACCTTGCTCAACAGTAGTAAACTGCGAGAGGGATCTTGGAGTCCTAGTGGACAACCATTGAGATATGAGCCAGCCGTGTGCAGCAGCTGCCAAAAAAGCCAACACAGTTCTAGGCTGCATAAGCAGAGGGATAGAATCACGTGAAGTGCTAATACCACTTTATGATGCCTAGTAAGGCCACACTTGGAATCCTGCATCCAGTTTTGGGTGCCACGATGTAAAAAAGATGTGGAGACTCTAGAAAGAGTGCAGAGAAGAGCAAGGAAGATGATTAGGGGACTGGAGGATAAAACACATGAAGAACGGTTGGAGGAGCTGGGTATGTCTAGTTTAATGAAAAGAAGGACTAGGGGAGACATGATAGCAGTCTTCCAATATCTCAGGGGCTGCCCCAAAGAAGAGGGAGTCAAGCTATTCTCCAAAGCACCTGAAGGCAGGACAAGAAGCAACGGATGGAATCTTAAGTTACACAAGTAACTTGATTCAGCAGGATTCAATAACTTCTCTTTATATTTAATATAACACATGAAGTAAATATACAATACCAAAAGCAGGTTTTCCACAACAAAACTCAAGCAGAGGAGAGGAGTTTCAGTTTCAATTTTGAGCGGCAGACTAGTTTAGACTAGTTCAGCACAGACTCAGAGCTGCAGACCTAAGCCACGCCCAGGCTCCTTGCTGCCTCCTTTCTTGTTGCTCACACAGCAAATACTGTTTCCGTTTCCAGACAGCCCTCAACTCTGTCACACACTGACAGGACGGTAGCCAGATGAATACCGATGGATGCTGGTAGGCAGAGGCAGATTTTTTTTTCTTCTTATTTTCCTCCCCAAAAAACTTATGCGTCTTATACTCCGGAACGTCTTACACTCCGAAAAATAGTTTAATGAAATGAAGGACTAGGGGACACAGGATAGCAGTCTTCCAATATCTCAGGGGCTGCCCCAAAGGAGAGGGAGTCAAGCTATTCTCCAAAGCCCCTGAGGGCAGGACAAGAAGCAATGGGTGGAAACTAATCAAGGAGAGAAGCAATTTAGAACTAAGGAGAAATTTCCTGACCGTTAGAACAATTAATAAGTGGGACAACTTGCCTCCAGAAGTTGTGAATGCTCCAACACTGGAAATTTTTCAGAAGATGTTGGATAACCATTTGTCTGAAGTGATGTAGGGTTTCCTGCCTGGGCAGAGGGTTGGACTAGAAGACCTCCAAGGTCCCTGCCAACTCAGTTATTCTATTTCTAATGTAAAGACAGTGGTGAAATGTAAAATTTGTTACTACCGGTTCTGTGGGTGTGGCGTGGTGGTGTGAGTAATATGACTGAGTGGGCGTGGCCAACTTTTTTTTTAACTTTTCAAACCATTTTTTCTACAATCTCTTCGGCCGAAGAGGTTGTAGAAAAAATGCTTTTAAAAGCCTCTGACGATCCCAGCTGACTTGCCTGATCAGCAGAGGCTTTTTTTCCTTTTAAAAGCATTTTTTCAGCCAAAGAGGTTGTAGAAAAAATGCTTTTAAAAATAAAAAAAAAGCCTCTGATGATTGCGTGGCTCAGCAGGGCAATGGGGAGGGGACGGGAAGGGATTTTTGCTACCGGTTCTCCGAACCACCCGCCTCCATCGTTACCGGATCAGGCGATCCGGTCCGAACCGGGAGCATTTCATCCCTGATCTAAGGGTTCAAAAGCATGTCGTATTTCAGATACAAGCAACCTTCGACTTATCGGACTTATTCGTTCAGTGAGGGGTCAAAGTTATAAGGGCACTGAAAAAAATGACTTACGACCATATTTCACACTTATGACCGTTGCGGCATCCCCATGGTCACGTGATAAAATTCAGATGCTTGGCAACTGGCCTCTATTTATCCTGGGGTCCTGTGACCATCTTTTCCAATGAGCAAAGTCAAATTCATATAATGACCGTATTATAACTTTAACGACTGCAGTGATTCACTTCACGACTGTGGGGAGAGCTGATCACATGACTCCGGAACTGTGGCCCAGTTGCTAACTGTCTGGATTTTGATCTGGTGACCTTGGAGATGCTAGAATGGCCGCAAGTGTGAAAAACGGTCCTAAGTCATTTTCTTTCATTGCCGTTGTAAGTTTGAACGGTCACTGAATGAACTGTTGTAAGCCGAGGACTGCCTGTCGTGTAGATTCAGCTGTTCCTCTTCTTTTTCCTAGCCACGAACTGGAGATGTCTGTCCGGGGAAGACAACTGGCTGAAGATGAGGCGAAGAAATATATTAATCGCAATCTAGCCAAGTTCCATCGCGTGCAAGTGACTCAAATGATTTATTTGCCGTGTTTCACCGATACAGACCGGGTAATTACATGGATATTTTAACACCCACCCAGGGTGTAAAATTTGGAACTGCTGGTAAACATTTTTGAATTGATAGCAATTGCACTTAGACTTATAGACCTCTTTGTAGTGCTCTGTAGCCCTCTCTAAGCGGTTTCCAGAGTCAGCCTCTTGGCCCCTAACAATCTGGGTCTTCATTTTACCCACCTCGGAAGGATGGAAGGCTGAGTCAACCTTGAGCCGGTCAGGATTGAACTGCTGGCTGTGGGCAGAGTTTGCCTGCAATGCTGCATTCTAAGCATTGGGAGGGAAGGAAGAAAGGAAGAAGGAAGGAAGGAAAGAATAGCCCTTAGATTTATATGCCACTTTACAGTGCTTTACAGCCCTCTCTAAGCGGTTTACAGAGTCGGCCTCTTGTCCCCAACAATCTGGGTCCTCATTTTACTCACCTCGGAAGGATGGAAGGCTGAGTCAACCTTGAGCCGCTGAGATTTGATCTGCTGAACGAGCAGTCAGCTGAAGTAGCTGTGCCACCACTGGTTGGTGGCGCAGCTATTCTAACCACTGCGGTGTGTGTGTGTGTGTGCAGGGATTTTTGCTACCGGTTCTCCGAACCACCCGCCTCCATCGCTACCGGATTGGGCGAACCGGTCCGAACTGGGAGCATTTCACCTCTGCTTTAAGACCTGTGGACTTCAACTCCCAGAATTCTGGGAATTGAAGTCCCCAAGTCTTAAAGTTGCCAAGGTTGGTCTTGGGAGCATCTTCGGACAAACGTTGCCTTCCTTGGCTAAGGGACAAAGATGGCGCCACCGAACCGGACCGGACCGGGAGGGGTTGGGGGAGAGGAGAGAGCTTTTCCTTTTTTTACAACTTTTTTTTTCTTCTTCTCCTCCTCCTCGTAGCAAAAGATCTGTGCATCCTGCAGCAACGAAGGAAACAACGAAACCACCTTTGTCTTCTTTCAACGCTTGTGCTGCAGGAAAGGCTGGGTGCCGCTCTTCGTGGAAGCTCTCCGCGACCAGAACATGGGGGATTTAGCTGACGAGCTGGAAAGCCTGTATAACAGCAAACTCCTTCGTAAGATGCTTTTCTTTTTTTCTTTTTCCTCTCGCGGATTGTTTTTGGCTCCTCGGGGGGGCATAAAAGCCGGCTTTGGAAGGTTGGCGCCTTTGGGGCCTCCAAAGCCCCCCCTCTCAATTCCCCCCCTCCCCCCAAAAAAAGAAGGTCCGGGAGGACTTTGGAGGTCTCAAGTAAATGAACCAAGGCCTTGGGTCGAGTGTGAATTCATTCGTTCCCTAAAATATTTGTCTTTTCTGGTAGCCGACACTTTGATGCAGGTAGTCCTCGACTTACGACCACAGTTGGGAGCAGGATTTCCGTGGCTAAGTGAGGCAGTTGTTAAGTGAGTTGCACCCCGTTTTATAATATATATATATCTATATATTGGGCCACGGTTGTTAAGAATAACAGAGTTGGAAGGGACCTTTGAGGTCTTCTAGTCCAACCCCTTGCTAAGCAGGAGACCCTTGGCCGTTTCAGACAAATGGCTGTCCAGTATCTCCTTGAAACCCTCCAGGGATGGAGCACCCACAACTTCTGGCGGCAGGTAGTTCCGCTGATTGTTCTAAACGTCAGGAAATTTCTCCTTAGTTTTAGGTTGGTTCTCTTCTTGAGAGATTTTCCCCTTAGAGAATCAACGAGTTGTTAAATGAATCTGGCTCCCCGCATTGAAGGTCGTAAAAAGGGGACTCCGTGACCCCGGCATGCAGCGACCGTCATAAAAGCATGCCGTTTGCCAGACTTCTGAATTTTGATCACGTGACCACCAGGATTCCACAAATGGTTGGAAACGGCGAGGACCAGTCGGGTCATTTCTTTCAACGCCGTCGTAACTTGGAACAAACAGCTAAATCAGGGCTCTTCAAATTTGGCAACTGGAATTCCTGTGGACTTCCAACTTCCGTCCCATGTCATAAGCCTGGGAGTTGGAAGTCCACAAGTCTCAAAACGTTGCCAAGTTTTGGCGAGTTTGTGGGCTCAGCGGCTGGTTGTAGGTTGAGGACTGACTATATGTGGGAAAGATACACCTGGTTGTAAGTTGAGGACTGCCTGTACGCGAGACACAACTAAGAGACACAAATAGGCAACAGTCAAGTAAGAGACAGAGTAGCCCTGGGTGGGGAAAGCAACCTTCTTGAGTTTCTTGGGTTGTAAACGAGAAGGGACAATTGTACTTGCAAAATTCTGCTAATCTGGTTTTACGCTACAGGTAGTCCTCGATTTACGACCACAGCTGAGGCCCATTATTTCTGCTGCTCAGCGAGATTAACAACTATCTCGCTTAGCAACAGAAATTTGAACAGAAACGCCCCGCTTTGCGGCTTTTCTTTCCCACTGTTAAGGGAATCGCTGCTGTTGTTAAAGGTGAGGAACACGGTTGTTAAGGGAAACCCGGCTTCCCCATTGATTTTGCTCGTCAGGAGGTTGCAAAAGGGGATGAACGTCAGCCCGGGACGCTGCGACCATCCTAAATGTGAGCCGATTGCCAAGCGTCCGAATTCTAATCATGTGACCGTTGGGGTTCGCACAACGGTCATAAGTGTGGAAAACAGTCTTAAGGTACTTTTTTCCAGTTTGGTTGTAACTTCAAACGGTCACTAAACAGACGGTTGTAAATCGAGGACTGTCTGTAAAGTAGAATTAGGTCACCTGGTGGCCTAATTTTCTGTCTGGTCTGCCTGGTAGGGCTGACACTGCATCCTTCTCTCTCTCTCTCTCCCCCATATGTAATGTCCGCCTGCGTGCAACGACGTCTTCCCGCAGCCCCACTAAGGACCCCACCAGCAGCTTCGGCACCCCCAGCTGCCAATTGGCCTTCGGCTCCGCCTCTTCGGCCTGATGCCAATGAGCAGAGCCCTCCTGGACAGTACTTAGCCGAAGCCCAAGCCCTTCCCTGGTCTCCCCCGCGATTGGTCCCTTCATCTGCCAATCCACTCCCCCAGGATGCGGGAGATTACCGGACTCCCGTTCAAGAAAACAGCCATCCGGCTGAAGAGAGCAGGTTAGCGGTACATCCCAAGGTATGTATCCATGCATGTATGTATGTGTGTGTGTATGTATGAAATTTATTTGCTGCTCATCTTGTTTGCGGTGACTCTGTGCAGCTTTTCTTTTTTTTAAATGCCAGGTGAATGCTAGCTCCTTTAGTCAGATTATTATATTATATTATATTATATTAATTATATTATATTAATTATATTATTATATTATATTATGTTATGTTATGTTATGTTATGTTATGTTATGTTATTATATATTATGTTATATTATATTATGTTATATTACATTATATTATATGTTATGTTATTATATATTATATTATTTTATATTACATTATATTTCTTTTATTGCATTATGTATCATATCAGTGGTGAAATATAAAATTTCTTACTATCGGTTTTGTGAGCGTGGCTTGATGGGGGGGTAATGTGACTGGGTGGACATGGCCAACTTTTTTTTTTTTAACTTTTAAAGTCATTTTTTCTACAACCTCTTCGGCCAAAGAGGTTGTTAAAAAAAAAAAAAGCTTTTAAAAGCCTCTGTCGATCAGGCAACTAGGCTGGGATCGCGGCTCAGCTGGGCCTTGGGGTGGGCAGGGATTTTTGTTACCAGTTCTCCATCGCTACCGGATCGGGTGATCCGGTCTGAACTGGGAGCATTTCACCCCTGCATATTTATTTTAAAGGGACGCTGTGGCTCAGTGGCTAAGACGCTGAGCTTGTCGATTGAAAGGTCGGCAGTTCAGCGGTTCAAATCCCTAGTGCCACATAATGGGGTGAGCTCCCGTTACTTGTCCCAGCTTCTGCCAACTTACAGTTGGAAAGCAGGTAAAAAATGCAAGTTGAAAAATAGGGACCGCCTTTGGTGGGAAGGGAACAGCGTTCCGTGCACCTTTGGCGTTAAATCGTGCCAGCCACATGACCACGGAGGTGTCTTCGGACAATGCTGGCTCTTCGGCTTTGAAACAGAGATGAGCACCGCTCCCTAGAGTCGGGAACGACTAGCACATATGTGCGAGGGGAACCTTTAACTTTATTATACATATATCATATATATTACATCATTATATATCATATTATGTACTATACCAGTGATGGCTAACCTTTTTGTTGTTGCCTGCCAAAAGTGGGGGGAACGTGGGGGGGGGGGTCACGTGCACACGTGCCCACACCCATAATTCAATGTGCCTCGTCCTCCCATGCATGTGCACGCGACCACCATCCCCTGCCTCGCACAGTCCCCGCTTTTGGCATGCGATGGCCCATTTTTCACGCTCCCTAAGCTCCAGAGGCTTTCTTGGAGCCTGGGGAGGGCGAGAACGGCCTTCTGCACCCCTCTGAAGGCCCTCCAGAGGCTGAAAACAGCCTGTTTCCTGATTTCCGGTGAGCCTGAAAGGCTTGAAAATCAGCTGGCTGGCACCCGGATACGCACTGGAGTTGAGCTAGGGCAACACTTGTGTGCCCACTGATATGGCTCCGCGTGCCACCTGTGGTGCCCGTGCCATAGGTTCGCCATCACAGTACTATACTATTATTGTTTTACATTATTATTTTATTTTGTATTGTTTTTATCCTGCCTTTATTATTTTTACAAATAATTCAAGCCAATGAACATATCCAATACAACCTTCCCCCCCCCTTGTTTTCCCCACGATGACGACCCCGTGGGGCGGGTTGGGCTGAGAGGAAGGAACTGGTCCAGAGTCAACCAACCAGCTTTCATGCCTAAGGCAGGACTAGAACTCACCGTCTCCTGGTGATTGGCTCAAAGTCACTCAGCCACCTTTGAAGTCTAAGGCGGGACTAGAACTCACCGTCTCCTGGTGATTGGCTCAAAGTCACTCAGCCATCTTTGAAGTCTAAGGCAGGACTAGAACTCACCGTCTCCTGGTGATTGGCTCAAAGTCACTCAGCCATCTTTGAAGTCTAAGGCGGGACTAGAACTCACGGTCTCCTACTTTCAGGCCTGGTGCTTTAATCAATAGATCAAACTGGCTCTCATTGCCAGTTCTGTGCCTCAATCCCGGTAGTGTGAGAGACAGCAATCCTATCATCCCAGGCTGGTGGGTTTCCTCCTTTATAGCAACAGCCCCCAACCAGGGCAAGGGTGAAATCTACTTACCTTCCCTACTGCATGGCTAGAAGTGCGTGTGCTTGCTTGGACCCTCTGCGCATGTGCAAATCCTTCTGCGCATGTGCAGAAGGTAAAAAACAGGTTACATCTTGGTTAAAAATCAGGAATTGACGACGACCGGGTGGGTGGGCGGAGCCTTGTGCTGCCGCCGCTACCAGTTCTCCGAACCACTTGCCGCCGTTGCTACTGGTTCGGCCGATCCGAACCGGTAGCATTTCACCCCTGAACCAGGGTTGGTATTCACCTAGCTTCACTACTGGTTCACCAATGTGAGTGAGCGTGCACGCTGCCATCGCCCGCATGTGCCACCTCCATGCATGCCCAGAGAGTAAAAAACGGGACATGATGACGTCTGGGCGGGTGAGTGGACCCTCCCGCAGCTGCCGCTACCAGTTAACACGAACCGGATAGAACCGGCTAAATACCACCACTGCCCACAACCCTCTGGGCAACATACAATATAATCAATATATGAACTATATAAAATTAACTTAAAATCAGAAATAATTTCCTCCTTTTTTGCAGACCACAGACAAAGGAGCAGAGCCGGGTTCCTCCTCCGCTTCTGATGTCAGTTCAGCATCTAACATTGGAGCTGCTGTCAGAGGAGACAGAGGGATTGAATCTCCAGATCCAGTTCCTGTCAAAGGATCTGCATCGCTCCCGTGCCCCGTGGAAGAGAGACCGCTTCCCTCCCAAACGATTTCAACCTCGGCTGACGGTAACGTGGAGCAGAACTGGGACGGACGCCAGTACCACCCGGTGACGGTGAAAAACGGGTGTTTTGGAAATGCACACCGCCCAGAGTATAGTGGGACGGGTTCAGCGTTGCCCACCGGCGCGTCTAGTAATCAGCCAGAAGAGGATTATTATTCGAGCGATAGCATCTCGTTGGCTTTGGGCGGTCCGAGAGATGATTCGGCGTCCGAACGGAAGGTCCATGTTCTCCGAGGGGATCAAAAGTGGGAAAATCAGCCAGTTGTGGAGAGTCTACAAAATCGCCTGGAGTCTCCGAGGAAAAATCCCCCAGGTGAAAAACTGGGTGCAAACTCCAAAGGGAACCCCTAAAGTGCCCCCCGTGCATGCTCCCTGCCCCCCCTCTCCGCGATCTGTTTTGGAAGCCAAAACGGAGCTCAGGGTGGCCACGTGCCCCCCATGACCCATTTTGGGCCGGGAACGTTTCCTGCACTAACCTGAAAGCCAAAATGGGGTGCGATGTGTGTGTGTGTGTGTGTGTGTGTGTGTGTGTGTGTGTGTGCACGCACGAGGCCCCGGGCCCCATTTTGGGCTTTGAAAGCTTCATGCATGCCCCCGACCCCCCTGTGCATACACACATGTCCTCCATGCATCCCACCCCCTACGTATGTGCGGCAGAGACCCAATAATCAGCTGGCCAGTGGGAGGTAAATGCACATGCGTGGTGGAGCTGGGCTGATGCGACTGCTGGCGTGCCTGCAGAGAGGGCTCTGTGCCACCTGTGGCACGCGTGCCATAGGTTCGCCATCATGGGCCTATATCAACGGTCCCCAACCTTTCTAGCTTGGCGGTCTGCGGGGAGGGGTAGCGGGGATAGTTCCATGTAAGTGGCAGGTGGGCATGGGTGAATGCATACAACTGCATTTGTGTGAGCGGTAAGCACATGCCCTCACCCACCGCTTGTGCAGCCCAGTTACAAACAGTCAGACGCAGACCGGGGATTGGGGACACCTGGCCTACATGCTTGCAAGATGTGTCAGATAGTCCTCAGTTTACAACTACAGTTAAGACCAGAATTTTGGTTCCTAAGCCAAGCGCGGCTTAAGGAAGTCATGTCCAGTTTTACGACTTTTTATTCCAGCGTGGTTATGCGAGTTGCTGCAGTTGTTAAGCAAATCAGGCGATCGTTAAGCAAAACCCAGCTTCCCCTATTGTTGGAAGCAAGCTGGGAAGGTCGCAAATGGGAAACACGTGATCCCAGGATGCTTCAATCATCATAAATCCATGCCGGGTTGCCAAGTGCTCCGATTTCGATCATGTGACCTTCGGGAGGTTGTAACGGTTGTGTGAAAATGGTCCTTAGTCATTTTTTCCAGTCTGTTGTAAGTTTCAATGACCGCTAAACGAAGAGTTGTTAAGTTGAGGATTATAACCTGTGATCGTTTGTGCTAAGTGTAGTGCTATATTTCACGTTTGGTGTTTAGTGTTACACTCTACAGGAGCAGGGGGGCTGTGGAATGCTCAGAAAATGCACAACTTGCAGCGTGTCACTGGTGTGTAAATAAACTGTGTCGATATTGTTTCTATGCAGCTTCCCATGGGTCGCCAGAAA
This sequence comes from Masticophis lateralis, assembly GCA_030761175.1. Classification (NCBI taxonomy): domain Eukaryota; kingdom Metazoa; phylum Chordata; class Lepidosauria; order Squamata; family Colubridae; genus Masticophis; species Masticophis lateralis. Next base: position 81,541,416 of record JAUDYJ010000007.1, on the reverse strand, counting down.
ACCAGACGCAGCCCTTCATGGATCCTTCGTCTCGTAGCGCTCCAGCGAACGATGCCCAGCTGCCCTTTACACAAACGGGAACTAAGCCTCCGCTTCCGGTCCCCAACCCTGGGCCTGAACATCCGATTCGTCTTCTGCCTTTGGGTGGTTCTTCTTCCGTAGAAACAAAAGCATCAAAGCCTTGTCAGGAGGTTTCAGCTGCTGGAGGCGATAAACCCTCAGATGACTTTAAGCTTCCCGTGAAAGAGAAAAGATCTTCGGGAGAAATCACCGGCACGGGTACCTTGGCAGGAATGCCGCAGCGGGTAAGTTTGGGAGGAAGAAACGGGGGAACGATGGAAGCCTAGGCTGCCCCAGGAACAGTATGGGGATACCCACGGAAAGGTCAAGATGAGGATATAGGAAGCTACAGGCAGTCCTCGACTCACAACCCTTTGTTTAGTGACGGCTCAGAATTAGAACTGCTCTGACAAAAATGTGAATTATGACTAGTCGTGGCACTTGCAACTGTGGCAACACCTTCATGAGGTCAAAATTTGGGCACTTGGCCACCAGCATATATTTGTAATGGTGGTAGTATTCCCAGGTCATGTGACCGCCATTTGCAACTTTCCTAGCCAGCTTCCAACAACCAAAGTCAATGGCGGAAGCCGAATCCACTTTACAGTTGCATGATTCCCTCAACAGCTGTGGTGATTCACTTAATGACGATTGTAAAACAAGGTCCTAAAATTCAGTGCCTCCCGATGGTTAGTGCAAAATCACCAAGACGGCTTTGATGCCTAAGGTGGGACTAGAACTCCCATCTCCTGGTGATTGGCTCCAAGTCACCTAGATGGCTTTCATGCTTAATTTAGGATTAGAACTCACAACTTCCTGGTGATTGGCCCAGAGTTACCCAGCTTGCTTCAATGCTTAAAGCGGGACTAGAACTCCCCGTCTCCTGCTTTCCAGACCAGCACTTTAACCACTAGGCCAAACTTGTTAATATTTGTGGCCCATCTATTGGGCTGCTTAACATGGTCTCGGGCGATTCCAGAACATCGCTGACGTTTTCTCAGATAGCCTTATTTATTTATGGTCTTAGAGTTCTCTCCCACTTTTTCCTCTGGGAGCTTGATGAAAGAATCTCTTATCTTGTTGCAAGAATTCTGCAAGATGGATGAATTAGCATGGGCAGTCCCAAAGATATTTCTTCCAAAGGCAACTGATCTTTATTTTTCCTTGAAGAGGTTTCGCTTCTCATCCAAGAAGCTTCTTCAGTTTTGAATGAACGGTGGAGGATGGAAGGATTTCTACTTGCTGTCATCTTTCCATCCTTCACCATTCAGTTAGAACAGAGGTGTCAAACTCAACTTCATTGAGGGCCGCATCAGGGCTGTGGTTGACTTGTGGGGAGGGCGGCTGGGCATGGCCAGCTAAGCGGACGTGGCCAGCTTGATGCCACTCCCTGGGCATGACTAACTGGGTGGGTGTGGCCAATGGGTGGGCGTGGCCAGTTTGACGCCACTCCCCAAATTGCTGACATGTTTCCTCTTCGCATTGGGTAGACCATGCTGAAGCCACATGGGCTGGCCCCTTACATTTTCCAGGATGATCCCGCGGGCCGGATCTGACCACATCCAGCCCGCAGACCTTGAGTTTGACACTCCTGAGTTAGAACCAAAGAAGCTTCTTGGACAAGAAGTGAAAGGTCTTCAAGGAAAAACAAAGCCCAGTTGCCATTTGAAAAAACACCTTTGGGACAACCATGACCTGGATGATGGAGAATCTCCACAGAGAATTATTAGCACAGGCACTTTATTTGACTTCTTTGTCCTGTGTCCTTTAGGAGATGGAGACTTGGCCTTCAGCTGCTGGGGATAATAAGACAGACAGCCACATCTTTCACAGCTACTGTAGTGAGAACGATATACTTTCCAAGCCGGGCATTCTGTCTTCAGTTCCTGCTGCAGTGCCCAGCAAGCTCAGATCAGACAATGACGGAGAGACCAATGATATGTATTCCGGGTCGTCAGAAAGATTACGCATGAGCGACATTGACTCCATTTCGGCGAGCACGAGCGACAGTGACCCCATTTTGATCAGTGAAAGCAGCTTGGTTGGCCGTTCCACCACGCAGGGAAGAAACCGGGCGAGAGGTGCTGTTGACGCTACTCTTCCACCCGAGGTTGACGCCGGTGAAGAAGACACGTCCGTCAGGAGTCACCATCTGCTGGTGGAGAAGAATCCAAGTATGGATCTCACAGAGGCTCCTTTGGATGTGGCCTCCTCGCGACCTTCCCCGAGGGATTTCCTGGATTCAACATCCGACGGTCAATTGGAGAATAAAGCCAAGACCCACCAGGCGGGTCCTTCTCTCCCACATAAGAAAGTTGAGGGTGAAAAGTGGGCTACTTCAGGCAACTTTTGGAAGCTTTTTGCGGCATTTTCTGTGGTGTTTGTGGCTTATGTGCTGTATAAGAAGAAATAAGCACCGGAGTCACTGATCGGTTGTTGACCAACTGAAATTCACACCCAGCCACCATCTCTTCCTATCGTTGCTTGATCCTCTATGGAAGGGAAGCACTAGGGAACTTGATTCCTTTAGATCGCTTCCTGCCACCAATGCGTGATGCTCCCCGCAGTGTTGAACTCTTATCCTCACAACACACCTTGCTTATTTCCTGTAGTCTGCCTTTGAGTCATTAATGATGACTTTCGATCCAGGTTATTTTAGATTGGTCAATTCAGTGGCCTCATTCCCCCCCCAAAATAGCCAAGTGGATCAGACCTAGGAGTTTTCTGAGAAATCGCCAGAAATGCAAAAAAATCTGGACATCATTGCAAAATCCTGAAAGTTCCCTTCCCCATAGTCGGCAAGGGAATTGCAGGATCTCAAAGGATTTTCTTTCTTTCTTTCTTTCTTTTTAAAAAAGGGTCACATTGCAAAAAATATGCAGGTTGGCGTGGACGAGTGACCGCCTCCGTGATTCCAGTGGGTAGGTCTTTTTGATGTGGCTTAGAAAAGAAAAAAGCCATTAGCATCTTCACTGTGTTTTGAACAAGACATTCTTTTGGATTCAGCAAGCTGTTACTGCTGAATCCTTAGAAACGAGCGTCCAGTTGTCCAGCACTGTTTTTCTGGAATGAACACCCGCTTAGGGAATTTAGGGAAAAGCGGTGGACTTCACCGAACTGTTTGGGAACCCTTGTTCTTCCTTTTCCATTTTTTGGAAAGAAGCAGCATAGAAGTTCATTCTTCGATTATTACGGGAAAAACCTGAAACTCGGATTGCCGCCGCCTGGAATTTTATCCGTTGACGTTGATGGAAACAGAATTTCTTTGTTCTGTTTGTGGATGTTTTTTTCTTCTGCAGGGAAGGTTAAAGTGTGATATTTGGAAAGTCGTTTGTTCCCGGCCATTAAATGACAGGTAGTCCTTGATTTAATGACCATTATGAAGGATGATAGATTGGGATGAGTCTGCTGCAGCGTTCCTGTGGTTGAACGGTCATAAGGTGAGGACTACCTGGCACCCAAGAGGACCAGATTCCACCCTACTGAGAATTTGGGGAAGGGGGACATGAAGGTTTAGTTGCTTGCCTTTGCTTAATGAGCAAGTTTTCCTTGAAATAAGAGGCAGGCTGGCTAGGAAATTCTGGGAACTGAAAGCCACAAGTTGCACATCTCCTCAGGAGTTAATCGGGGTGTGTCCATTCACACTGCTTGTGTATATGTGTTGACTCATACCGATTATCGTTCCCTTTTTTAAAAAAAGAAAAAGTAACGTTTTCTTTCTATTTCTGACAGATAGTCAAACCAAGTTCCAGCTTTCTTACTTTATTTCTTCCCGACGTTCTGTAGAGTTTGGGAAATTTAAAACACGGAGACTTCCAAATCGAATAACTTTCTTGCAGTCATTAATCAGCAGAAAGAACGAAGGGGGGGGGGGGAATAGTTTTCAAATATGCAGAACATCCAAAAATGAATGAGGAGGAGCGATGCCTAGAAAATATGCTGAAAAGCTTCATTCTTAATTTAGCTTAAAACTAAGCTGAACTCTAGAATTATAGCACATTTATAGCAAAATTATAGAGCCCTTGACAAAAAGGAGAATTCCTTCTAGACTTCTTTCCCGTTCTTCCCAGTACGCCTGCTCGCCAAACTGGTCTTTCACGTGCTGATTAAAAAAAAAAAAAAGTTATTGGGTGAAAAATGTGTCGTTATTTCATTCATCCCAGTTTAATTTCCAGATTGTTTATTTTGTTCGTGACAACAAGTTGTTGTATGGATAAATTTTGGATGGGTGGGAGGAAGACTCTTCCAACGGTACAGATTTATCCGTGAATAGTAATTTTGTAGGGAAACCTCAGACTTCATTTTCTTATAGTCAAAAGATGGGGAACTATGGCGGCTTTATTTGTGACCTGTGGACTTCAACTCACAGAATTCCTGAGCCAGCTGGCTCAGGAATTCTGGGAGTTAAAGCCCACAAGTCATAAAGGGACCATATTTGCTATGGTCACTTAAATTCACCCAAAGTGTTTGGAAACGGGCATGCATCCTGTACTTTCATTCTTAATTTTCTTTGGCATTTTAATGGATCCCTAAGGAAGTATTCCACTTGTATATATTTTTTTTAAACCGCATTTTTTCCCCATCAACAAACTCACAGTGACTTGTTCCTTGAAATCTCAGCCACAAGTCTGTTCCCGTTTCAGTAGGAAACGTGAAAAAAAATCATGGAAGTTTGTCTGATATTAGAAGTAAAATAAGCCACCTTATGTTGGTTGAGTTCATGCAACTGATACTTGTTTCAGCTGCCATTTACCAACTCTTGACAGAGTAACTTCACCCAGCACATCCACCCTGAAAACATAATTCATAAACCACAGTGGTGAGTTATCTATGGCCAGTGGTGGGATTCAAATAATTTAACAACTGGTTCTGAGGAGTCTCCTTTATCTCTTTCTTCTCCCTGCTCCTCCTCCTTTCCTCCCGCTGGCCACTCCCATTTCTCCGTGGGGCAAGTGCCATGCCGCGGAGCTTGCCCCGCCCACCACCGCCCGGATGCCCTTGCTTTTCCCAAGCATTTCTTTGCTAACCTGATTTTCAGCTCGGCTGTGTTTCTCGCCACCATGCGCAGGGAAACAAAAGTTTGTGGGACTAAAAACAAGTTCAATCAATTTCAACTTTGCAAGATCTTTTTTTTCGCGAGACTTTGGAATCGATTGAGTTTGTTTTTTGTTTTTGTTTTTAGTCCCACAAACTTTTGTTTCCCTGCACACGGCGAGAAACGCTACGGAGCTGGAAATCAGGTTAGCAAAGAAATGCTTGGAGGGGAAGCGAGGGTGTCTGGGCGCCAGGTGCTGAAACAGGCCTGTCTCTCTCCAGCAGCTGCCCAGGCCCGCTGGAGGGAAGGTCGGGATCTACTGGCGCTTAAACGTGTTGGCATTCCAGCTGTGGCCGGGAAGGGCACTGCAGGTATTATGCCAGAGGTGAAATGTTACCGGTTCGGACCGGTTAGTAAAAAGTGTTACCGGTTCGGGCTTGTTATGGCAAACCGATATTTCTGATGATCAGCTGGGTGACGATCAGCTGTGACGTGCGATTTATATTAGCTAGGATCGTCAGATTTCCTGCTTTCTAGCTAATCTAAATCGCATGGCACAGCGGATTTCCCCCTCGCTGTTCTACTTACTTTGCAGGCTTGGAAGGCTTCAACATGTTCCTTTTTAAAGCGCTGCACGGGTGCACCTCAAGCATGCATGCACACAAAGCACACACTAAGTAGCAGACTCACAGAACTGGTAGCAGGCTTCAGAGGATTTCACCGCTGTAGGACGCCCGTTCGCTTCAGCACCCTCCCTGACCCTCTGGCGCTCTGCCACTGCTTTGGTCCTGATTTGCTGCCTTATGCGCAGGTTCCACCCCGGCCCTGCCGCCTGCTGTAAGGTAAGACAGTTTTCGCCTGAGTGACATGATCAATGGCACCGCGTCTCCATTTGGTTTCTGTCACTCCTCTCTTGGACTTTTGGGGAGGCTTTTTCTTTTCTTTCCCCACCTGGGAGGAAGTTGAACAAAAACCAGATATGTTCTGGAAAACAGGTTTATCATTACCGGTTCGCCAAACTCAACAAAAAATTAGGGATCAGTTCTACCGAACCGGTGCAAACCGGATGAATCCCAGCACAGTATATGGCCGTTATGTCAATCAAAACAAACTTTCTTCTGACAGTGTGTGTTGCTAGAAAGAATGTAGATTTGGATCCATAAATATATGCTTTTCCAAGCTTTTCCCCAGGTTTCTGTAGCAGATGGACCGTATGGATGATTGATAAGTGTGCCACGTTGACTTGAATGACCACCAAGATAGATCGCCAGGATAAAGGGTATAGGGCAGTGTTCCCCACTCTCCGGGCTGTGGCCACTACCAGGCTGCAACCTGTTTGAAATCGGGCTGCAGGAGAAATAGGCAAGTGTGCACACATGAAGCTCTACTCGCACCAGCAGCGGGCAAGCAAGCGTACATGTGTGAAGCTCCACTTGCACGAGTAGAGGGTGCTTGGTGCTCACTTGTGAAGCTCCACTCGGATGAACGGAAGGCCCTTGCTCTCGTCAAAAGTGTTTTTTAACGTCCTATCTGTGTATACTCCTTTTTCAAATATAATTTTTATTATTTTAATTACTTTTGTATACTAACCCTTCGGTTAATAAACCTATTCCCTAGTAAATTTATTTGATTGGAAGGGGCCTTGGAGGTCTTCTAGTCCAACTCCCTGCTCAAATAGGAGATTCTATAACATGCCGGACAAAGTTTGGAGCCAATGGGATAATAAGAGAGTAAGCAGGAACACAATGGGGAATACAGATAAAAAGCAATTATATTCATGCTGCAGCCATGAGTATTCTACATAAAGAGGATGTGTTTCCTTAAGTTGAAAAAGAATATTTAATTGATTCTAACTATATTTTTCAACTGCAGTCTAATCGTAGAAAATCAGAGATGTAGTTTGTTCGTGTAAGTTATTTGCTGCAATTTCCGCTTCACAATAATTCAAGATCAGGGAAGGCTTGTAAGAAACAAAATTTTCTAAACAAACAAACAAACAAAAAATCCACCCCCCCCAACACTCCCCCAGATATAATGAAAATAATTTTAAAAAGAAAATTAATGATTTTCCTAACATGGAGAAAAATAGAGGGAAATTTCCAGATCGAGGAATATAATTCATTAAAATTTAGAGAAGGGTGAGTGTGAATGAATGAATAGTTGATATGGATAGTCCTTGACGTATGACAATGGCCCAAAATTTTGTTGCTAAGCGAGACATTTGTCAAGTGAATTTTGTCCCATTTTACAACCTTGCTTCCTACAATTGTAAAGTTTAAACTGTTAAAGCAGTTGCTAATTTAGTAACATGATTGTGAAGTGAATCGGGCCACTCCATTGACCTTGCTTGTCAGAAGGGACCCTGCGACTGTCAGAAATACGAGTCAGTTGTTGAGCGTTCGAATTTTGATCACGTGACAGTGGGGATGCTACAACGACCATAAGTGTGAAAAATGTCCTCAGTTGCTTTTTAAACCAGGGGTCAGCAACCTGCGTCTCTGGAGCCGCATGTGGCTCTTTCACCCTTCTGCTGCGGCTCCCTGTCGCTCAAAATATGCGTCACAACTGCCAATGTGCGACACCCGCCGGCACACGATTTATTGAGCTTTTCAACCCCCGGTAGGCCAACCATGGATAAATCCAAGGAAAGAAAAGTTTCAGAAGAAAACGGAACGTTTAATTCAATTACATATGCTAGTTTTGTGGCCGCTCAAGAAACAGTCAGGCATGGAAAAGGTTTTGTGGTTCCCGGTGTTTTCTGTGGGAAACAGGTCCAAATGGCTTTTTGAATGTTTAAGGTTGCAGATCCCTGCCCTAAACGAATGGCTGTAAGTCGAGGACTATTTATATAGCATACTGCAGACATTCGAGCTGCATTTGTATATTCCATCCGTTCAACATCCTGGTTTGTTTGTTTTTTAAGTAAGCCACCGCCCATACTTCTGCAGTTTTGTAAACCAGGACTTCCCTTCACCCATATTTACATTTTCATTTGTCTGAAAAAGAAGTTTGCATTTTTTTTCAATCCAGGGAGAGTTGGCCAAGATTCATAATGCAGGAAATGGTTTTGCACAAATTCCCCCAAATAAGGATTTGAAAGTGAAACTGCTCAAGGGGAAATTCTGTGAAGTAATAAAGAGTCCCTCTGCTGTCTAATTATTCTGGCAAGAGTTATTGAATGTCAAGAGTTGTTGGGAAAGTTGGAAACCAAGTTTGATAAATAATGGTTGTCCTCTACTTACAACAGTGACCGAAGTGACAACGGCACTGGAAAAAAGTGACTTATGATTATTTTTCACACTTAACGACCATTGCCGTGGTTACGTGATATACATTCGGATGGCTGACAACGGACTCGCCTTTATGACGGCTGCAGTGTCCCGGGGTCACGTGTTCCCCTCTTGCGACCTGACAAGCAAAGTCAATGGGGAAATCAGGTTCTTTTAACAACGGTGTTACTAATATAACAACTGCAGTGATTCACTTATCAAATGTGGCAAGAAAAGTCGTAGAATGAGGCAAAATTCCCTTAACAAATTTCGGACTTAGCAACATAAATTTTGGGCTCAATTGTGGTTCTAAGTTGAGGACTACCTGTTCCTTACCAGATTTTTAGTTGGTCGCTATACGGGTGCAATTAAGAAAACCAGGTAAGGTAATGTACCTAGGTAATTAACCGTACTTGATGTGTGAAAATCTTCACTTACCTAAGGGTATTCTCGACTTCCAACCATTCATTTAGCAGCCGGTCGAAATTAGCAACGGCACTGCAAAAAAAAATTTTTTTCCAATCAGTCCTTGCACTTACGACCGTCACAGCATGTCTAGAAGAGTCACATGATAAAAATTTGTACGTTTGGCAAACCCACATGTACTGCAATTTGATTGTTAAGTGAAGCAGCCGCTAAGTGAAACTCCAAGTCTGCTTAAAAGAGGACTTCGGGTGTCCTTTACTTTGCAGATAGCAATGCAAGACCGGTTGTAAAAGTTAAACATTTTTCGTCACCATCTGCAAACAGTCTGAGGCAGCGGTTCAGTGAGGCCTGTCTGTATACTTTTCCCTTATTTATTCAATGTATATGCTGAATGTATATTCATGGGAGCTGGGTTAGAAGATGGGCATAATATTAAAACTGGAGGAAGAAATAGCAATAATGCTGATGTTCTGCCCCAGCTACGGACCCCAAAGAATGCACACAAACTCCGTACAAAGCTTAGTTTACTAATTAAGGACTGCTAATGAGCTTTCTTAGTAGTTGTTCGAACACAAGTACAGTTTAAATCAGTCTTTTCTGAGCAAGGGCTGTTAATTTAACTTCATTTAACAGCCCACAAGAATCCAAAGAAAAATAACTCCATTCTGAGGCACAGTATTTCAGATAACCGTAATCTTATCTGTGGTTGGCAGAATGCTCAGAAGCAATTTGCAGGAAAACTGACGAGATAAACGAGCCGAATCAAACGTTTCTGGAATCAAGACATGAAGGAATATGAACGAAGTTGTTTCCTGCAAATTGTCTCAGTCGTCGTCCTTCCTTAAATAGGCTAGGGGAGTGGCCAATTAGCTCCAAACCTTACTCTCAAGACCTCCTCCTGAGGAGCCGCTCCTGCCTTTTAACAGCTCTGTGCACTCACGCATCGAGAAGAGGCTCCTCCTCTTCTTCCTCTTCACTTATGGGAGGTTCTGAAGGCCCTGGCTGAATCCCCACCTCTGGCACCACCTCTTCTCCAGCCTCCTCACTGTCTGACTCGAGCGCCAGCTGCACAGGCTGCTGGCGCAGCACCACACCAGCCTCCTCGCTTTTGGAATCAGCTACTAACTGCACAGGGCCACTGACAGGCCACAACAGCTGATGACGTGTGGATTGTGATTTCACTGAACTAGGGCTGCATAAAAATCTTGGTTTACATAGAAAGAACCTGGCTAAAGAAATACACATAAAGCCTACGAAAAAGAAAGAAAACAAATACTGTACCTTTACAGAGAGGATACATGGGATGAGGGTGTGGCTAACTGATGAGGGCTTATAAATCCGAAATAGATCTATCTTAGTCTCCCAATGGGCAGCAGAGTCAGAAAAAAAAAGCCTAGAAACTAGTGGATTGTGATTTCACTGAACTAGGGCTGCATAAAAAAAAAAAGCCTAGAAACTAGTGGATTGTGATTTCACTGAACTAGGGCTGCATAAAAATCTTGGTTTACGTAGAATACTGGTACAAATACTGTACAGAGAGGATACATGGGATGAGGGTGTGGCTAACTGATGAGGGCTTATAAATCCGAAATAGATCTATCTTAGTCTCCCAGTGGGCAGAAGAGTGTTTGCTGGCTGTCAGGAAAAAAAAAAGCCTAGAAACTAGTGGATTGTGATTTCATTGAACTAGGGCTGCATAAAAATCTTGGTTTACGTAGGAGGAACCTGCCTAAAGAGAAATACACATAAAGCCTACGAAAAGGAAAGAAAACATATTGATGTATCTATATAGCATGTGTTTGTGTGCGTTATATATGAGTTTGGGTAGATATACACTGTCTCTTGAGAGCAGGCAACACAATTTCATTTTTAATGTGGGCCAGTGTGCTCAGAGCAAAAAAACGACGACGTTATCATATACTCGGTGGCTAAGACACTGAGCTTGCTGGTCAGAAAGGTTGGCAGTTCGAATCCCTGGTACAGGTCTCCTGAATGAGCAGGGGGTTGGACTAGATGACCTCCAAGGGCCCTTCCAGCTCTGTTACTGTTATTTTAATAGGTTAAAAATGCAAAGTCTAGTAGTAAAAATCAAGGCGCAGAATGAAAAAAGTGGAGCCCATATTAAATATAAAGGCGGCCAAACGAACGGCACAGACATAGAGGAGCTTATATTTGTAATATAAGCTTAATTGATATGCTTGCATTTATTACAGCAAATTCCCTCCCTGCTAGGTAGCCATGGAGACCCGGCCTGGCCATCATCTCCTTAAATCCAGCCTGTAGCACCATTTTTTTTTTCATTGGGCAAGCGGACTGTCAGTCTCCCCTGCGGAACAGCGGGTTGGCTACGGCGATTCCGTTATTCACCCCGCCCCTTCAGGCCTTAACTCTCAGTACTACATCTTTGCGCGCGGGGCTTTTTTTTTCCTTTCTCTCCTTTCCCTTTTGCCTTTTCGTCTCTCAACCAAGGCAGCTGGATGCTCATTGGAAGGATTCCCCTTTCATCCCAGCCCCGCAGGTTTCGCTTCATTCTAATTGGCTCGTTTATCTGTCGCCGCAAAGGCGAATGCTTCCGATTGGACGTATTTTTTTTTTCCTTTGAAGGCCCCCCCCCGCGGTACTCTGAGGGAGGAAAGGGAAGGCGAGGAATAGATTTCGGCGCAGGCGCAGTGCCCGCTTTGGCTGCTGTCGCCGCGGCGTATGGAGCCGCTGCAGAATGGAAGTGGCAAGCAGCAAGCTGACGAGGAGCCGCCGCCCGCCATGGAGAAGGGAAGCGAAGCCGGAGGATCCCCGGAGGAACGGCGGCGGAGGATATCGGCCTCAGGCGGCCGTCGGCGCGGAGGCGGGCCGAGCAAGGCGGAGGCCGCCGCGGGCCGCGAGAAAGAGCGCGTTGGCCCCGCCCCCCGGCCGCGCCTCGATTCCCTCCGCAAGAGCCGCCCTCGTGAGTGGCCGCTAGAGGGCGCGGGCGGGACCGCTAGTGGGCGGGGCCCAAAGGGAAGGGGCGGAGCCTTCGTGCAATTTAAAAAAAAAACTTTCTTTAAAGCTGCAGCTCAGTAATGGGGGTTCAATGGGAAATTGGGGGCGCCTTTCTTTAAAAGGGGGTCCTTTTAAAGCCAGAAGAGCCAGAGCATCAGGGTGCAGAATTGGCGGGGGTGGGGTGATAGGGTTATTTGGAACTCACAACGACCCTGCCAGGTAGGCCCACTCTTCTCACTCTGATGAGTTTGAAGCCAGGATAAGAGATCCTCCTTTTGTAATTAGTGTTTATATCTTTTTTTTTTTTGCAAAGTGCTTTTTATTCCAGAAGGGAATGTGGTATAAGGCATGGAATGGATAGGTATACATACAAAATTTGTCTGGATATCTTTTCTTGGCCTGGCTAGTATAGTTGTTTTTAGACTTTTTTTGTGCATGGAGTATTAATTGGGAGTCTGTCTATCTATCCATCCATCCATCCATCCATCATATAATCATCAGCCATCAATCCATCCATCATTTATATCCATCTTTCCATATATCTGTCTGTATATATATCTATCCATTCTATCATCTATCCAGCCATTCATACATCCTTCTCTCTCTCTCTCTCTCTCTCTCTCTCTCTCTCTCTCATCTATATCTTATATATCTATAAGAACCTTGGTGGTGCAGCAGACTAAAGTGCTGTTATGTAGCACTTAGCTGCCAGCTGCCTGCAACTAGTGCGAGTTCAAATCTCACCAGGCTCAAGGTTGACTCATCCTTCCATCCTTTCGAGGTAGGTAAATTGAGGACCCGGATTGTGGGGGCAATAAGCTGACTTCGTAGAAACACCGCTTATGGGCGGGGGGGGGGGGCAAAAGCCCTACTAAGCAGGTATATACAAAAGAATGAAGGCTATTGCTATAAGTGCATTGTAAGCCGCCCTGAGTCTTTGGAGGAGGGCGGCATATAAATTGAACTAATAAATAAATATCTATACATCTATCCACCCATCCATCATGTGTTATACATTATCATCATTTATATCTTTCCATGTATCTATCTGTATATTTCCATCCATCTATCCATTCTACCTATTATCCATTCATACATCCTACTCTATGTATGTATGTATCTATCTTCATCCATCCATCATTTATATCTTTCCATGTATCTATCTGTATATTTCCATCCATTCTATCATTTATCCATCCATTCATACATCCTACTCTCTCTCTCATCTATATCTATATCCATCCGTCCATCCATCCATCATGTATCTATACATCATCAAGCCATCATTTATATCTTTCCATGTATCTATCTGTATATTTCCATCCATCTATCCATTCTATCCTCTATTATCCATTCATACATCCTACCCTACTGTATCTATGTATCCATCCATCCATCCATCCATCTATCCATCATCTATCATCTATCATCTATCTATCTATCGTCTCCAAAAAGAAGGGCAGGTCTTTTTTTTTTAATTTTAATTTTTTTTAATTTGATTTATATGCCGCCCTTCTCCAGAGACTCAGGGCGGCTTACAATGCGTTAAGCAATAGCCTTCATAATTTTGTATATATTTATACAAAGTCAGCTTATTGCCCCCACAAACTGGGTCCTCAATTTACCTACCTTAGAAAGGATGGAAGGCTGAGTCAACCTTGAGGCTGGGGAGATTCGAACACAGTAATTGCAGACAGCTGGTGTTTAATTACAGTGCTTTTAGGTCTTATTTTCTTTTGACTCCCCCCTGCCCCCCCCAAAAAACCGGTTGGGCTTTTTTTTGGAGGGTTCTAATTATTGACTCACCGGCCGCAGAAGATGGCCAGGCAGGTGTTGGGGTGTGCAAGGCCTGGTAAGTAGGGCAGCTCCACCACCCCGCCATCCCCACCCTAGCTTATTTTCTACCTGTGTGCCTCACCCCACCCCCTGCACCCTGGGGTGGGCAGGGTCTTAATTAGGGCTAATTTTGTGGGTGGGGCTTAATTTGATTACATGCGCTCAAAAACATGATAGGGCTTCTTTTCAAGGTGGGTTGTCTTTTGGGAGAAACAGTATCTCTCTATCTCTATTTCTATCTCTCTGTCTCTATCCTGGGGTCTGCAACCTTAAATACTCAAAAGAGCCACTTGGACCCGTTTCCCACAGAAAAGAAAACACTGGGAGCCACAAAACCCTTCCTGTGCTTCACTATTTCTTGAGCGGCCACAAAACTAGTATACGTACTTGAATTAAACATTCTGTTTTTTTCTGAAACTTTTCTTTTCTTGGATTTATCCAGGGTTGGCCTACCGGGGTTGAAAAGCTCAATAAATTGTGTGCCGGTGGGTATCACACATTGGCGGTTGTGATGCATATTTTGAGCGACAGGGAGCCACAGCAGAGGGGTGAAAGAGCCACATGCAGGTTGCTGCAGATTGCTAATCCCTGCTCTATCCTATCTATCTATCTCTATCTGTAGCTATTTCTATCTAATCCCTATCAAATTCATAAGCCACCCATCTCATTGTCTTGTGTGACTCTAGGCGGCTTACATAGTTAAACACACACCTTCCCAAAATTATGGCCTATCTGGTGAACCGTATATTTATTTATATCCTGCTTCTTAATAAAATACCTGCAAAGCTTTAATAAATTTCAAACATGCCAAAAATATACGGCCGCTCCAACCAAATAACCCAGTTTTTCTAACTTGGGCTCTATTCTGGGCAGCAGAAATCCAAATGAACCTGGATAGCTCAGCAGACTAAAAACACTGTGATTAAGACCAGCTGTCTGCAATTACTGTAAGTTCGAATCTCACCAGGCTCAAGGTTGATTCAGCCTTCCATCCTTTTTAAGGTAGGTAAATTGAGGACCCAGTTTGTGGGGGCAATAAGCTGACTTTGTATAAATATACAAAAGTATGAAGGCTATTGCTTAACGCATTGTAAGCCGCCCTGAGTCTCCAGAGAAGGGCGGTATATAAATCAAATTAAAAAAAAAAAAGACCCTCCCAGATGGCAAAAGAGAGGTAGATAGCATCCTTTTCTGAGTTCTTTGCCTAGATTTTAACAGCTCTTGATTCTTAGCCCACTTAAAAATAAAATAAAAAAAGAAATAAAATTTTGGCCTGTGATAGCTGAATGTGATAGCTGAATGGAAAAAAAAAAGGGTGCATTTTAAAAATATTTCCTTTTTGAGTACGGCATCTACAGAGGTCATGCAATCACTGCTAGACAAATATAAGTTGTATCAACATTTACATATATACCAGAGGTCTTCAAACTTGGCCGCTTTAAGACTTGTGGACTTCAACTCCCAGAATTCTCCAGCCAGCATGCTGGCTGGAGAATTCTGGGAATTGAAGTCCACAAGTCTTAAAGTTGCCAAGTTTGAAGACCTCTGATATATACAAATACAGATGCATTTATATTGTGGTCGTAAGTCGAGGATTATCTATATCCTTTCTTTCTTGCAAAACAAATGTTGCACAATCTGAAGCATGAGATACTTACATAAGTAGAGATTACAACGGCTGTGTTACGAGGAACACAGGAGGGATTTTTTATGGAGAGATTATCTGTCAACTGTCAAGACCGGGATTATCAACCGCTTCCTGGGGTTTTTTTTTTCCTGCCAAAAGTTTGAATATTGGATTGAGGAAGGAGAGAATTTTCCTGCTGCCATTGATAAATTGCAAAAATGCACAATCAAACAGAAGCAGGGGGTTGAAACCATTTGTATCACAAATTGCTCCTGAGTTGTACCTTCTTATGTAAGTATAGTCAGACTGCCCACAATTTCAACCTCTAAATAAAAAGGATCCTTGGCTCCATTTTTTTTTTTTTTTTTTTTTGGAGAAAGGTATAATTTTATTAGAGATCAAGTGTATTGCAGCATTGCAGAACCGGAACTAAAAATCGTGGCCCAAAATTTCTACTCCCCACCCCTCCATTAATTTCTCTCATTTCCCACCACAGCGTAACCAATCCAGCCCGTGCAAGATGTTTTCGTAACCATCAGTCCAAACGGTAGATTGAAATGCAGCGTCAGGCTGGGTGCCCTTGAGGCAGCATATCGAGAAAGTACAGTCTCTACTTTCTATTTCCCCAGCGTTTCTTCCTCCATTCCCTCTCTCCGCTGTTCATGACAGTCTGTTACCGCATAGCAGCGAAGCACAGCAAGGATAAGGTGGCAGCTGACACGTATATCCGTATTTTAATGCAAAAGAGGTGATTGACTCTAACATAGCCGTGAATCTTAGATGTTGGGTTTTATTACTGATAATTCCCGCTATAGAGGTCAATATCCATTCTGGGTGGGAATTAATCGAATTGTTCTGAGGCCCAGAAAGACAAAATGTGGTATAAATTGGTGTACAGTGCCATACCGAAAGATAATGCTGACATCTGGAGGGCAGATGGTACTTCTGTAGTATTTGCTGTTTGGGAAACTGTAGAGAGAGATTCTAGCAGGAGTGGAAAACTATGGCCCCTTTACGACTTGTGGACTTCAACTCCCAGAATTCCTGAGCCAGCCCTTAGTTGCAAAGGGGCCGTCACGGGTTACTGTGTTTCTGGAGGCCTGAGATACCTGGAGATGTTTAAATAAAGCCAGTATTTTTCCTTTTCCTTCCTTGGTTTTGGGGTGTTTGCAGTGAAAAAAAACAGAACAGAACAAAATGCACCGGAGATAAATTTTTTCTGTGTTTAATAACAGCCAAATAATGCTCCCCTTCCCTTCCCTTCCTTTCCCTTCCCTTCCCCCATCCCCAATCCTCATTCTGCCTTTGTTTTGTGAAGTGCTGAAATAGCTGCATTAAAAAGTAGAGCTGATTTATGATTTTAAATAGTGTGTGTGTGTGTGTGTGTGTGTGTGTGTGTAAGATAGATACTGTGTTTTCCTGAAAATAAGACCCTGTCTTATCTTTTTTTGAACCCTGAAATAAGCGCTTGGCCTTATTGCCATGCGCTCAAAAGCCTGATTGGGCTTATTATCAGGGGATGTCTTATTTTGGGGGAAACAGGGTAGGTAGGTAGGTAGGTAGGTAGGTAGGTAGGTAGGTAGATAGATAGATAGATAGATAGATAGATAATAGCTGGATGGATGGATGGTAGGTAGATGATAGGTGAAAAAAAGAAGGTAGGTAGATGGGTAGGTAGGTAGGTAGATAGACATCAATTGGACAGATATAAAATAGATGAGAGAGAGATGATAGAGATAGACAGATAGAGATAGATAGGCAGATGATAGATGATACTGGTATATATGTACGTATATATGTATAGATAGGTAGATAGGAATAGATAAGATAGACAGGTGGGTGGATGGATGGATGGATAGTAAGTAGATAGATAATAGATGACAAAAAGATAGAACATAGGTAGATACAGATAGGGTAGGTAGGTAGGTAGGTAGTTAGATGATAGATAGACAGACAGACAGACAGATAGATAGACAGATAGATAGATAGATAGATAGATAGATTCCATGACTTACAACCATTCATTTAGTGACAGTTCAAAAGTACAATGGCACTGAAAAAAGTGACTTATGTCAATTTTTCAGGCTTAAGACCACTGCAGCATGTCCACGGTCAAATTCAGACCCTTGGCAACTGACTCATATTTATGACAGTCGCAGCCTCCTGGGATCCCACAGAGAAGCCAAGATTCACTTAAAACTCCTGTCACTAACTTTAACAACTGCAGCGATTCGCAATTGTGACCAGAAAGGTGGTAAAATGGAGCAAAGCTCCCTTAGCCGCCGCCTTGTTTCACAACAGAAATTTTGGGGCTCGATCGCGATAATCCGTTGAGGACAAATCCCCACATTTAAAACAATCCTCATGTTTTAAATCCATTTTTTTTCTCCTCCCTTTCTTCCTTCAGCTTTCCCTTGGTTCGGCTTGGACATCGGCGGGACTTTGGTGAAGCTGGTTTATTTCGAGCCGAAAGACATCACCACGGAGGAGGAGGAAGAGGAAGTGGAGAACTTGAAAAGCATCCGCAAATACCTGACCTCCAACACGGCCTACGGAGCCACCGGCCTTCGCGACGTCCACTTGGAGCTCAGGGACCTTACGCTATGTGGACGTAAAGGCAATCTGCACTTTATTCGCTTCCCCACTCACGACATGCCCGCTTTTATTCAGATGGGCAGCGAGAAACATTTCTCCAGCCTCCACACCACTTTGTGTGCCACTGGAGGCGGAGCGTATAAATTTGAGAAGGACTTTCGCACAGTAGGCAATTCTTTTTGGCTTCTATCCCTCCCCCCCCTCCTTAAGCGGCAAACGGGAAAGAAACAAGATACTGAAAATGTTTGTGTCCGGATACAGGTGTTCCTCGACTTACGACCTACAAGGGAGCCCTGCGGGGTTTATGCGGATGGAAAATATAATGCAGATGAAAAATTTGTCCGAGGGAGTTTTGCCCCATTCGACGACTTTCCTTGCTAAGCGAATCGCCACTGTGGATAAGCTAGGAACCCGGTTGTTAAGGGTTTTGCTTGTCGGGAGGTTAGCAAAGGGGATCGCATGACCTTGGTCGTAAGTACGAGTCAGTCGCCAAGCGTCTGAATTCTGATCGTGTGATCACGGGGATTCTGCAGCGATCATAAGCGTGAAAAACGATCCTAAGCCCCTTTTCCCAGTGTCGTCGTAACTTCGAACGGTCGCTAAAGAAACTCTTGTAAGTCGAGGACCACCTGCACAGGTAGTCCTCAACTTACAACTGCAACGGAGCCCAAGATCTACCTTGCTAAGCGAGATATTTGTCACGTGGGTTTTGCCCCCGTTTACGACCTTTCCTGCTGCAGTGAATCCCTGCAGCTGATAAGTCAGGAACATGGTTTGTTAAGTGAATTTGCTTGTCGGGAGGTCGCAAAGGAGATCACGTGACCAAGCCAAGGTCATAAGCACGAGTCATTCACCAAGTGTCTGGATTTTGATCGCGTGACCCCGGGGTTACTGCAACGGTCGTAAGCGTGAAAAACGGTCCGGCATCCCTTTTTTTCCAGTGCCGTTGTAACTTTGAACGGTCGCTGAATGAACTGTTGTACATCGAGGACTACAGTACCTGTCATTTGCCAGCAGCAGCTTTCCTTGTGGTCCCTTTAACCACACCTAATCCTGGTGATCTGGGTGCGAGACAGTGGGTCACCCCCTTTTCAGCAGATACCGTATTTTTCGGAGTATAAAACGCACCTACCTTTTTTGGTGAGGAAAACAAGAAAGAAATCTGCCTCTGCCTCCCAGCAATTTTGCCTCGTTGCAGCAAACAGCATGCTTTATTTTCAGTTTCATTTTCAGCATAGCTTGATTTGCACAAGAAAAAAAAAAAATCTGCTCCCAGCAGCAGAGTCCCGTGCAAAACAGCTGAGGCCGATCCAATCAACTTGTGCTAATTAGGCTGTGCTGAAGCTAAAAGGAATTGTTTCTTCTTGCTGCTTGCTGCAAGGAGGTAAATTGCTGGGAGGCAGAGGCCAAAGGGTGGGGGCCAGTGGGTGGGCGGGGCTACAATTTGGTGTATAAGACGCACCTAAATTTTCACCCCCTTTTAAGGGAGGAGGAAGGTGTTTCTTATACTCCAAAAAATACGGTATTTTGGTTAGTGGTAAAAACAGGGATGTCCAACTCGATTTCATTGAGGGCCACATCAGGGTTGTGTTTGACCCTTGGAGGGATAGGGGGGCATGGCCAAGGTGAGTGCGGCCAGCTCACCATCACTTGTGTTGGGGGCGGCTATGGTGGCTCAAGCTCTCTGCCAGCGAAAACCGGATCCCAAGCAGTGGTGGTCTTCAGCCGGTTGAGACCGGTTTGGCCGAACTGGTCGTGGCGATCTGCGGGTGGGCCCTGGCGCTGTGCCGTCCTATTTAGCCACGTTTTCTAAGCTGCGTGCATGAGTGCAAGCCACTTGTGCGAGCAAAGCACATCAACGGTAGGCTGCGCATATACGGAAGGCGTGTGCTCGCATTTTCGGTGCATGGCAGACCGGTGGTAAAATTATTTTTGGCTGCGATGATCTCCGGCAACCCTCTGCCAGCAAAAACGGAGCTCGGGAGAGCCGAGGTGGCAATTCCTTCGTTTTTTTCAAGGACAGCTCCACGGGCCGGATCTAAGCACCACCACCCGCGTGGGCCGGATCCGGCATTTGGGCCTTGAGTTTGACACCCCTGCTCTAAAACCTCAAATTTTATCGTATTCAATCGAAGTGGAGGCAGTTCTCCCAATAATTCTACCTTATTGCCATGCCAGACGGATGGCTTCCCTCTACTTTGCCTTGTAGTCTTCGTGGGGAATAGTGATGGAGGACCTGTTTTTGTCGTTATTTTAGGAGTGGGGGTTTGGTGTATCTGGCCATACCTCCCAAATCCAGTTTCAGCCCTTTAAGCCAGGGGTCAGCAACCCGCGGCTCTGAAGCCGCATTTGGCTCTTTCATCCATCTGCTGCTGCTCGCTGTTGCTGGTCAGCTGCACAATTGATAGGGCTTTTGGTTAGACAGGTAGAGGAAAAAGGATGTCACAATAGGAGGAGACTCTTTGGTGGGGGAACCGGACTTCCGGTCAGCAGAGGAAAAAAGGACGCTGCCCTAGGAGGAAACGCTATGGTAGGAGAACTGGACTTCCGGTCGGCTCCAGAATTGAATGGGGGCTTCCAGTTAGGACCTTTGTGGCTTTTTGAGTGTTTAAGGTTGCCGACCCCTGCTTTAAGCCCAGTTACGCCCCCCCCTTCCCTCTCCCTAACACAGGCAGTCCTTAAATATTAACCCTTTGTTTAGTGACCGTTCGCAGGTTTGCAACGGCACGTGAAAAAAATGCCTTATGAGACCGGTTTTCCACACTTCACGTATCCCCATCGTCACGTGTTCAAAATTCATTGGCAACTGGTTCATACTTATGACCGCTGCTATGTCCCGAAGTTACGTAAATCTCCTTTTGTGACCTTCGGACAAGCCACACCAATAGGGAAGCCAGATTCACTTACCGACCGGGTCACTAACTTGACAACCCGCGGCGAGGAAGTTTGTAAAAGGTGGCCAAACTCGTTTAACAACTCTCTCGCTTAGCAAGGCTCAAATTGTGGTCGTAAGTTGAGGACTAACTGTCACCAGAGACTTTTAATTAGTTCTGGTTGTCTCCGTGATCCCACTTCCAGGAATAGTTTAGATATCCTTTAAAGAAGAAGCAAAATTAAATACGTATTTCAAGCCATGGATTAACCTTCCATTGTGGGCCAGTGTTCTAAGTCCACTCGTTTTATTTTTAGGAAATGACGTTTGAATCTCTGAAGACTTCTCCCTACATCTGGTGGGCGCAAGATTAGAAAAGCCAGCTCACAATTTCTTAACTAGCGCTTCAGTTGGATATAAAAATATTAGTGTATTGTGCTTAAGGCTAAAAAAACCAGGAGACGGGGATTTCTAGTCCCATTTTTAGGGATGAAAGTCAGCTGGGTGACTTTAGGCCAGTCCCTCTCTCTCTCTCTCTCAGCCTGACCCACCTTACAAGGGGGTTGTTGTGGGGAAAACAGGAGGAGGAACAACTTGCCACCAGAAGTTGTGAATGCTCCAACACTGGAAGTTTTTAAGAAGAGGTTGGATAACCATTTTGTCTGAAGGGGTGTAAGGTTTCCTGCCTAAGCAGGGGGTTGGACTAGAAGACCTCCAAGGTCCCTTCCAACTCTGATATTCTATATCCCCCCCATCATTCCCCGCCCCCCCAAAGCTTTCTCTCTGCCTCTCTTCAAAGCTTGTCTCTCCTAACAGATGGGCGACCTTCAGCTGTGTAAAATGGACGAGCTTGACTGCCTCATAAAGGGAGTTCTCTACATCGATTCGGTGGGTTTCAACGGACACTCGGAGTGCTACTATTTTGAGAACCCCACGGATCCCGAAAAATGCCAGAAGGTCCCTTTCAACTTGGAAAATCCCTACCCTCTCCTTTTGGTGAACATCGGCTCCGGGGTCAGCATCTTGGCCGTCTATTCCGAAGACAATTATAAGCGGGTGACCGGGACCAGGTGAGGCTCAACCCGAAGCTAGTCGGGCCCCTGAAGGTTTGATGTCGGATTCGGAACCTTCAGTACAGGTAGTCCTCGAGTTATGACCACAGTTGAGCCCACAGTTTGCTAAGTGAAACATTGGTTCAAGTGTGTTTGCCGCATTTTACGAGTTTCCTTGCCGCCGTTGTTAAGTGAACCCTTGCATAGGTTAGGTTAGTAACGCAGTTGTTAAGTGGATCTGGATTCCCCCCCTCCCCCAACTTGGCTTGTCAGAAGGTCGTAAAAGGAAATCACGTGACCCCAGGACAGTACAATTGTCATAATTAGGAACCATAAATATGAATTTGGATCCCGTAACCCTGAGGATGCTGCAACGGTCGTTAAGTGTGGAAAACGGTCACAAGTCCCTTTGTTTTCAGTGCTGTTGTAACTTTGAACGGTCACTAAATGAACTGTTGTAAGTCGAGGACTACCTGTGGTTAAATTGAAGAGCGCTGATTGGGTGCAGATGGTGCACTGTACAGATGACTTGATAAATCGATAGCCAGTTTGGGCTAGTGGTTAAGGCACTGTGCTAAAAATGGGAAGACCATGAGTTCTAGTCCTGCCTCAGGCGTGAAAGCTGGCTGGGTCACTTTAAGCCAATCACCAGGAGAGAATGAGTTCTAGTCCCGCCTTCGGCACGAATGGTGGCTGGTTGACTTTGAGCCAATCACCAGGAGACACTGAGTTCTAGTCCCAACTCAGGCATGAAAGATGGCCCGGTAACTTTGGGCCAATCACTAGGAGACAGTGAGTTCTAGTGCCACTTTAGGCCTGAAAGCTGGCTGGGTGATTTTGGACCAATCACCAGGAATCAGTGAGTT
Source organism: Masticophis lateralis (assembly GCA_030761175.1). Classification (NCBI taxonomy): domain Eukaryota; kingdom Metazoa; phylum Chordata; class Lepidosauria; order Squamata; family Colubridae; genus Masticophis; species Masticophis lateralis. The sequence goes on along the minus strand of JAUDYJ010000007.1, from coordinate 81,518,802 downwards.
CTGGCTAGATTACTTTGGACCAATCACCCAGGAGATGGTGAGTTCTAGTTCCTCCTTAGGCAGGAAAGCCAGCTGGGTGACTTTGGGCCAATCACGAGGAGACGGTGAGTTCTAGTCCCGCTTTACCCATGAAGGTCATCTGGGTGACTTTGAATCAGTCACACTCTCTGAGCCCAACAGACCTCACAGGATAGTGTTGGGAGGAAAATACAAGGAGGAAGAAGCATTGCATGCATTTGCCACGTTGGGTTAATTATTAAAACATCATAAAGGTGGGATATAAAGCAAGAGTACGCATTAGAAATAAGCCATCTCTTCCGTAACGGGACTGAACTTCTCAGAATCTGGGCACAAAAAAATAAAATAAAATTGAAATCTTTAGAAGAGTCTGAATTATTTCCTGGCATTATTTTGAGATGAAATTGCAAGAACAGTTTGTCCCCGTGGACATACAGCCTCCTGCAGAGCTGACAAGGCAGATATTCGCCAGCTAGCAGGATTTCCAAAATTAGCTAACGAGTACTTCAGTGACAAGACCAAGCGGGCTGAACGGCAAGATGGGCAGCCAATAAATTGGAGAGATAAACTAAACAGAGCTTCTTCTCCCTCCTGTTCCCCTTTGCGGTCTTCACCGGACACCAGCCGTGATTGATAATGTCTTCTTTTGCCAGCCTTGGCGGAGGGACGTTTTTCGGCCTCTGCTGTCTCCTGACCGGCTGCTCCACCTTCGAAGAGGCTCTCGAAATGGCATCCCACGGGGACAGCACAAAGGTGGACAAACTCGTGCGGGATATTTACGGAGGGGACTACGAGCGCTTTGGGTTGCCCGGTTGGACCATAGCCTCCAGGTAAGGACCTCTGGAGGTGGCTTCAGGTGAGAGCGTAAGACAAAACCCGGACCGCCTTCGTCAGTTGTTAGGCTAGGACAGTGATGCTGTCACGGATCATGCGAGGGGATCGCGCATGTGTGTGCCCATACACATAATTCAATTCACCCCACCCCCTGCGCATGCGCGTGTGACCCCCCCCCCCCGCGCTACCCCAACTTTTGGCACGCGATGACCCGGTGGGCCCAGTAGGTCTGTTTTCCGCCCTCCCCAGGCTCCAGAGGCTTTTTTAGAGCCCGGGGAGGGTGAAAACAGCCTTCCGTCCCCCACCCGGGAGGCCCTCCGAGTAGTAAACCTTTAGCTATGTACTTTGGGACAAACGCCCTTCGAATGATGGGCGAGTATGAATGGATTTCCAGGGGGGGTGGTGGACATTGCAGAAAGCACAACTCCACAACACGGTCCTTTCCGCAGTCCGAAGAAGCCTCCACACCCATTTGCACCACTCAGGTGATCCGGAGGACACAAACAAACCCCCAAGTGGCCTCAGCGACTCTCAAAATAGAGCCCTGCACACCAGAGCAACTAGACACAGGAACATTTTTCTTCCCGAACGCCATCACTCTTCTAAACAAATAATTCCCACAACACTGTCAAACTATTCACTAAGTCTGCACTACTATTAATTTTCTCATCGTTCCCATCACCCATCTCCTCCCACTTATGAGTGTATGGCTGTAATTTTGTTGCTTGTATCCTTATGATTTATATTGATAATGTTTCCTGATTGCTTATTTGTTCTTTATGACTATCATTAAGTGTTGTCCCTTATGATTCTTGATGAACGTATCTTTTCTTTTATGCATACTGAGAGCGTATGCACCAAGGCAAATTCCTTGTGTGTCCAATCACACTTGGCCAATAAAGAATTCTATTCTATTCTATTCTATTCTATTCTATTCTATTCTATTCTATTCTATTCTATTCTATTCTATTCTATTCTATTCTATCCTATCCTATCCTATCCTATCCTATCCTATCCTATCCTATCCTATCCTATCCTATCCTATCCTATCCTATCCTATTCCCTATTCCCTATTCCCTATTCCCTATTCTCTGTTCCATTCCATTCTACTCTATTCTATTCTATTCTATTCTAATCCCTATTCCCTATTCCCTATTCCCATTCCTTTCTCTTCTCTTCTCTTCTCTTCTCTTCTCTTCTCTTCTCTTCTCTTCTCTTCTCTTCTCTTCTCTTCTCTTCTCTCCCCTATTCCCTATTCCCTATTCCCTATTCCCATTCCCATTCCCATTCCTAATTCTGTTCTGTTCTGTTCTGTTCTGTTCTATCCTATTCCCTATTCCCTATTCCCTATTCTCTATTCCCTGTTCCATTCCATTCCATTCCATTCCATTCCATTCCATTCCATTCCATTCCATTCTATTCTATTCTATTCTATTCTATTCTATTCTATTCTATTCTATTCTATTCTATTCTATTCTATTCTATTCTATTCTAATCCCTATTCCCTATTCCCTATTCCCTATTCCCTATTCTCTGTTCCATTCCATTCCATTCTAATTTCTAAAAAAGGATGCAAATGAATACAAAAAACACCCAGCAACCACTACATAGCCTCTTCCTGTTATCTTTTCGCAGGCTTCAGCTCCAACCTTTTTCTGTTTCTCAAATTCAAGCTATCTTAGAAGGAGTCTCGTGCTTTTTTAATTCCCCCCCCGAAGTTTTGAGTTCAGCCATTTTACCCAGAAATCTTGGCAGGGAACGTTTCAGATTGGTTTTTTCAGCAGTGGGAGGTGTGTAATGCGGCTCTAGCCAGCCTCCCTGGCTGCATTAACTTCTTCTGATTAACGAGTCTTCGCCTGGAGTTCTCCTCTTGTTTTGATGGTGTGTGTGTGTGTGTGTGTGTGTGTGTGTGTGTGTGTGTTGGACATGGCGGGGCTCAACTCTTCTCCTGAAACCTGCCTCTGTCCCCTTCTTCCATCCAGCTTTGGAAACATGATGAGCAAAGAGAAACGAGAGGCGGCTAGTAAGGAGGATCTGGCCCGGGCAGCCTTGATCACCATCACCAACAACATTGGCTCCATCGCACGGATGTGCGCGCTGAATGAGGTACAGAATATCTCGAGCTCGAGGTTGAATACTATGGGGTCCTTGGCGCTCTCTCAGCTTGGTGGTCTTCTCGTGGACGTTTCCTGACCCAGCTAAGGAACATTGTCAGTGCTAGAAGGGTGGAGTTGCTGGAGAGCAGGAGGAGGAGGAAACGGACCGTGGGGTCCTTGGTGCTCTCTGGCCTTGGTGGTTTTTTTGGAGACATTTCATCACCCAACTAAGTATCATTATCAGTGCTAGAAGGGAGTGGGGTTTGCGAGGAGGAGGGGAAAGGGGGGGAGAAGGGGAAGAGGGGAGGAGGGGAGAGGGAGAGGAAAGAGGAGGAAGAAGAGGAGGACTGTGGGGGTCTATGGTGCTCTCTGAGCTTGGCTTTTTTCTTCCAGACATTTCATGACCCAACTAGGGAACGTCATCAGTGCTAGAAGGAAGTGGGGTTTATAGGGAGGAGGAGGACGATTGTGGGATCCTTGGTGCTCTCTGAGCCTGGTGGTTTCCTTCCTTTTGTGACCCACTTGTACAGGTAGTCCTTAATTTAAAACAGGTCATCCAGTGTCCGTTCAAAGTTACAAAGGTGCTGAAAAAAATGACTTACGACCGTTTCCCCCCACTTACGACCGTTGCAGCAACCCCTGGACAATTGCTCTGTGGACTAGAGTGGGTCTGCTTGTGGCTGGACTTCATTGGGACAGTTCTGGGGTTTGGGGGAAGAGAAAGAAAGTGAGAGAGAGCAGGACAACACAACTCGCTGAAGAGCCGGAAGTCCCTGCGCCTGTTTCCACCATGGGAATGAAGCTGGGTGCTTCCAGCTTCTTTACAGTGCTGCCTTGTTGCGACCATGTCAAGCAGCATTGTACAGGGCTATGAAAGACCCCAAGCACGTCTTCGGCAGCGGGAGTTGAAGTCCACAAGTCTTAGAGTGGCCAAGATTGGAGACCCCTGACCTAAATGAACAGCTCATCCCTGCTGTCTTAAATTTATTCTTCCTTAGCATCCGCTTCTAATATATATATATATATATATTTCTCTTTCCCCCCCCCCCCCAGAACATTAATAAAGTGGTTTTTGTGGGGAACTTTTTGCGAATCAACATCATCTCCATGAAGTTTCTGGCCTACGCTTTGGACTACTGGTCCAAGGGACAACTGAAGGCTCTTTTCTTGGAACATGAGGTAAAAAAGTCACGCCGTGGATCAGACTTCGTTTTCTTCCCTTTTCCCTTATAAAAAAAAAACAACAACCTTGTTTTTTCATGTTGGCGATACAACTTGGACAACGCAATCATCTTAAAAAGATCACATCCTGGTTCTTGTAAGAAGAGAGCCAGTTTGGTCTAGTGGTTAAGGCACCAGGTTAGAAACTGGGAGACTGTGAGTTCTAGTTGCGATTTAGGAGTGAAAAGTTGGCTGAGTGACTTTGGGCTAGCCACCAGGAGACGGTGAGTTCTAGTCCCACCTTAGGCATGAATGATGACGAGTGACCGGGCCAATCACCAGGAGACAGTGAGTTCTAGTTCCGCCTTAGGCATGAATAGTGATGTAAGTGATTTTGGTCAATCAGCAGGAGATAGTGAGTTCTAGTCTCACTTTAGGCTTGAATGGTGACTGGGCCAATCATCAGGAGACAGTGAGTTCTAGTTCCGCCTTAGGCATTAATAGTGATTTGAGTGATTTTGGCCAATCAGCAGGAGATAGTGAGTTCTAGTCTCACTTTAGGCTTGAATGGTGACTGGGCCAATCACCAGGAGACAGTGAGTTCTAGTCCCGCCTTAGGTGTGAATGATGACTGGTGACTGAACCCATCACCAGGAGATGGTGAGTTCTAGTTCCACCTTAGGCGTAAATAGTGATTTTGGTGATTTGGCCAATCACCAGGAGATGGTGAGTTCTAGTCTCACTTTAGGCTTGAATGATGACTGGTGACTGAACCCATCACCAGGAGATGGTGAGTTCTAGTTCCACCTTAGGTGTAAATAGTGATTTTGGTGATTTTGGCCAATCACCAGGAGACGGTGAGTTCTATTTCTGCCAGGTATGAAAGCTGTCTGGGTGAATTTAGGCCAGTCTGTCCCTCCTAACCCAACCTACCTGACAGGTGTGTTGTTGTGGGTAAAATAGGAGGGGGAAGGTATGTTGGATGTGTTCGCCTCGAGTTGTTTATGAAAAAAATAATAGAATATAAATAAATAATTGGATTTAAATCCTTCAACTGTTCTCCTGAAAGTTTTGTAATTTAGCAAGGGTTGTCAGGCGTCTGATAGAGATGGGGAAGAGTCGTTATTAATTGCTGTTGTTGGTCTTATTTTATTATTTCTTAAAATAATAAAATAAAATAAAAGTTCTTAAAAGTGTTACACCGTCCATCTCCCCTACGAGGCGACTCATGTTGGGCGAAGATGTGGCATAACCTGTAGTCGTTTTTAAACGATGCATTTAATCATTTTTTTGTTTTAAAAACAGGGATATTTCGGAGCAGTGGGTGCTCTCCTGGAGCTGTTGGAGTTATCCTGAATCTCCGAAGAGAGTTGGGATCCTGGGTTCAACGGGGGATTTTTACCCAAGACGGAACCTCTTCCGTGTTTCATTTGATTTCATTTTGTAAAAACAAAACAGCAGCCTATTCACGGCTGAAACCCCAAGGAATCGTGAATGACGTCAGCCGTCTTTGCCGAGAAGGACAAACGGAGTTTTTGATTTGTTCTCGGAGGTAACTGCGAACATAGGTGAGTTGCTCGGAACGCTTCTCTGGATAGGAAAACTGCGTGGATTTCACAAAAGTTACAAAGAGGTATGTTTTGCTCCCGCTTGGGTTGAGCCATGCTTTTTTCCGGTGGGACTTCGAAATGGCTGCAGCGGTCACTCCATCCAAGGTTTGTGCTCTCCTCAGAATTTATTTTAAGGGTTGCTCTGTTTTGCGCCAGCTGCCTTTTCACACTGCCGTCGAGATGTACAGAACACAAATACTCACGATATTAAATCGGTTTTCTTAAAAAAGAGCGGTTCTCGTCCCTTGATTGCGACTACGGAGGTTGGTCGTCTCCAAGTAATAAACCAGGGCAGAGGATTGGGAAGCGAGAGAGAGGAGAGGCAAAACGGGGAAAAAAATATGAAACTTGGCTTCCAGAGTTTTGTTTACAATGCTACAATGAGCTATCGGCTTTCTCCCGCAGTAAACTGAAGGGAGGATCAAACCTTTTGGGGCTTATTTTCTTGACCAGTTTGCTGTAGATCAAAATCGACCGCAGAAACCACTGCAGCCAAGAAGAAAGCTTGCAGAATAGAATAGAAGATAGATGATAGAATAGATTAAAATAGAATAGAAAGACAATTAAGAATAGAATAGAATGTAGAGATTAAAACAGAATATAGAAGATTGAGTAGAATAAAATAGAATAGAAAAACAAAGAATAGAATAGAAAAGTAGAATAGAATAGAATAGAATAGAATAGAATAGAAGAATAGAATAGAATAGAATAGAATAGAATAGAAAAGAAAAGAAAAGAAAAGAAAAGAAAAGAAAAGAAAAGAAAAACAAAGAATGGAATGGAATAGAAAAACAATAGAGAATAGAATAATTAATGGAATGGGAATGGGAATAGGAATAGGAATAGAATAGAAATGGAATGGGAATGGAAATGGCATAGGAATAGGAATAGAATTAGAATTAGAATTAGAATTAGAATTAGAATTAGAATTAGAATTAGAATATAGAGAGCAGAACCGAATAGAATATTCTTTATTGGCTGAATGTGATTGGGCACTTAAGGAATTTGTTTCCGGTGCTGAAACTCTCAGTCTACATACAAGCCACAGAACGATATAAGATACCAGTAGGAGAGTTGTAGATATTATTGTCAATAGCTCTGAACTCAGCTTTTAAGTCTTCGCTATTCAGTGGTGCCGGGATTTCAAGTCTAAACCGACTGGAGCATTGAATAACATTCCATCTATGGGTCTTACAGAAATGCTTTCAGGCCCAAAACTCAATTCAATCATACTTTGTTCTTTCGGTGGCTCTACCTTCCGTGCTTAAACGACCTTCCTTTTTCCTGCTTTCCAATATGCCCCAATCTCTCTGAAAGCCATAATTTAGATTTACAGAACACTTTAAAGAATGGCTTTGCTGTAGCCATTTTCCTGCGAGGGGCTTCTATCTTGTCTACCCTGAATATCAGTTTAGTGACAGTTGCTGTTTTTCTCTGATTCATGGAGACCGTCTCTCCATTTACAAATCACCTACAGGGCAGATTCGGTGTCGGTGTGGATTGGAGCAGATTTTATCACATTCCCTCCCAGCGCACAACTCTAGAACTCTTCATAGTTTCCCAAGGAAGTAAATCTTTTTTTAACCTAAAAGTAGATTAAAAGTAACGTACAAATATATCCAATTCACAATCCAGTTCCATACAGGGAAATCCTCGATCGCAATTGAGCCCAAAATTTCTTGTTGGCTAACCAAGACCTTAAGTGAGTTTTGTCCCATTTTATGACTTTTCTTGCCCTGGTCGTTAAATGAATCGCTGTGGTCGTTCAGTTCGTAACCTTGTTGTTAAGCGACTCTGGCTTCCCCTTTGACTTTGCTGGTCCAAAAGGTCGCTGATCGCATGACCCCGGGACGCTGTGACCGTCATAAATATGAGTCAGTTGCCGAGCCTCTGAATGTTGATTCTGAATTTTGATTACGTGACTTTGGGGATCCTGCAACGGTCATAAGCGTGAAAAATGGTCATAAGTCACTTTTTAAAGTGATGTCGCAACTTTGAACGGTCACTAAATGAATGTTGTAAGTCGAGGACTATCTGTATTTATTGAGCTCAATTCTTTTCATCCATGGCCTGTAGGGGGCAGGCTAGTCCTTTCCAAACAACCTCATATGAGCAGTTCTTGGTGCTTAAATCCGTCTTTTTCAAATATTCAAATATTTTTCAAGTTCAAATATTAATAGAAAGACAGCTTATGAGTACAGGAAGAATTCAACTTATGACCACAAATGAGCCCAATGTTACTATTGGTAAGCAAGCGATGATAAATGAGTTTTGCCCCATTTTATGACTTTCTTGGCACCGTTGTTAAGTGAATCCTTGCAGTTGTTCGTGTAGTAACACGAATCTGGCTTCCCCGTTGACGTTGCTCGTGAGATTGCAAAAGGGGGTCACATGACCGCCGGGACACTGCGACCGTCATAAATAGAAGTCAGATGCCAAGCCTCTGAATTTTAATCACGTGACCACGGGGTTTGCTACAATGGTCGTAAATGTGAACAACGGTCCTAAGTCACTTTTTTCGGTGCCTTTCTAACTTTGAAATGGTCGCTAATAAACAAAAGGTTGTAAATTGAGGATTACCTTCATTACAAAATTAGTTGCCCCAGTCTCTGATTTTAACCCTGAGGAACTGTACCAGCATTTTGCAGGCGATCCCTTGGAGATCCCGCTTGGCCTACAATCAGCAACCATTCCTTCACTCGGCACCTGCATTATGGAGAATACAGGTAGTCCTCGAGTTACAACAGCTCGTTTAGTGACTGTTCAAAGTGACCACGGCCCTGGAAAAAAAGCGATTTCTGACCGTTTTTCACACTTAACGACCGTGACAAGCAGAGTCAATGTGGGAAGCCAGATTCACTTAATAACCTTGCTGCTATCCCCGGCGGTTTTTAAGAAGAGACTGGACAGTCGCTTGTCTGAGATGATAATAGGGATGCAGGAGTCGGCAACCCGTACTCTGGAGCCGCATGTGGCTCTTTCATCCCTCTGCTGCGAGACCCTGCCGCCGATCGGCTGCACAGTTGATAGGGCTTTCGGTTAGGACAGGTAGGTTGCCATGCTAGGAGGAGACTCTATGGTGGGGGAACCGGACTTCCGGTCGGCAGGGGAAAAAGGACACCGCGCTAAGAGACTCTATGGTGGGGGAACTAGACTTCCGGTCGGCTCCAGAATCGAACAGACGGCTTCCGATTAAGATCTTTGTGGCTCTTAAGGTTGTCAACTCCTAGTAGAGGGTCTCCTTCTTGAGCAGGGGGCTGGACTAGAAGACCTTCCAGCTCTATTCTAAAATACTAGCTTAATAACCTGCAGTGATTCACTTAACAACCGTGGCAAGAAAAATAGCGGGCAAAACTCACTTAACAGCTACCTTGCATAGCAGTGCAAAGCTTGAGCGGAATTCTAGTCGTACGTCGAGGGCCGACGGTATTCCAGGAGCTGCCCTGGGCTGCATATGGGAGGGGTGCGGGAAACGATTTGTACTTGCCCGATCGACCGTTCTGTGCAAGATACGTGCAGGACGGGGACCAAAATGCTGAGCTCGCAAAGTCTTCCAGCAGTCGGGAGACGGTAAACGTGGCTCGTCTCCACCCTCCAGACTTGAAAACGTTCCAGATTCTTCCAATGGCCAGCCTAGTTTGCACTTAATTCTGCTTTTTGCAAAGGTTTAGAAATGCACTTGGACACCTCGGCCAGGCTAGAGAAAAAAAGGACTGTTGGGGGAGGGGGGGCATGATAGCCGTATTTTAGTATTTGAGAGGCTGCCCCAAAGAAGAGGGGGGTGCGTCAACTTATTTTGCAAAGCACCTGAAGGCAGGACGAGAAACAACGGATGGAAACTAACCAAAGAGAGAAGCAACTTGGAATGAAGGAGAAACTTCCTAACAGTGAGGACAATTTTTTTAAAAAAATTTGATTTATATGCTGCCCTTCTCCGGAGACTCAACAATGCGTGAAGCAATAGCCTTCCTACTTTTGTCTATTTTATACAAAGTCAGCTTATTGCCCCCACAAACTGGGTCCTCAATTGACCTACCTTAGAAAGGATAGAAGGCTGAGTCAACCTTGAGCCTGGGGAGATTCGAACTTGCAATAATTGCAGACAGCTGGTGTTTAATTACAATGCTTTAGTCTGCAGAGCTATCCAGGTTCCAATTAACCCGTGGAACAGCTTGCCACCAGAAGTTGTGGGTCCTCCATTTGTGGGTTTTTAAGAAGACTGGACGGTCACTTGTCTGAGACGGTATAGGTCAGTGACAGCTAACCTTTTCCGGACCAAGTGCCCAAAGCACATGCGAATGCACGCATGCACGCCCGAATCCCCAAAATGCAATGTGGGCGCAGCCTCCAAGCACACGTCCCACCCCCGCGTATTTGCACGTGCCCCCCCACACGTGCCGTGCCCCCCCTGCATGTGCCAAGCTGCCCTTCCATGCGTATGCGTGGCAGAGACCCAAAGACTTACTGGCTGGCGGGAGGCGCGCGCAAATGGAGCAGAACTGGGGCAACGGCTCGCGTGCCACCAGAGGGCGCTGCGTGCCGCCTCTGGCATACGTGCCATAGGTTCACCATCACAGGTATAGGTTCTCTTGCTTGAGGAGGGGGCTGGACTAGAAGACCTCTGTGGGGGCACCCGCCCTGTGGAACGAGCTACCTCCTGAAATTCGATTGATCCTGGACCTCCGCGCTTTCCGAAAGGCCCTTAAGACTTATTTATTTCAACAACCTGGCCTTGCTTGATTGGTTTTAATGGGGTTTTTAAAATGTTGGTATTATCAATTCTTGGGTTTTAAATTGGGTATTTTTAACTTGTTTTGAGACTTTTATTGGAACGCCGACGATTTAATTTAATTTAATTTTTTTAAATATTTGTATTATATGTGTTTTAATTTGGCTGTTCACCACCCTGAGTCCCCCTCCGGGGAGAAGGGCGGTATATAAATTGAAATAAAATAAAAAATAAAAATAAAAGGTCCCTTCCAGCTCTCTTCCTTGTGCAAGGCATGGAACAAAACCAGAGACATTGGCTTTGGATGTTCCATTTTGCAGGGTTCACACAACGTGCTTTACCGGGTTAAAGGAATTCAATCTATTTTCTGAGTTTGGACAACACACAGGTAAGTCCTTGCACTGAACACACCATTCGTTTAGTGACCGTTCAAAGTTACATAGGACCATTTTTCATACTTATGACCGTTGCCGCATCCTCGCGGTCAGTAATTTACATTCCGGATGCTTTGATGACTATTTATGATGGTTGCAGTGTCCCGGGGTCCCGTGATCCCCCCCCTTTTTTAAATTTGATTTATATGCTGCCCTTCTCCGGAGACTCAGGGCAGCTTACAATGCATTAAGCAATAGCCTTCATACTTTTGTGTATTTTATACAGTCAGCTTATTGCCCCCACAAACTGGGTCCTCATTTTACCTACCTTTGATTTGAACTTACAGCCATTGCAGACAGTTGGTGTTAATCACAACGCTTTTCGTCTGCTGATTCACCAGGCCCTTTTGCGCCTTTCTGACGAGCAAATTCAATCGGGGAAGAGTTACTCACTTAACAACAGTTACTTGCTTAACAGTTGCAGGGATTCACTTAACAACCGTGTTATTATCTTAGCTGCAGTGATCGGCTTAACGAGTGTGCCAAGAAAAGTCATAAAGTGGGCCAACACGTAACAAATTTCTCGCGCTTAGCAACACAAATTTTTGGGCTCCATTCCGGTTGTAAGTCGAGGACTACCTGCATCACTGCTACGTTTGCAAGTAGAATTCCCCTCCTTTTGTCCTCTCCTCTTACAACTACGTTACTAAACTGGGAAACGCTTGCTTTTGCCGGAAATCCCACAACCGAAGGAAGATTATCCCCTGGCGGATTATCCAAAGCGCCTTTGCTAAACAGATCCTTCAACACCGTGATGTCCAAAATTTGCTTTTATTTACATTTCAAGTCAAATCACATGCGAACGCCCCGCCCCACTTTTTTTTTTTAAGAAGAGTGTTGTGATTAGCAAAAAAGATGCATTAGAATTTTAAAATAGCAATTAAATATACAAAAATAGAGTTTACAAAATAAAACCCCAGCGACTTGTTTTCTTTGTCCTTTTCTTAAAAAAAAAAAAAATTCTGCTGCAGAATTTTATATATATATATATATATTAGTGTACAAATGTGTCTATGAATCAAGGTTGGATCCCTAAGGTTCATAAACTCTCAAGAGTCACACGATTTAAAAAATGATGGTTTGGGGGGGGAGGGAAAGAAGGGGTACCACTGGACTTGGATCTTCAAAGGCGGTTAAGGGAAATTGTGTGCCTAGGCCGTTCTCACCGCCTCCACGAAATTTGTGCCAGAAATCAGGAAATTATCATCGGCGGGCCCGAAGGAACAGTCGTACGTCAGGGTCTCCAACTTTGGCATGGCTGGCTGGGGAATTCTGGGAGTTGAAATCCATAGGTCTTAAAAAGTGGCCAAGATTGGATGTCCAATGGTCTATCCCAGTGGTGATATTCAGCCGGTTTTATCCGGTTCGGGCAAATTGGTAGCGGAGGCTGCTGCAGGAGGCTCTGCCTACCCGCCCGGATGTCATCACATCCCATTTTTGACGCTCTGCGTATGCGAACCGGTAGCGAAGGTAAGTGAATACCACCCCTGGTCTATCCCCAAATTAGAAAAAAAAACTTACACTGATGGTTGTAACACTGGATAAGGAACCCCTCCTTGCATCCTCTGAACAATTCAAAACAATTAAATAATAACACCGCCCCACAAAACAAAAGAGGGAATCTAACTTAAGAGGTCGCTTCCTGCCTCGCTTATATGAAATGCACCCAACCTTTTCTCAGGGACAATAAGGTCTAGAAACTTGCTCATTCTAACACAAGCAGGTATTTTCAAGAAGTCCAATTCACTAAGGTCAATCCTCTCCAATAATCTAATGGATTCTAATGAAAAAAAAAAAATAAACCTAATTTTAAAAAAGTGCATAAATCGGATGGAAGTCCAGATTTCTGTGAGCGGAAAATAAAGGATGCGGAAAGGAAGCGTTTCTCGTTTCGGGAGCTTGCTGTTCTCAGCTGCTCTCCAGATGTTTGTGGGCTGCCATTCCCAGAATTCTCAGTTTGGAATGGCTGGGAATTTTGGGAGCTGTAGTCCCACATCCAGGTAGTCACCAGTTTGGGGATGGGATATAAGGGCCATGGGGGAGTGGTGCAGTGGCCAAGAGGTGGAGCTCTGTGAGTTCGATCCTTGGTAGAGGCAGATATTTCTCTCTCTGAGCATAATGAGAATATATCTGCTGTATATAACTCCGCATTGGCAACAGGAAGGGCATCTGGCCAGTAAACAGTCAGCTCCATTCAGTTGCCCAGACTCTACCCCGCAAGGGATTATGGGGTCATTAGAAGATGATGATGATGTAAGTGCAATGGGTAGAAGCCATTCCAGCTGCTTCCCCATAACTGTAATAAAACATTTGCTAAAATCTGACAAGTTCTGGCTGATTTCGCACAAGAGGGAAACGTGATTCTCGGCAATATCACGAAATTTCAGGCAAGATAGGGGTGGGTGTTTTCATAATTCCTCACCTTTCCCTCGTATATTTATTTTCCATCTTGGTTGACCAAGCACCTACAACCTAAGCGTGGGCTGGGAAGACTTTTTTTTTTTTTTTTTAACGACTGCCGCTCTCTACTCAGAGGAACCGTACCACCCAAATCTGCCCGTAACTCTCGCAAAACCCGTTTAAAACACTCCATCCAGGAATGTATCTCACTTAAAACACTCCATCCGAAATGTATCTCACTTTACATTGGGGAAAAAAAGAGAAAGAAAATCAAATCCACACGAATTCTGCAGATGCCTTTCTGTGCCGGCAAACCATTCGAAAAAAAAAAAAATTCACATTAGGGGAAACGAGAGACGGAGGTTGCACGGCCTGTCCCAAAGTCCAAGGAATTTATTCGGGCTGAAAGGGACCTCCTCATCAGTTCCACAATGTCTTCTTAAGGTAGCTGACGTCAGCGAGACATTACTTCCCTCCTTCCTTTTTCAATGGGGATTCCTGAGGCTCGGTAGATCGCCAATAGCCTCCTTCCCCAAAAGTCACAATTCCGGCAGAACCCCATTCTCGTTTTTCACAAAGCTGTGTTTCCTCTGGAGGCAACTAACTCCTTTACCGATCCAGAAGTCACAGGAATCGCAACGACCTTATCCCGGCTCTTCTCTTTCAACAAAGATTTTCTTCGCTGGGATTTCGGCTCCAGGGTCCCCGATCAATTTGCGAGAAGATCATCCCAAATGCTGGAATCGAAATGCAATTTTCTCGCGTTGCGGCCTCTCTCTCTGGAGATGGGACGCTTGATCCCCACGGCGTCTCTTATCTTTGGAGTCTTCCTTTCTCTCTCTCTCTCTCTCTCTCTCGCTGGCCGCCTGATTTGAATCCAAGACCGGCAGCTGACCTTCTCTGCACGCCTCTCTCGGTAAAGTGCACGTATAAAAAGAAAAAAATAAAATAAAATTGAAGAGACGAACAAAACGGGAGACTCGCCGGCGTTCCTGCGTCCTTGCGACTCCTGTCCCGTCGGGGTTTTTTTTCTTTTCTCTAGTTGGAGCATCGGTTTCCCCTTCGGTGCGTCCCGGATGTTTTTCATGAGATAAAGGGGGTCCGGGAAAATGCTTGGAGGCCGTGAGCAGCAGGGCCAGAGATTGGCAAGTCACTGTGAGAATTGGAGTCTGTTAGGGAGGACAAAGGGGCAGCCGGCGGGGAGCTATACGATGTTGGCTGTGCCGGGCAGAGGTTCCTGGGGCGGTCCGGGGTGATCCGGCTTGCTGTGGAGCTGGGCCAACTGCAGGACGGCCATGTTACAGAGAGGACAAACTTTCCGGACCTCCAACCATTTAATGAGGCATCTGTCACAAGAGAGAGAGAGAGAGAGAAAGAAAAAAGTAAGCTTTACAAATAGTCCTCAACCTACGCCCACAATTGAGCCTAGCGTTTTTGTTGCTAAGCAAGAGTGGGGCGGTGGCCCACAGGTGGAGCTCTCGCCTCACAATCGGGAGGCTGTGAGTTCCATCCTAGGTAGCGGCTAATATTTCTCTCTCTGGGCACAATGAGAATGTATCTGTTGCGAACTCCTCATTGGCAACAGGAAGGGCATCCGGCCAGTAAACACTCAGCTCCATTCAGTTGCCCCGACTTCACCCCGCAAGGGATTATGGGGGTCATTAAATGACAAAATAATAATAATAATAATAATAATAATAATAATAATAATAATTCTGTTGTTAAGCAAGGTAGTTATTAAATGAGTTTGGCCCCATTTGGTGACCTTTTCCCCACAAGCCGTTAAGCGAATCTCTGCGGTTGTTAAATGAATCATAACGGTCGTTAAGGGAGTCCAGTTTCCCCCATTAGGCTTTGCTTGTCGGGAGATCAGCTGGGAAGGTTACCCATGGTGATCCCATGACACTGCAAACTTGTCATAAAACACCTGTGTCCCGAATTTTGATCATGTGATCGCGGAGATGCTGCCAATAGCACCCCCACATGGTCACATGCTGGCTGGGGAATTCTGGGAGTTGAAGTCCACAAGCCTTAAGCCGATTGGAACTTACTTTCTGTGGAAGGCATGTTTGCACGGACAAATTCCCAGTTCATCCTTAGGTCGGAATTCTTCTAAACAAACTGCGCAGATCTGAAAAAAAAAAAAGAAACAAAAGAAAAGGGTTTTTTTTAAAAAAAAAAAAGCCATTATTTTAGATTTAGATTTTAGATTGTTAGATTTAGATTCACTTTATTGTCACTGCACCTCGTACAATGAAATTAAATGCCCTCCTCAATGTACATTATACATAAAAAATAAAAGACATACACATCCTTCACATTTCTATACCATTAAATTGAAAACCCCCGATACTGCATTAATATTGCACTATGCAGTAGAATTCAATGTACCATCTGCCAGATGGTAATAGTTCAAAAAAAAAAATGATGCCCAGGATGAGATGGATCTTTTAAGATCCATCTCCATTTTATCAGCTAGGCGGGTACATACAGAATATCCCGTATTTGCAGAGATATATGTGGGCACTTTAGAGGACAAGACAAGATGGCCAATGCAATTAACAACACAACTTCTTCCCTCATTCTTTTTTCCCCTTTTTTCCTTCCTTCCTTCCTTCCTTCCCCTTTCTCTTCTTTCCTGACCTTCCCTTTCTTCCCCTTTCTCTTCATTCCTGACCTTCCCTCCCTCCTTCTCTTTTCGTATCTTCCTTTTTCTTTCCCTATCTGTCCTTCCATCTATCCATCTTAAATTCCAGTCCTCCCTCCCTCCCTCCCTCCCTCCCTCCCTCCCTCCCTCTCTCTGTGCTTGGTTTTTTTAAAATCAACCTTGTCTTATGATTTTACATAAAAAAGCATTTTTTTTTGCTTTTTATGTAAAAAAATATTACATAATATTTCCCTTGCAAACTCTGGTTGTATAGAGTTTGCAAGGGAATGTCAAAAGCACAGAAATGGGACAAGAAGGGATTGAGGGATGTTAATAAAATAGCCGAAAGGAATTTTCTGGAAAATGAATAAAAGACTCCCAGTAAAGTTGTCCGTGAGGGAAATTCTCCCTGCATCTATAAAAAGGCACCTCTTTTAGGAAAATCTCTTTTTCCTGCGCAATGAAAACACCAACAGTGCATAATATGACTTTGATTGAAAAGCCTGGCAAAGCCCATTAAAATTACATTTTAGGCATTAGGGCGAACACAGTTGGGTTTCCCCACAACTTCTGAGGAAGAATGATTCATTGCTGTTGTTATTTTTTTGCTGGGAATTTTCTCGGATTCTTATTCCTACTTTTTAAAGTGTTTCTCGGTATTGCTATGGATTTTGGAGTAAAAAACGGAAAACCAGCCTGTAGTTGAACCAAACAACATAAAACACCCCTGAAGACTGTTTTGGCCAGAACATGGTGTAGTCATCATCCCCTCGGGACTAATTTCTTTTTTTTTTCAACTTCCCAATCTTAGTTCCAACTCTGCATTTTCCTGAGGGGTTTCCTGCCCTAAGTACACCCTGGTTGCCTTTTTCAAGGTAAGCCAAGGTCAGCTGGATGATGACATTTATCTCCCCGTACACTAAGACTAAAGCCTCATTTGATGGAGACCCCTTCGGAATGGGTTCGCTGGACGCGTCAAACTGGTTTTGGGGAAGTAATTCTGCATTGCTTTGCCATGGTGAATGAGATGGGTTGGTTTCTACATTTGATAAGACAGACAGGTATGATAGGCAGACAGATAGATTAGAGAGAGACAGAGAGGGGAGAGAAAGAGATGATAAGATAGATAGATAGATAGATAGATAGATAGATAGATAGATAGATAGATAGATAGATAGATAGATAGATAGATAGATGATAGATGTTAGATGGATGGATGATAGGTAGATGATAGATGGATGATAGGATAGATAGATAGATAGATAGATAGATAGATAGATAGATAGATAGATAGATGTAAGATGGATGATAGATAAGATAGATGGATGATAGATGTTAGATGGATGATAGATAGACAGAAAGACAGATAGATATAGATAGATGGATGATAGATAATAGATAGATAATGGATGGATGGATAGATGATAGACTATATAGAAGA
This sequence comes from Masticophis lateralis, assembly GCA_030761175.1. NCBI lineage: Eukaryota > Metazoa > Chordata > Lepidosauria > Squamata > Colubridae > Masticophis > Masticophis lateralis. Next base: position 81,501,432 of record JAUDYJ010000007.1, on the reverse strand, counting down.
GAATAGGTAGATAAACAGATGATAGTAGATATATTATATAGAACAGGTAGGTAGGTGGGTAGATAGATATATGATAGATAGATATAGATGACAGACGGACACTCCGAATGCAGTTTGTTACCCAGGCTAAATTACAACGTAGACGTGACAATGGAGGTGGAGCTTGACTTACAACAAAATAGAACATAGAATCACAGGGCTGGAAGGGACTTTGGGGGTCTTCTAGACCAATCTCATGCTCAGGCAGGAAACCCTATACCATTTCAGATAAATGGTTATCCAATCTCTTCTTAAAAAGCCTCCAGTGATGGAGGCACCCACAACTTCTAGTGGCAAGTCGTTCCACTGATGAATTGTGGAGATAAATTTCTCCTTAGTTCTAGGTTGCTTCTCTCCTTGATTAGCTTCCATCTGTTGCTTCTTGTCCTGCCTTCTGGTGCTTTGGAGACAGGTGGACCCCCCTCTTCTTTGTGACAGCCCCACAGATATTGGAAGACTGCTATCATGTCATCCCTAAGCCTTCTTGTTAGACTAGATGTATCTACTTCCCTCAATCGTTCATCGTATGGTTTAGCCCGAGATGCTGAGATCTTAATCAATAGTAGTTTAAGCAAGCAAAGGACCAGCTTACCTCGTGCAAATTGAGTTCTTTGACTTTTTCCTTTAGGATAACCTGAAAATAAAGAATAATATGTTGGCAGGGGAATGTGATCAATGCAAAACAAAGTAAACCCAGAATACAAGCACAGCATTTTCTGAAATCTTTATAAATAAACTTTTTCCCCAACCAGGAAGTCTACCTCATGGATCAACTCCCAGAATTCTCAGCAATAGTTATGTTGGTCTGGGGAATTCTGGGAGTTGGAATCCACGGGTTACTGATGAAGGATGTTTTAAAATCTAGAATCTGGCGGCAGATGGATGTGGCTCCCTCACTGAGGACTCCTTGGTTGTTCTATTTATAGGACAAATGCAGAGTCATCCAATGGTCCTCTTTTTAGAATAGAATAGAATAGAATAGAAATAGAAATAGAAATAGAAATAGAAATAGAATAGACGAATAGAGTAGAGTAATAGAGTAGAGTAGACGAAGAGAATGGAATGGAATGGAATGGATAGAACAGAATGCAGAATAGAATAGAATAGGTAGAGTAGAGTAGAGTAGAGTAGTAGAGTAAACGAAGAGAATGGAATGGAATGGAATGGAATGGAATGGAATGGAATGGAATGGAATGGAATGGAATGGAATAGAATAGAATAGAATAGGTAGAGTAGAGTAGAGTAGAAGAATAGAGTAGAGTAATAGAGTAGAGTAGACGAAGAGAATGAAATGGAATAGAATGCAGAATAGAATAGAATAGAATAGAATAGAATAGGTAGAGTAGGTAGAGTAGATGAATAGAGTACAGTAATAGAGTAGAGTAGACGAGAATGGAATGGAATGGAATAGAACAGAATAGAACAGAATAGGTAGAGTAGAGTAGACGAGTAGAGTAAACAAAGAGAATGGAACGGAATAGAATAGAATGCAGAATAGAACAGAACAGAACAGAACAGGTAGAGTAGAATAGAGTAGAGTAATAGAGTAGAGTAGACGAAGAGAATGGAATGGAATGGAATGGAATGGAATGGAATGGAATGGAATGGAATGGAATGGAATGGAATGGAATGGAATGGAATAGAATAGAATAGAATAGAATAGAATAGAATAGAATAGAATAGAATAACAGAGTTGGAAGGGACCTTGGAGGTCTTCTAGTCCAACCCCCTTCCAAGGAAGGAGTTTTTATATCACCCCAGACAAATAGTTGTTTCATCTTTTCTTGAAAGCCTCCAGCGATGGAGCACCAGGTTGGTTCTCTCCTAGATTTAAGTTTCCATCCGTTGCTTCTTGTCCTGCCTTCAGGTGCTTTGGAGAATAGGTGGACCCCCTCTTCTTTGGGGCAGCCCCTCAAATATTGGAAGATGCTATCATGTCTCCCCTAGTCCTTCTGGTCATTAAACTAAACATACGTAGCTCCCTCAACCGTTCTTCGTACGTTTTATCCTCCAGTCCCCTAATCATCTTAGTTGCTCTTCTCTGCACTCTTTCTAGAGTCTCCACATCTTTATATATATTGTGGCACCCAAGAACTGGAGGCAATATTCCAAGTGTGGCCTTACCAAGGCATTAGAACATAACTGAATGCAAATAATGAGAATTTACTGTCCATTGCATTGGCTGGATAAGGGAAAGGAAACTTGGGCTCACCTGTTTGTAGGCGTAAAGTTCTTTATGAGCCTGATGTCTTAATCTGGAAAGCAAAAACAAATATACATATATGTAAAAGGAGATAAACACACACACACACACACAGGCCAACCTACATAAAATCCAGGTAGTTCCCCTCAGTTCTCCTCCTCATCCCCCTCCTCTGCAAACTTTCCTCCCTTCAAACACTGATGACGTTACCTAGTTGGGTCATGAAACGCCTACAAAGAAAACCACCAAGCTCAGAGAGCACCAAAGACCTCCTATCTGTTCTGACCTAGGCTTCCCAAGAGCATGAAGCAGACTCCTTCGTCCCGACACAAAACCCCTTTTTATTAAGTTACTGTGAATTCCTCTCATTCACATCCAGCAAAGTCTTTCAAGGGAGAATTTACAGTCACAGACCTTATCTGGCTTGGAGAGCTGCCAGGCCGATATCTTCAAAACTTGGCAAGGAATCACGGAGAGTCGCGAACCAATTAAGTGAACTAATTGTCTCCTGCAAACTCCCCTCCCCTTTCGCTCCTCTCTTATTCCCTCTGGGAGGCACCATTCACCGTCCACCTGTGGCCTTACTCCTGAGTCGACCCTTGTTCTTTAGCTGTTCCCTTCGTCTGGCAACTCTGCGTATGCGCACACTGGGAACAGGCTCCAGCTGTTCGTCTGCCTCACTGATGTCTCACTCCGAAGGCAGCTGATAACTGTCAGACGGCCCCGGCCCCGGCCCCCTCCCTGCCTCCGACGCAGAGCTCTCATCAGAGCCTTCCCCAGACTCCAGGACTGGCCCATGTTCCTCCCCAACCTCCTCACTATCCGACTCTGCTACCAGCTCCACTGGCCGGCAGACCACAACACAAGTAAGATCCCAAAACTTTCTGGCACTCAAAACGTCCAATTTTTTTCCTGAGAGAGAAAATATAAAAGCACTTGAGGAGCCGGTATGGAGACAGAAGGGTTCCCTCAAAAGACAGGACACCAGTTTTTTTAGCATTGTCCCATCGGTGAAACTCGGTGTTCTGTGTAAATTATGGAATTTATAGCTCTGTTTCCCCCCCCTCCACTTTTCCGTGAATCAAAATGCACACGCACACCGCCAAAAACATTACTCTTCGGGACAAAGGGCCGCGCCTGGAACATCAAACCTTTTCTGCACCTGGTGCGCCGTAGACATTATCTTGGGAGAACAATGAAGAAAGATTCCGCTAAGTAATCGGGTGAGTCACCCGACTTTGAAACAAAAGGAGGGGGATAAAAGGCAAAACGTCAGCGTGACTGAAAGATACAGAAGGAGCTGAGCGAATAACAAGCGTAATGCCCTTTGGATACCACAAAAGTACAAAGACGTTGAGATAGGAGGTTGAGATAGTAAGTAAAGAGCACTTTCTTCTCTAAATTATATATAAAAAGGGGCCTCTTTGTGTTTAACATCCTAACGCAGAATTCAACGATGTATTTTTTTTTTTTAACAGAATGTGCTGTTTCGGGGCACAGATCTCGTGATGAGATATCGCAGCAGCCGTTCTCTTATAAATAGCTGAAGAGCCTCCGGACTCATTAAAAGAGGGACGGATTGGCGGTTACGGGCGCGCAAGACTGTTTGCAACAGAAGGGACAAAGCTGAGCGTCTCGGTTAAATCGGACAGGATTAATTCCGAATTTGCTTTTGAAAGATTCCCGCTGACCATCTGGTCCTAGATCTTGTAAGCTGCAACACCGAGGGTTGAACCTGAAGCTTTACTTCCAGATTCTAAATAGGAACCTCACGGATAAACCCTAACCATCCTCCCTTCTCCTTCTCCATCTCGTCTCCATCACTTTCCTATTTTTTTATCTTCTTCATCTCCATCTCCTCCTCCTCCTGTTTTTCTTCCATCTCATCTCCATCACCGTCTCTTGCATCTCCATCTATCTCCATCTCCCTCCTTCTCCATCTCATCTCCTTTGTCATCTCCATCTCATCTTCTCCTTCTCTATCTCCATTTCCTTCTTCATCTCCTTCATTTCCTTCTCCATCTCATCTCCATCCTTCTCCATCTCTATTTCCTTCTCCATCTCATCTCCATATGCTTCATCTCCATTTCCTTCTCCATCTCCTTCATTTCCTTCTCCATCTCCTTCATTTCCTTCTCCATCTCATTTCCATATGCTTCATCTCCATTTCCTTCTCCATCTCCTTCATTTCCTTCTCCATCTCATCTCCATATCCTTCTCCATTTCCTTCTCCATCTCCTTCATTTCCTTCTCCATCTCCTTCATTTCCTTCTCCATCTCATCTCCATTTCCTTCTCCATCTCTCTCCTTCTCCTTCTCTTCTCTTTTTTCATCTCCATCACATCTTCTCTACCCCTATCTCCATTTCCTTCTCCATCTCCTTCACATCTCTTTATCACCTCGTTTGCTCCTCTCTTCTGCTTCAACCCTGCTCTCATCAACTCTAAGAAGTTTCCAAAACCCTACGGCAGTGAAGACTAAAACACCCCACCCACGCCCAAGACTAACAACCATCATCTCACCTACATGTCCTACAACCTTCAGGAGAACAGCTCATGTTTCACTTCCTCCTAAAGAGCTGGCCCCAAAGCGAGGAATCCTGGGGCCCCTGGAGCTGACATCTATTTGGGGAAGGATTCAAGTTTTCTCTCTTGGGTTTCCCATAACGGGCAGGGCCTACAATGTCACCCACCCAAATCCCAAGCCATTAACACCTTACAAGCCATCTGGGTTTAGGAGGCAGGGAAACTTGCATTATCTTTCTGTTCTGTCTGCTAAGTGAACGTAATTGTCCTTTCTACTTCCTCATCTGTTCCACTGTGGGGAGGAACTTGCTTTGGTTTAATCTTGGTTCCCCATTGCGCAATTGTGCACTTAGCAAGCACAACTTACAGAAGTGATTCTGAAGCAAGAAGCAAGCCAGCCGCCTATGTTAACAAACACTTGCTTAATCCCGGATGCTTCAAAAACACTTCAGAACGTGGGACTCTGGAAACCGGCGGCAAAGCTATTAGCGATCGGATCGTTTTCCAGAGGAACAGCTTCACCCCTGCTAAAATCCTGACTCCCCCCACAAAAAACCTTTTAGACCTAAAACTAATTTGCAATTTTGCAATTAGTCCCAAGACTAACTTTGCAATTAGACCTAGCTCTAGGATTAAACGGAAGAAATCATTGGCAATGTTGCAGTCAGACCCAAGATTAACTTTACAATTTTGCAATTAGACCTAAAACAAACCTTGCGATTAACAGAATAACAGAATTGGAAGGGACCTTGTAGGTCATCTAGTCTAACCCCCCACCTAAGCAGGAGACCCTACACCATTTCTGACAGATGGCAGTCCAGTCTCTTCGTGAAAGCTTCCAGTGATGGTTCTCACAACTTCCAAAGGCAACTTCTGTTCCATTAGTTGATGGTTCTCAGTCAGAAAATTTCTCCTTATTTCTAGGTTGATTCTCTCCTTGATCCGTTTCCATCCATTATTCCTTGTCTGGCCTTCAGGTGCTTTGAAAAACAGCTCGACCCCCTTCTTCCTCTCTGTGGCAGCCCCTCAAATATTGGAAGGCTGCTCTCCTGTCTCCCCTGGTCCTTCTCTTCACTAGACTAGCCAGGCCCAGTTCCTGCAACCATTCATTGTATGTTTTAGTCTCCAGTTCCCTAATCATCCAGGTAGGTAGGTAGGTAGGTAGGTAGGTAGGTAGATAGATAGATAGATAGATAGATAGATAGATAGATAGATAGAGACAGACAGATACCGTTGATAGAGATAGATAGATATAGATAGATAGACAGACAGACACTGTTGATAGATAGATAAATAGATAGATACCATAGATAGATAGATAGATAGATAGATAGATAGATAGATAGATAGATAGATAGATAGATAATTTGAATCTCTCCATTAGTTTCTATCCATTGCTTCTTGTCCTGCCTTTGGAAAATAGCTTGACTCCCTCTTCTTTGTGGCAACCCCTCAAAAACTGGAAGACTGCTATCCTGTCTCCCCTAGTCCTTCTTTTCATCAAACTAGACATACCCAGTTCCTTGCAACTGTTCATCGCATGTTTTATCCCGCAGTCCACCTAATCATCTTGGTTGCTCTTCTCTGCACTTTTTCTAGAGTCTCAGCATCTTTTTTGTAGTGTGGTGACCAAATTAGGCCCAGGCCTTGGATATTTAGATCAGAGACTAACTTCACAATTTTGCAATTAGACCCAAAGCTAACTTTGCAATGGATTAGATCCAAGCGACCAATTTTTATCCAATTGTTCTGAGCGGGCTGGAGACAAATTATGAGGACTTCTCAACTCAAGAATTTGAACAAGTGCTCACTCATCCTGGAGAATGTGAAGGAGGAAGGCAAAATAGCTGAGCCAAACATTCAAACATTCCTGAACTCAAGGAAGCCTCCTTAATAATTTGCTTAAACATTTGCAGATGGCCGCCTTATGAGTTACCTGAAATCAGCATTTGCATTTTGAAACAGGAAGTCACGACATGGAAGCCCTCGACTTCCAACAGTTCATTTAGTGACCGTTGGACGTTACAACCGCATTCAAAAAAGTGACTTATGACACCTTTTCACGCAAGTGTGGCGTTCGCCAATCAAAATTTGGATGCTAGTCGATGGACTCATATTTATGACGGTTGCAAGTGTCCTGGGGTGGCGTGATCCCCTTTTTTGTGACTGAGGTGACTTATGACCGTTTTCCATTCTTACGACTGTTGCAGGTCACATGATCGGCTCAGATTTATGATGGTTTTTAGTGTCCCGGGAGGGGTGTGTGTCACATGATCCCTTTTTGTGACCTTCTGACAAGCGAAGTCAATGGGGAAGGACGGATTCACTTAACGACTGGGTGAACTAATTTAACAGCTGCAGTGATTCATTTAAGAAACGTGGCAAGAAAAGTCGCAAAATGGGAGCAAAACTGACTTTATGAATTTTCCCACTCAGCAACACATTAGGTTTGGTCTCCTTTGTGGTCATAAGCCGAGGACAACCTGTACAGTCTTAAAAGCCTTTAAACTTTCCTCACTGTCTTTGAGTAAACTACATTTCCCCCCCACCCACAAACAAAGGAAAAGGGTGATTGTTTGTTTGTTTCTTACCTTATCAAATAGCAGCAGAAAAGTAAACTGAGGATAAAGACAAAAATTGCCGTGCCAAAAACCACGATGTATATGTTGAGAGGCAGGTTTTGGAATCCAATGTTTGGCATCCTGAAACTATAATGCTGGAAATCTGAGCTCATGGATGGTCTGGGGGGAAAAAAAACACACACAAAAAACAGGAAAAACCACATGTGAGAATTCAAAACTCCTGGGGGTGGGCGGTTTACACCTCATCCTTCAATGCAGCTCTATCGTTCTTAAAACACACACAAAAAAGAGGATATAGTTACTCTTCGACTTACGATTGTTCGTTTAGTGACTGCTTGGCCCCGAAAAAAATGGAATTAGGACCGGTTTTCCCATCTTAACGGTCGTTGCAGCATCCCCACTAACACGGGATCAAAATTCAGAGGGCTGGCAACTGACAAGTACCATATTTCCCCCAAAATAAGACCGGGTCTTATTATTAATTTTGGCTCCCAAAGATGCATTAGGGCCTTTTTTTCCTGGTTAGGTCTTATTTTTTGGGGAAATACGGTACTAAACGGATCCATCTGGCTGACAATCTTAACTGGGGCTTATTCTGGGGAATAGGGCTTATATTACGAGCATCCTGAAAAATCACGCTAGGACTTAAGACTGGGTCCTATTTTGGGGGAAAGAGGGTATTTAGGGACGGTTGCAATGTCCCGAGGTCACAAGATTCCCCTCGTTTCTGATGATGGGGAAGCCCGATTCACTTCACAACCTGAGTGACTCACTTTAACGACCGCAAGGATTCGTTTAACCATCGTGAGGCCAGTAAACTGGGGCACGGCTCAAGGTTAGCAAGTCTCCCACTTCGCGAAGAAAACGTTGGGCTGTTTGAGTGTAAATCGAGGACCGCCCGTACAAGGCTGAAAGTGAGAATGGAGCCAGAAGCATCACAAAAGGATAGATGGAAAAGACCCGAGGGAGGCCCGTTGGCTCGGCAGGCAAACACAACTACACAACTACACAGCAGCCACAGTGAAAGGCTAGGAGAAAAGGGTCGATTCTGTTTGTCCAAAACTGAACGACGTTTTTAAGAGAGGATTAGGACGGGTGCACCGAGATGCGGGATGGAAATCAAAATTGTGTTGGATTGTGGCAGGCAAAAAAGAAAAACTCACATGTGAAGTGAAACAAAACCAGGTACGTGGGAGAAAGGGACTGTTGACATAACTCCACTCTTCTATTTTTTTTTAAAAAAGCATTTTAAAATTAGAATTTATAGTAATATAAAATACAAATAGAAACAAAGATCAGAGGGGGAAGGGGAACCTCAAAAAAATTCAGGGCAAAAAAAAAGAGAGAGAGAAAGGAAAGAGGAAAAGAAAAGGACTTCCGATTTTTTTTAATTTTTATTTTTGGTGCGGTAAAAGTACAAAATTATACCCTTGACATTTTACACGGTACATTTTTTTAAAAAAAAAAATAGAGAACAGCTATTTCTGTAACAGGAGTTATTATTTTGGTTTTATTTGAGTTTACGGTAGCATAAAATGGAAAGGAAGGGAAGGGAAGGAAGAATAGAGAGACAGAGGAAAGGGAAGGGTGAGGGAGGGGAGGAGAGGAGAGAAGAAGGGAGGGTGAGAGAGGGTAGAGGAGGGGAAAGAGAAAAGGGAAAGGGAAAGGAAGGAAAGGGGGGAAGGAAGGAAGAAAAAGACATGGAGGAAAGGGTGAGGGAGGGGAGGGGAGGGAAGGAGAGAAGGGAGGGAAAGGGAGGGTAGACGAGGGGAAGGGGAAAGGATTCTGATTCTTTTGGATGAGTAGAACATAAAAGAGAGTTCCACCCTCAACTTCCTCCTTTTCTAACAGATACAAGCCATTTCTATAACCGAAGTTACAGATTTGGCTTGTGGCTATAGTAAGGGACATACTTCGTTTTTATTAGACTTTGTGATAATGTAAAAGGCGAATAAAAGACCAGAAGGGAAAGGGAAGAGGGGTCCTCACCCCTCCATCTTGAAAGGCAAGAAGCCCTAAATAGCAAAATACAGAAACTCCCATTTCACATCCAGCACGGGACTCCAGAACCCACACACTGCATACCAAACATGTCCCGGACCCATAGACTACCTCGTAGCTTCCCCTGGCCTCCTCTCCTTCACCCCCCCAACCTATTTGAACCACAAAGCAGAGCAGGGATGGGCAAGCATAGCCCCCCCTTGAAGACCTGTGGACTTCAACTCCCAGAATTCCTGAGCCAGCCAACTTGGAATTCTGGGAGTTGAAGTCCACAAGTTGCCATCCATAGGTGCCCATCCCTGGAGGTAGGGAACTCCATAAAAGGGGACGAAAGAAATCTCTTTGACCTCACTCTGAAGGCAACCCCCCCAAAAACCTGGGAATCTGCAGGCAGCCAGCGTCTCTCGAACCCACCACAGCCCCAACGCTGAGCGGGTAGCATTTGGCAAACTGTCCGGTACACCTGGTTGACATGCTTGCCAGCAGGCTCCGAAAACCAGTAAAGACACTCACATGTTGTGCGGCATGGTCCCGAGAACCTCCCGGCAATTTTTTTCCGCAAGGCCCGGAACACGGCAAAAGTTGCTTTTAACGCAAAGCTCCAGGGAAAAGTTGGTTTTCCTGCAAAAGCACCACGGAAAAGTTGATTTTCCTGCAAACCAACCAGCAGAGCAGCAGCTGCAAGATCTCGGTTCTTGTCAGCGTGGCAAGGACTAGCTTTGCATCCGGTCGAAAACACCCTCCCGAGAATGCTTTGGGGGCTGTCTTAATTTAATATGGGTTGGGTTGGCTCTTCTCCCAGGCCGCTCTGACTGTCCCACCGTCCGTCCGTCCTCTTCTTGAATTAGATCCCTAACTTGGCTTCCTTCCGAGAAGCTTGCAAGCATTCCTGTCGTTGAAAGGCGTTGTTTCCCAACTGTGGTCCTTTGCTATGTGCCGTTTGCAAGAAGAGGGGGAGGGAGGGAGGGAGGAAGAGAAGGAGGAGGAGGAAGGAGGAGAGGAGATTTCCACAGGGCATGTGAAGCTGCAAGAGGAAATTTCCAAACCACCCTAAAAATAGACTTCTTTCTTTCTTTCTTTTCTTTCCGCAGGCCCCTTTCGCCACACAGCTGCTTAGCAGGTTTTCGGCTGAATTCCTGATTCCGAGCACGCTCGGTCTCAAGAAAAAGGATCAATTGGGGGTAGGTCGGTGCAGAATTGCTCCACCTCTGACAGGTCTCCAACTTCTTCACCCCAGGGTCATGGCTTCTTTGAAGGAAGTAGAAGGTATGCTACAAGTCCTATAAGTAGTAGATTGGTAGGACCAGGGCTGGGCTGCTGGGGGTTCGGGAGAACCTCTAGCTAAGATTCTGTGCAGTTCGGAGAACCCCCAAATCCCGCTTGTGGCTGGCCCTGCCCACCCCAACACGGAGTGCCCACGTGGGCCATTTTGGACGCACGTAAGTGCAGGGTGTGAACGGAGGCTCGGGGAGGGTGAAAAACGGGCCTACTGGAAGTTCGGGAAGCCTGTTTCCAGCCTCCAGAGCCTGGGGAGGCCATTTTCGCCCTCCCAGAAGCTCAAATAAAGCCTCCGGAGCCTGGGGAGGCTATTTTTGCCCTCCCAGAGGCTCAAAAAAAAGCCTCCGGAGCCTGGGGAGGCCATTTTTGCCCTCCCAGAGGCTCAAAAAAAAGCCTCCGGAGCCTGGGGAGGCCATTTTCACCCTCCTGGAGGTTCAAAAAATGCCTCTGGAGCCTGGGGAGAGCAAAAACGCCCCTCCCTCGCCGTGGTGCAGGAAACTAACTAAGCCACACCCACCATGGCCACGCCCACCCAGCAACCGGGCAGAGAACCCCTCGCTAAGATTTTTGAAGCCCACCCCTGAGTAGGACCTGAGAAGTATGATACGGCTTGTGTGCACAGAAGAGTTTCACAGATGCCAACGGCTGGGAACTCACAATGCACACTACTGCAAAGTCATTTCTGAATGAGCCCCCACGGGTACGTAAGCTAGCATTTCGTAGCAGGGTTCTTCTCCAAACTCGACCACTTTTGGAGATTGGGGGACTTCAACTCCCAGAATTCTCCAGCCAGCCATAGAGAACCCTGGTTTGATAGTGCAGGCAGATAGGTAAGTAGGTAGGTAGGCAGACGGACAGACAGATCGATCAAGTCAACTTGGCCAGCTTCTGCTTAGCCAAACCCTCATTTCCTCTCTTTAACTAGGAGCAGATCGACGGAGGGTTTTTTTTCCCACACGGTTCAAAGAGAAAAAACACATGACTAAAAAAAAAAAAAAAAATTCTTTCCACCCCAAGGAAAAAAAACAAAATATGAACGGAACAGAATAACGGTATGGGAAGGGACCTCTCCCCCCCCGTTTGAGCAGGAGGCTGGACTAGATGACCTCTGAGGTCCCTTCCCATACCGTTATTCTGTTCCGTTCATATTTTGTGGCTGTCCAGCGTCTTCTTGAAAGTCTCCAGCAATGGAGCAGCCACAATTTCAAACGATTCCATTGGTTGATTGCTCTAACCCAGCAACCTTAAAACACTCAAAAGAGCCATTTGGACCTGTTTCCCACAGAAAAAAAAAAAACACCGGGAGCCACAAAACCCTTCCCGTGCCTGACTATTTCTTGAGCGCCCACAAAATTAACATAGGTGGTTGAATGAAACGTCCTGTTTTCTTCTGAAACTTTTCTTGGATTTATCCATGGTTGGCCTACCCGGGGGTTGAAAAGCTGAATAAATCGCATGCTGGCGGGTGTCGCACATCGACAGTTGTGAGTGATATTTTGAGTGACAGGGAGCCATAGCAGAGGGGTGAAAGAGCCGCAGATTGCTGACCTCTGCTCTAACCACTACGAATGTTCTCCTCAGTTCTAGGTTGCTTCTCTCCTTGATTAATTTCCATCCATTCTTCGACTTGCGTTCAGGTGCTTTGGAGGCAATAGGCTGACCCCCCCCCCTCTTCTTTATGGCAGCCCCTCAAATATCAGAAAATACTATCGCGTCACCCCTAGTCCTTCTTTTCATGAAATGAGACACGTACCCAATTCCTGCAACCGTTCTTCATAGGTTTGAGCCTCCTAATCTTTGTTGCTCTCCTCTGTACAACTTCTGGAGTTGGAGAACATCATTTTTACGACCAAAGCTGGATGCAATCAATGCTCCAAGTCTAGCCTTACTAAGGCTTTATAAAGCGGTGCTAAATCTCATGTGATCTTCCCTCCGTTAATGCAACCTAGGATTGCATGTTTTTGTTGTAGGGGTGTGTGTGTGTAACGCGGGAAAAGGTTTTCAGGGGGAAGGTGACAACGCCACCATGAAGCGATGTGGTCACCTTTCCTTATTTGACACGGCCTTGCGCAAAGCGAGAAGTAAACGGAAGAGGTGGTAGGAAAACAGAGGGAAGAAAAAAGCATGACAGCACGGCCTACTGACAAATTCCAGGAAGCGTAGAAACGACACGCTCACACCCAGACCCACAAAGACATCGTCGTTCGTATCTCCACAGACTTCCTGTCTGGAAAAGAGTTGGACTCACTGACTCTTCGCGGGAATGCAATCTCAGATATGGTGCAAGGTTTAAAAACCTTGTTAAATTCATTGTAAGGTGTATTAGATTTGTGTCGCCTTCCAGAAACAACCGCATATGTCTGATTCTTTCCTTTCTAAGGAATGTCTTTCTTGCTTTCCATCTATCTATCTATCTATCTATCTATCTATCTATCTATCTATCTATCTATCATCTATCGTTTATTTCCCCCCCTCTCCTTTCAGGACAACCCAAAAGAAGATTGAGCTAGGAAGAGCAATGCAAGATGTATGACGTTGTTGATCTTTCAAATTCATGCATGTTTTTCCATTCCATTCACTTTTCCACCATTTTTTCCAAAACAGTAGGGAATACACACACACACACACACACACACACACACTTCATTTTCTTATTAGCGTTTTTGCACACGGCTTCAAACTTAGGAGCACCTGGAAGGAGATATTATGTTTGAATCTGGAGCCCACCCAAATTCCAAGCTCAGCTACTTTTACAGTTGTGAACAAGTGTTGGGTTCGAAAGCCAAGAGGTTTAAGGCTAGAAAGAGGAGGAGGGGGGGGGAAGGAGGAGGGGGGGAAGGAGGAGGAGGAGAAAAAAAGGTGGGGAAGGAGGAGAAGAAAAAAAGGAGGGGGGAAAGGAGGATGAAGAAGAGAAAAAGGAGGAAGAGGAGGAGGAAGATTAGGAAGAGGGGGAGGAGGAAGAGGAGAAAAAAAGGAGGGGAAGGGGGAGAAGAAAAAAAGGAGGGGGGAAAGGAGGAGGAAGAAGAGAAAAAGGAGGAAGAGGAGGAGGAAGATTAGGAAGAAGAGGGAGAGGAGGATGGGGAGGAGGAAGAGGAGAAAAAAGAAGGAGGGGAAGGATGAAGAAGAGAAAAAGGAGGAGGCAGAAGAGAAGGGGAAGGAGGAGGAGGAAGATTAGGAAGAAGAGAAAAAGGAGGAGGAAAGGAAGAAGGAAGAGGAAAAGGAGGAAGATTAGGAGGAAGAGGGAAAGGAGGAGGAGGAGGAAGAGGAGGAATGAAGTAAGCATGAAAAATACAACCTGGTTAATAAATAAAATGCACAAGACAACTCTGCCAGCTAACATGGAGATATCTTCTTATGGAGAGCCAAAGGGCAATTACAGATAATTCTCAACTCACAACAGTTCATTTAGCGACCATCCAAAGTTACGACATCGAAAAAAAGCGATTTATGACAATTTTTCACACTTACAGCCGTTGCTGCATCCCCAGGGTCAGGGGATCAAAATTCAGATGCTTGGCAACTGGCTCACATTTATGACAGTTTCGGGATCACGTGACCCCCTTTTGCAACCTTCTCACAAGCAAAGTCAAGGGGGAAGCCAGATTCACTTAACAACCATGTTACTAACATAACAACCATAGGGATCTTGGAGATCTTCTAGTCCAACCCTCTGCTCAGGCAGGAAAACCTCTATCACTTCAGACAAATGGTTGTCCAATCTCTTCTTAAAAACTTGGAGTTGGAGTTGGAGCATTTGCATCTCTCTCTCTCTCTCTCTCTCTCTCTCTCTGTCTGTCTGTCTGTCTATCTATCTATCTATCTATCTATCTATCTATCTATCTATCTATCTATCTATAAAAATAATTCTCTTTTCGTAGGTCTTTAAGTATTTTTCTCTCAGAGGAGTCATGAGATGAGGGTGTGGCTAACTGAAGAAGACAAACTAGTCATTAATAGATCTATCTTAGTCTCCCTTAAGTCTCACAACAGACAGCAAAATGCTGCTTTGATGTCTGATAAAGCCTAGAAACTAGTGAATGAGATTTCACTGAACTATGGCTGTAGAAACATCTTGATTTACGTAGGAAAAACCTGGCTGAGAGAAAAATACACATGAAGACTTACGAAAAGAGAATAAAATAAATATTTGACTGTTACAGGGAGGAGTCATGAGATGAGGGTGTGGCTAACTGAAGAAGACAAACTAGTCATTAATAGATCTATCTTAAGTCTCCCTTAAGTCTCACAACAGACAGCAAAAGGCTGCTTTGATGTCTGATAAAGCCTAGAAACTAGTGAATGAGATTTCACTGAACTATGGCTGTAGAAACATCTTGATTTATGTAGGAAAAACTTGGCTGAGAGAAAAATACATACATACATACATACATACATACATACATACATACATACATACATCTCAGGGGTCTCCAACCGTGGCAACTTTAAGACTTCAACTGTGGACTTCAACTCCCAGAGTTCCTCAGCCAGGAATGGTTCTATATTTGCAATGATCTTCACACTTTGTCAATTTTCACACTGGTGGACTTCAACTCCCATAATTCCCCAGACCAGAATTCTGGGAGTTGGAAGGCCATGCATGCCGGCCAGGGGATTCTGGGAGTTGGAAGTCCAGCTATCTTGAGGTGGCTTTAGGTTTGAATACGAGGCCACCAAATGATTTCTGGGCACTAAAAAGGCGGATGCTATTTTGAGATGTATTAACAGGAAGGCGGAAGTCAGATCCTGAGAAGTAACCATCCCAGTCAGTTGCCTCTTGCAAAACTGTGCCAGTTCTGGACACCCCCAGCGCCCAGAAAGGCATGAAAAAAAGGGGAACCATGAGGAACAATGAAAGGATTTTGAGATGTTTGACCTCCAGAAGAGGAGATATGGGGAAGAAATATGGGAGGTTTCATGTACAGAGAGAGTCCTCGGCTTTCGACTGTAACAGAAGCTAGAATTTCCACTGTTGAGTTTTGAAGGTCACAAGGCCAAGCTGAACGTGATACAACTTTTTAGGTAGAGGTCATTTAAGTGAGTGCTGCCATCATTAAGTGGACACAGTGGTCGTTAAGCAGCTTTGGGCCAATCACCAGGAGGCGGTGAGTTCTAGTCCCTCTTTAGGCATAAACGTGGCTGGGTGACTTTCAGCCATTCACCAGGAGACAGTGAGTTCTAGTCCCTCTATAGGCATAAACATGGCTGAGTGACTTTCAGCCATTCACCAGGAGACAGTGAGTTTTAGTCTTGCCTTAGGCAGAAAAGCTGGCTGGAGGACTTTGGGCCAATCACCAGGAGACAGTGAATTCTAGTTCCTCTTTAGGCATAAAAGTGGCTGCTGGAGGACTTTGGGCCATTCACCAGGAGAGAGTGACTTCTAGTCCCACTTTAGACATGAAAGCCGACTGGGTGACTTTGGGCCAACTGCTAGGAGATTGGGAGTTCGAGTCCTGCCTTAAGAATCAAAGCTGGCCGAATTACTTTTGGCCCGTCACCAGGAGTTGGCGAGTTCTAGTTCAGCCTTAGTCATGAAAGCCAGCTGGGTTACCAGAGGGCCAGTCCCCCTCTTTCAGCCCAACCCACCTCACAAGGTTGCTGTTATAGGGAAAATAAGAGGAGGAAGGTGTGTGGGATATGTTCCCCTCCTTGGGTTGTTTGTAAAGATAAGAAAGGCGGAATGCAAATAAATAAAACAACGATAAAACAAAAGAAAGAAAAGAACCATAAGAATTGCCCACTGTCGGAATAGGCTGCTTCATAAAAGTCCTAAAGTTTCCTTATCACAACTTTAAAAACAGGGGAATCTAGAAAACAATATCCCTACTTTGCATGTGCAAATCCTGCCCCAAGCCCGGGGGGGGGGGGGGGAGAGGGGTTGGACTGGATAGCCTCTGAGCTCCCTCTTCCAATCTTTCGATTCTCGGAACAGCTGCGAACGACCGATAAGCTCAAAACAGCTCCGAGCAGCTGTGACAAAACTCCAAAGACAATAAACTTTGGAAAGTTTCATTTTCGGCAGATAAGAAGCATCCGTTTTTTCGGTTCCGTGCCAACGGTACGCCCTCTGCATTTCTAAGATTATTCTTCCAACGTTTTCTAGGCCATTCCCAGAGTTTGCAACTGGCTATCTCTGCTGTTTGGGGAGTTTATTAATATCTTTAAAATCCCGATTAGCCGAGGAACCAAATATATCTCTCTTGCTAATGTTTTGGATCGAATCCAGAGCAAGAGAGAGAGAGAGAGAGAGAGAGAGAGAAAGTGGGGAAAGCCGTGGGTTCCGCAAATGGATGGCTTAGCCATGTGGACCCTATTGTGGGAAGAAAAAATTGGGGGGGGGGGGAAGGGGGAGGCTAGGGATTTGGAGACAAGGACTTTGACAAGAGGAGAGTTAACACCAGGAGATGCCTGTTTGTGTGCGTCATGCAGCACTGTACTTCTCGCACAGCTGTTGCTACCGATGACAACGTTGGGAAAGTTACGCCTACGGAGTCCGCTTGCAAAAATGTAGGTCTGGGGAACTGCGGTAGGTATGTCCTCCACCCTGCACATGCTCTTGTTGACTGCTGGTTTCTAACCGTTTATAATTAAGGAAAGGGGGAAAGGACAGGGAGAAGAGAGGGAGTAAAGGAAAGCAGGATGGAAAGGAAAGGAAAGGAAGAAAAGAGAGGGAGGAAAGGACAGAGAAAAGGAAGGGGGAAGGAAAGGGAATGAAGAAAAGAGGAAGGAAAGGGAGACAGAAAAGAGGGAGGAAAGGGAGAAGGGAAGGGAAGAAAGGAAGATAGAGAAGAAAGGGAGGAAAGGAAAGAAAAGGAAGAAGGGAAGGGAGGAAGGGAAGATAGGAAAGAAGGGGAAGGGAAAGGGGAGGAAAAGAAAGGAAGAGAAGAGAAGGAGGAAAGGAAAGAGAAAAGGAAGTGGGAAGGGAAGATAGGAAAGAAGGGGAAGGGAAGATAGGAAAGAAGGGGAAGGGAAAGGGGAGGAAAGGAAAGGAAAGGAAGAGAAGGAGGAAAGGAAAGAGAAAAGGAAGCGGGAAGGGAAGGAAGGGAAGATAGGAAAGAAGGGGAAGGGAAAGGTGAGGAAAGGAAAGGAAGAGAAGAGAAGGAGGAAAGGAAAGAGAAAAGGAAGTGGGAAGGGAAGATAGGAAAGAAGGGGAAGGGAAAGGGGAGGAAAGGAAAGGAAGAGAAGGAGGAAAGGAAAGAGAAAAGGAAGGGGGAAGGGAAGGAAGAAAAGAGGGAGGAAAAGAAGATAGAAAAGAGGGAGGAAAAGAAAAGAAAGGAAGAAGGGAAGGGAGGAAAGGAAGATAGGAAAGGAGAGGAAGGGGAAGAAAGGAAAAGGAAAGGGAAAGAAAAGAAATTCTAATGAGTACATGGACCTACCCAGATAATTCCCTGGGGAGCAAGGCAAAAAGAATTTCATTGCTTTCTCCAAAATATATTTCCAATTTCCCACAGCCCTGAAAATTCCTGCTGGTTTTTCTATCCAAAAACCTTGCATGACTGCCTCCAGTAGTTGCCAAGCCCAGAAAATTTTGCAAAGGCCCCCTTCTCTACTTAGATTCAAGAATGCAGAACAAGGCTTGCATCAATTAAGCGTCTGACACAATAGACAATCTTCCTTTTTGTAACATTATACTGGAAATTTCAAAGTTGAATTCGGGATCCTTTGGCCCTGAAAGCCTTTTTCCGTGTCTAATGATGGAACGGGAGGAACTGGTGGTCTGTGAAGCAGCTCCAGGGCCATTAACAACCCACATTTGGCATCCAGTGCCCAAAAAGGGCCTCTTCTAGGGAGTTTCTTTCTTTTTTTGGCTTTCCATAAGTTTTTATATTCACCAGTTTTCGTCTATATCCCCCTTTAGCAAAAAAATGTTCATTATCAAAACTTTTATGAGGGAAGAGGGCAAACAGCATGAATTAGGATAGTAGACTTCAAGTCCCAGAATTCCCCAGTCATTAGGTATGGCTTTCAACTCTCAGAATTCCCCAGCCAGAATAAGTGGACTTCAACTCCCAGAATCCCTCAGCCAGCGTGTTTGAACTTCAACTCCCAGAATTCCTCAGCCAACATGTATAGACTTCAATTCCCAGATTATTTATTTATTTGTTCGTTTTTTCGGAAAATTTATATAGCTGCCTACTCACTCACGTTGACTCACGGAATTCCCCAGGCAGCATGTTTGAACTCCAAGTCCCAGAATTCCCTAGTCAGCAAGTGTGGACTTCAAGTCCCAGAATTCCCCAGCCAGCATATCTGAACTTCAAGTCCCAGAATTCCTCAGCCAATACATGTGGATTTCAAGACCAAGAATTCCCCAACCATCATCTACAGATTTCAAGTCCAGAATTCCTCAACCAGAATGTGTGGATTTCAACTCCCAGAATTCCTCAGCCAGCAAGTGTGGACTTCAACTCCCAGAATTCCCCAGCTAGCATGCTGGCAGGAAAATCCTGGGAGTTGAAGTCCATCCATTGTAAAGTTGTCAAGCTTGAGAAATACTGAATTAAGAAACTACTTTTCTAAGCCAAATTCTGGAGAAATATGACACTCGGGCAAAAGAGGAACTGTGACCCAGAGAGAAAATTCCACGGGCGGCCCGAAATGAATGGAAATTTCCAGTGGATTTTTCACCAGAAGCCGTTTCCTTGGGAAAAGTTCCAAGGGGTTTTTTTAGCTAATGTGTCCCATTCTTTAAAGTTTCCCTTGTATGACGCCAGAAAAGGGATTAGGAAAACTAGGACCAACTATATAAGGGATTTGTAAGAAGAAATGTCCTTCTGGTTACTTATTGTGAATAATTTAAATTGCTTTCAGATCTGAAATTTTCCCTTGTCCTGGGTCCTATACGGCAGGGGTCTCCCAACTTTGGCAACTTTAAGCCTGGAGGACTTCAACTCCCAGAATTCAACTGGGGAATTCTGGGAATTAATAACCAGGTTACATAATAATGCCTGTTAAAATTTGGGGTGATTTGGGAAGTTTTTAAAAAAGTTTCTCTTGTGTGGGGGAAATTACAGAATGGGCCCCCCAACAATTGGAAAAGAGAACTGACTGTGGTTTGGTAGCATTTTCCCCCCCCAACTGGTGAATTTTATATCAAGGCAAAAAAGCCTTTTAATGCAGAGAAAAAGTGAATAAAATTAATTGAGGGGAAGGAAAAAAGAAAGAGGAGGGGAGAGAAGGATGGGAAAGAAGAACAATGAGGGGGAGAGGGGAAGGGGAGGGAAGAGAAGAGAAGAAAAAGAGGAAGAAAGGAGAGGAGAGGAAGAAAGGAGGGGAAGGGGAGGAGGGAAGAAGAGAAGAGGAAAGGAGGGGAGGGGAAGAGAAGAGAAAGGGGGAGAAAGAAAGGGAAGGAATGGGGAAGAGAAGAAGAGAGGAGAGGAGAGAGAGAAAGGAAGGGAAGGGGAAGAGAAGGAGAAAAGGGGAAGAGGAGAGGAAGAGAAGAGGGGGAGAGGGGAGGGAAAGGGGAGAAGGAGAAGAGAATGAGAAGAGGGGGAGGGGATGGGAGAAAAGGAAAGAAGGGGGAGAAGGGGAAAAGAGGGAGGAGAAGAGGAGAAGGAGAAGAGGAGAAGGGAGGGGAGGGGAAAAGGGAAAAGAGAAGGGGAGAAGGGGAAAAGAAGAAGAGGAGGAGGAGTGGAGAAGAGGAAAAGAGAAAGAGAAGAGGAAAATAGAAAGAGAAGAGGAAAAAGAAGCTGCAAAGCAGAATTGGGAGGGAGGGCATCTTGTTTCCAAAATGAGTGACCCAAAGGCTGAGGAATGCTGGTGGGTGTTATTTAAAGAAGGGGAAAGTTCAACTCGGAGGCCCCAGCTGGTTGCGATTTCAACCTCTGCTATTTTTTAACTTGGCAACTGTCACCTGCCAGGAAGGAAGGGCCGAGGCAAAACAGCGGTTGAAAGATTTGACTTGGATCCCAGCTCCGTAGGGCTTCGGTTTATCTATCACCAGGCCGGTTAAAGGAGCAGGCAAGGCTGAATTGGCATCCGTGCACACCTGGTCTAGGATCAGAATTCACCGATCTATTTATTTTGATTTATTAAAACAAGTTTATATGGGATTAGTAACAGTCGCTCCCGGATCGGTTAAGATTCTCCACGATATGCCGCTCAGCAAACTCCATTCTGTCTTCCACAGAATGTGGAATAACCAGAGTTGGAAGGGACCTTGGAGGCCATCTAGTCCAACCCCCTGCTTGATCAGGAGGCCCTAGACCCGTGATGGCGAACCTATGGCACGCGAAGATTGCCCTAGCTGAGCTTCGGGCCTTCTGGGCCCACCGGAAGTCAGGAAACAGGCCATTTCCGGCCTCCAGAGAGGTTGGGGAAGGCCGTTTTTGCCCTCCCCAGGCTCCTAGAAAGCTTCTGGGTGCCCGGGGAGGGTGAGAAACGGCCCCACTGTGCCATCATGTGCCAAAAGCAGGGGGAGCACGAGGGGGTGTTGCATGTGCGGGGGGGGGGGCAGGGCGCACTGAATTATGGGCGTGGGCACACAAACGACCCCTCGTGCGACCCCTGCTTTTGGCACGCGACGGCAAAAAGATTAGCCATCACTACCCTAGACCAATGATGGCTAACATTTTTGCCGTCGCGTGCCAAAAGCGGGGGGAGCGCGGGGAGGTTGCCCACGTGTGTGCCCACATCCATAATTCAATGCGCCCCACCCCTGCGCATGTACAGATGCCCATCCCCCCACTTTTACCACATGATGGCCCGGTGGGCCTGTTTTTCACCCTCCCCAGACTCCAGAGGCTTTCTAGGAGCCTGGGGAGGGCGAACACGGCCTTCCCCACTCCCCCAGAGGCCGGAAACAGCCCATTTCCCAACTTCCAGTGGGACCAAAAGGCCCAAAAATCAGCTGGCCGATGCACACCTGCGTGCTGGAGCTGAGCTAGCGTGCCCACTGATATGGCTCCATGTGCTACCTGTGGCACTCGTTCCATAGGTTCGCCGTCACGGCCCTAGACCGTTCCAGGCAAATTGGCTGTCCAATCTCTTCCAATAAAAGGCATTTAAAATAATAAAATAAAAGGGCTACCGGCTTCCTCTTTTCTCCTTCAACTACGTTACACATAGGAGTAAATCTCTCCTTCCCAACTACAATCTTGCACCTAGTGCCAATCAAACCCTTTTCAGCCTCAGCTTGCTTCGTTGCATCGTTGGGAAAACACTGGAGGGGTGTGTTTGTGAGTCTGTGTGTTTGTGTTTGGTTTGTGTGTGTGTGTGTGTGTGTGTGTGTGTGTATTTATGAATTGCCTCAGAGATACCCGGAACAAAAATACTCAACCAGCCAGGATCAAAACAAACAACAGTTGTCATTTGTGAGCCACGAAACTAACACTGAATACACCCTGAAACACACCCCTCCGCACAAACACCGCACACCATTGTCATCGGAGTATTTGTAAACATTGTGCAGTCACTGTGAGTCATTTCCAAAGACGCAAGTCTGGCTTGCATGCAGGAAATAGCCAAGACAGATTATTATTATTTTTTTTAAAAAAAAAGAAAAAAAACCCCATTATGCGTTGTGTGTATTGTCACAACGGGCGTTTTTGGACAAAAAGGATATCCAGATTGTATAATCAATTCTGCTCAGTTAGGGTTGATTGCAGTTGAGTGGAAGGGGGGAGGGGGGTTGGACTGGATAATCTCTAAGGTCCCTTCCAACTTTTGTTAGTGTATCTTAGTCAAATCAGGAATATCTTTTGATAAGACGACTGGATCCTTTCTCTTCAAACAAACAAAAAAAATGTCTACGCTACATTTTCAACATCATACGTTCTTTTCACAAGTTTGGGGGAAAGCCTTCTCTACAACAACCTGGGGGGACGGAAATCATCGGTTTATAGGGCTGGTAGGTCTTCTACTCCAATCCCCTGCTCAGGCAGGAAACCCTCTACCATTTCAGATAAGTAACTGTCCGGTTTTTTTTCTTGAAAATCTCCAGTAATGGAGCACTCACAACTTCTGGTGGCAAGCTGTTCCACTGGCTAATTCTTCTAAGACGTCCCTCCTTAGTTCTAGGTTGCTTCTCTCCTTGATTAGTTTCCATCCGTTGTTTCTTGTCCTGCTTTCGGGTGCTTTGGAGAATAGCTTGACCCCCTCGTCTTTGGGGCAGCCCCTCAAATATTGGAAGACTGCTAATCATGTCACCCCTCGTCCTTCTCTTTGTAAACCTAGTTTACAAAGAGTTAACTGGACATTGTACATTTCAGCCTCCAGACCCCTAATCCTCTTTGCTGCTCTTCTCTGCGCTCTTTCTAAGGTCTTAGCATCTTTTTTGTATCACGGTGACCATAACTGGACTCAGTACAAGTAATCCTCAACTTACAACCATTCATTTAGCGACCGGCTACAACGGACACGGAAAGAAGTAACTTCTGACTGCTTTTCACATTTTGTATAAGCGTTGCAGCATGTGAACAAGATTCAAATGCTTGGCAACTGGCATGTACCTATGATGGTTGCAGTGTCCCGGGGGTCACTCAATCTCCTTTTGCGACCTTCTGACAAGCAAAGTTAAGCCAGATTTGCTTAACGACCGGGTTATTAATTTAACAACTGCAGAGATTCACTTAACAGCCATGGCCAAAAAAAAAAAAGGGGGGGGGGGAACAAAACTCACTTAACTGTCTTGCTTAGCGACGGAAACGTGGGGCTCAGTTGTGGTAGTAAGTTGAGGACTTCCTGTATTCCGAAGGTGGTCTTACACGAAGGCATGACAAAGCGGTACTATCACTTCCTGGGATTTTGATACGATCCTTCTGTTCCGTGTTTCTCAACCATGGCAACTTTAAGATATGTGGACTTCAGATCCCAGAATTCTGCTATCTGAGGAATTCTGGGAGTTGAATGTGGAAATCTGGGATCTGAATGGGGAATTCTAGGAGGTGAATGGGGAAATCTGAGAACTCAGTGTGGAAATCTGAGAGCTGAATGGGGAATTCTAGGAGCTGAATGGGGATTTCTGGGAGCTGAATGGGGATTTCTGGGAGCTGAATGGGGAAATCTAAGAACTCAATGTGGAAATCTGAGAGCTGAATGTGGAATTCTAAGAGCTGAATGGGGATTTCTGGGAGCTGAATGGGGATTTCTGGGAGCTGAATGGGGATTTCTGGGAGCTGAATGGGGAATTCTGGGAGCTGAATGGGGAAATCTGGGATCTGAATGGGGAATTCTGGGAGTTGAATGTGGAAATCTGAGACCTGAATGGGGATTTCTGGGAGCTGAATGGGGAAATCTGAGAACTCAGTGTGGAAATCTGAGAGCTGAATGGGGAATTCTAGGAGCTGAATGGGGATTTCTGGGAGCTGAATGGGGATTTCTGGGAGCTGAATGGGGAAATCTAAGAACTCAATGTGGAAATCTGAGAGCTGAATGTGGAATTCTAAGAGCTGAATGGGGATTTCTGGGAGCTGAATGGGGATTTCTGGGAGCTGAATGGGGAAATCTGGGAGCTGAATGGGGATTTCTGGGAGCTGAATGGGGAATTCTGGGAGCTGAATGGGGAAATCTGGGAGCTGAATGGGGAAATCTGGGAGCTGAATGGGGATTTCTGGGAGCTGAATGGGGAATTCTGGGAGCTAAAGTCCACATATCTTAAAGTTGCCATGTCAAGAAATACTTTCTCTGTTGAGGCATAATAGGAGGAACCTGGTGGCGCAGTGGACTAAGTGCTGTTAAAGTAGCACTTAGCTGCCAGTTGCCTGCAATTACTGCAAGTTCAAATCTCACCAGGCTCAAGGTTGACTCAGCCTTCCATCCTTCCGAGGTAGGTAAAATGAGGAGCCAGATTGTGGGGTCAATAAGCTGACTTTGTATAAAAAAGAACACCATTTAGGGGGGCCCGAAAGCCCTACTAAGCAGGTATATACAAAAGTATGAAGGCTATTGCTTAATGCATTGTAAGCCGCCCTGAGTCCCCGGAGAAGGGCGGCATATAAATCGAACCAATAAATAAATAATGGAAGTCTTTTAGCCTTTTTGGCAGCTGCAGCACAGAAGGTGGAGGAGACCCTCCTTGATAAAAGACACCCCCCCCCCCCCCATTAGGCCAAGTTCCATTCCAGCATCTCTTCATCCGTCCAAGGGAGATGGAGCTGAGCTTCGATCTGCCTTGGAAACGAAACCTTGGAAGTTGCAACACCCTTCAGCTCAAATGACAAAATGTCAGCGAGAAGGGAGGTCTCCAAAGTGACAGATTAGCCAAGAGGACTTAGGTCACCAGCGGGACGAGGAGGCGGCAGCAGATCTGGTTGGACGGTGCTCCCTTTTTCTCTCGCCTCCCTTCTCAATAGTTTTGGAGGAAAAAAAATGTTGTAAGTAACAGAACAACAGAGTTGGGAGGGGCCTTGGAGGTCATCTAGTCCAACCCCCCCCACCCAAGCAGGAGACCCTATGCCATTTCTGACAGAGGGCAGTCCAGTCTCTTCTTGAAAGCCTCCACGGATGAAGCTCCCACCACTTCCGAAGGCAACTTCTGTTCCATGGGTTGATTGTTCTCGCTGTCAGAAAATTCCTCCTTATTTCTAAGGTTGAATCTCTCCTTGTTCAGTTTCCATCCATTATTCCTCGTCTGGCCTTCAGGTGCTTTGGAAAATAGCTTGGCCCCCTCCTCTCTGTGGCTGCCCCTCAAATATTGGGGTAGAGGGAGGAGGGAGGTTGGTATCCGTGTGACCAGGGTGGGTTTGGGGGGGCAACCTGCCCTCTGGAACAATTTGCCCCCGGAGATACGGATGATCCCTGACTTAAGCGCCTTTTGCCACACCCTCAAGACGTTTTTATTCCAACAAGCCTGGATGGCCAAAACACGAATTTTAACTGTCGGTTTATTTTTAATACACTGGGCCAAATTATTTAATATGTTTTTAAACTGTTTTTAAATTTTGTATATGGGTATGTTTTATTGTTGGCTGTACACCGCCCTGAGTCCTCTGGGAGAAGGGCGGTATAAAAATTGAAAGAAACAAATAAATAAATAAATTGAAAGACTGCTATCCTGTCTCCGCTGGTCCTTCTCTTCGCTAGACCAGCCATGCCCAGTTCCTGAAACCGTTGTTCATAAGTTTTAGCCTCCGGTCGCCTCATCATCCTGGTTGCTCTTCTCTGCACTTTTTCTAGAGTCCCCACATGTTTTTTTATATTCTGGTGACCAAAACTGGATGCAGTACTCTAGGTGTGGTCTTACTAAGGCCTTATAGAGTGGTATTAGTACCTCTCTTGATCTTGATTGTATCTTTCTTTCTTTTTCTTTCCCTTTCCCACTTTTCTTCCTTTCTTTCCCGCTCCTCTCCTTCTTTCTTTTCCTTTTTCTCTGTCTCCCTCCTTCCCTCAACTATCTCCTTCCTTCTCTCCAGAATGATGGATAGATGGATTTTTCTCCCTCCCCAACCCCAGCCCTCTTCCCTCCTCCTCTAAACTGCCTTTCTTCCCTTATTCCACTTTCCATTTCTTCGCTTTTCTGACAGGTGATGGAAAAGGCAATTTCTCCAGCTGTGTTTTTGCTTTCACTTCTCCACTGCCTGGCAAGCTGCTCACAGTCATTTATAATAAATTACAGTCAATTCTTTTGCTGGGAATTGCCCTGGCAGCCCATTTCCATCCCACCCCACCCCATTGGTTGAATTGAATCCCAAATTCACCTTCTTCCGATTAGCAGGCTACACAACTGTGTACCATTTCCTTGCTACATCCTCTTCCTTATTTCCCTCCCCCCCCCTGCCCCCAAATCCAATCTTGTCTCTCTCTCCTTATCAAAGAAACAGAGGTTTTGATTCCACTTGAAAAATCAGTTTTTCAGAATGCAAGACTCACAGATCCCTAAGCGGAAGGGAAGCATTTTGCAAGTTCCTGGATCTTAAAATTCTGCAGAAATCACATTTCTGGATAATCCTGCAGAAACGCTACCTAGGGGGTCCTGGGTGGTCTCTGAGAAGTTGGCGGTTTTTTTGGAAGATGCCAAAATTGTGGAAACCTTTTGGGAAAAGTGTATTTTCTAAAACTAGCTACTAACACCACTTTTTCTTGGAGTAGTACCATCAAATTATATATCAGTGGAAAGATCATTTAATCAAGAATGTAATGCAACAACTTTCATGAAGGATTTGCTGCTAGAATAGCAATTACAGTGTAAAGAAGAAAAGTGAAACACGTAGAAAAAAAACGAGATACACAAAAATGATCACCATAGAAAAAACGAGATATACAAAAATGATCCCCAGGTCAGTGAATACTTCGTTGGGTAACCTTTAGCATGAATAACGGTCTTACAACGTCTCCCCATGGAGTGAACCAAGTCTTTGAGTTCTGCAGCTGTTATCATGTGAAACCAAGATTGAAGGATGGCTTCGATTAAACTGGGTTTTATTGCTGGGTTGCTTCTGACTAACAAGTTTCTTTAGTTGGCTCCATAGATTTTCAATTGAGTTAAGGTCTGGGCTATTCCCAGGCCATTCCAGCAATGGAATAGGATTCTCTTGAAACTCCCCCCAAAAAGGGGTGTTATTAGCCATCAAACCCCAAAAATAAACTTTTCCCAAAAGGTTTCCACAATTTTGGCTACTACTGTTGGTAACGTCATCAGTGCTAGCTGGGGGCACACTTTTACCTAGCACTGATGATGTGTTACCTAGTTAGGCAATGAAACGTCTGTAAGGAAATTGCCAAAGCTCAGAGAGGACCAGGGACCCCACCATCTGGTTTGATCACCACATTGTAAAAAAAAAAAAAGAAGATGTTGAGACTTTGGAAAGAGTACAGAGAAAAGCAGCTAAGACGATTAAGGGCCTGAAGATTGAAATAGATGAAGAAAGGTTGTAAGAACTGGGTTAAGACTAGGGAAAAAGAAGGAGTAGGGGTGACACGATAGCAGAGTTTCAATATTTGAGGGACTGCCACAAGAGAAGAGGGGGTCACATTATCCTCCAAAGCACCTTGAAGGCAGGACGAGAAGCAACGGATGGAAACTAACCAAGGAGAGAAGCAATATGAAATTAAGGAGAAATTTCCTGACAGGGAGAACAATTAACCAGGGGAACGACTTGCCACCAGAAGTGGCGGGTTCTCCATTCCTGGCGTTTTTCAAGTAGAGACTGGATAGCCGCTTGTCTGAACAGGTGAAGGGGTTGAGCAATCTATGATTCCATTCCCCCAGTTTGTTCTAGCACAGGGGTGGCTAATCTTTTTGCCGTCGCGTGCCAAAAGCGTGGGGATCGTGAGGGGTTCGCATGCGGGTGTCCACACCCATAATTCAATGTTCCGTCCTGCCCCCCGCAAATGCCTGTGTGACCCCCCCCCATGCTGCCCCCATTTTGACACCCAAAAAGATTACCAGCGGGCCCCGTAGGCCCGTTTTTTCGCCCTCCCCAGGCTCCAGAGGCTTTTTTGGAGCCTGAGGAGGGCCAAAACAGCCTCCCCCACCCTCCCGGAGGCCAGAAATGGCCCGTTTCTTGACTTCCGGTGGGGCCAGAAGGCCTGAAAATCAGCTGGCCGGGGCACGCTTGCGTGCCCACAGATATGGCTCGGTGTACCATCACGATTCCAGAAGCTTTCTTCCCAAACTCCTGAAAAGAGTGTATGATTACACTCTTTCCAAGGTCCCTTCTGTATTCAGTTCGACCTTGAGGCGGCCAATACTCTTTCCTATCTGAAAGCCCACCAATTATTTCAATGATTGTGCACTAACTGGTCCGTTGAAATTCTGCAGGGACACAGCCTCGAGCTCACCGAATGCAGGATTATCAACCTCCAGAGAACATCTCTGCAAACCGAAACAAGCTTGGGAAAACGGTCCGAGCAGCGTCTGATCAATATCTCAAAAGCTTTAGGCCGAGATGTCCATGGGTGGCTTTCTATTCTTCCCTCTCCCCGATCCCCCCCCAACCCCAGGAAGGACAGGAAAGGATGTATCCCATCTCCCAGAAAATTCAGCAGCGCCTGAGGCTGTTCTTATGTTTATCTATAAGCCGATAATTCCACCCGAGGGGGTGGACATAAAAATACAGGGGAAAGGGACACACAACAACCAACCTTGGCAGGAAAAGGACAAAGGGGGGGGGGGGGAAGGGGAGGTATTGTGTCAGTTTATGCAACAACCTTCCTGGGGTTGGAAAACGCTGCTTTCCCCGAGAAATTGCTTATATACCAGTAGTAGTAAGGAAGTATAATTTATATTTCCTGAACTTTTCAGAATCGCGACTTGCAAGCTAATTCGCCTTCATTCTAAAAGTGAGCGGCTAAAATTCTGAATTTGTGTGTGTGTGTGTGTGTGTGTGAGGGTGCTACGCAAAGACTTAATTCATTTAGTGACTTTCTGAAGTCACGGCGGCACTGGAAAAAGGGACGATCGCTTTTCACACTTACGACCAGGGGTGGGCTTCAAAAAATTTTAGCAATGGGGTCCCTGTCTGGTTGCTGGGTGGGTGTGGCCATGGTGGGTGTGGCCTAGTCGGCCTCCTACACCACGGCAGGTGGAGGGGTTTGCCCTCCCCAGGCTCCGGAGGCTTTTCTCGAGCCTCCAGGCGGGCAAAAATGGCCTCCCTAGGCTCTGGAGGCTGGAAATGGGCCTGTTTCCAGCTTACCCAAACTTCCGGTAGGCCAGTATTTTACCGTCCCTGAGCCTCCATTCACACCTTGCACTTACCTGCATCCAAAATGAGCCGTGTGGGGACTCGTGGGAGGGGCAGGATGGGCGGGGCCAGCCAGGAGTGGGATTTGGGGGTTCTCCAAAATGCACAGAATCTTAGCCAGAGGTTCTCCCGAACCCCTGCGAAGCCTCGTAGCCCACCCCTGCTTATAACCGTTGCAGCATTCATCGTGGTGATCCGATAAAAATTCAGATGCTCGGCCACTGGCCCGTATTTATGACGGCTGCAGTGTCCCGGGGTCACGCGATTCTCCTTTTGCGACCTTTTGGCGTGCAAAGTCCACGGGGAAGCCAGATTCACTTCACAACCGTGTGACTCACTTAAAACTGCAGTGATTCACTAAACGACAGTGGTATGAAAGGTCGTAAAATGGGAGCCAAACTCGCTTAACGAATGTCTCGTTTTAACAACAGGAAATTTTGGACTCCACTGAGGTCGTAAGTCAAGGAATACCTGTATATCCATGCATATTTTTATGCTCCCTGATTTGGCCCTCCGAAATCCCATGTTTAGTTGATCAGCAAATGTGTCTGAATTCCCTGTTTACATTTTTATACGTGCAGTTTTTTTCTTTATCTAGGTTATGATACGAATTTTAAAGACCACGTTTTCTCTTTTTACTGTAAAGTGTTCTGAGCTTGGAAAACAATAAAGAAATCAATCAGCCCGAGATGCCCGTGGGGACTAAGAAAAACAAACAAACAAAGCTTGCAATAAATCATGGTTAAAAGCACCTGGAAATCCCCTGCATAGGATACTTCATATTTAATGCAACCAGTGGAGGAGTAATTCATTGTGTTGTTGCTTGGAAGAAGGAATTAAAAGGAAGCCCCGGATGAATTTACACCTAACTGGCGCCGATGGGCCAAGGTGTATTAGTGTGTGTTTTCCATAGCTCTGATTGGTGGATTGAGGGGTGTGGAGCAAACGGATCTCTTTAATCTGCTGGCTGCTGATCCACAAATCAGTGTCAAATTGATAACGAAAGAGATTTTTTGTTCCTTGCCTGAAAATAAGGTTGGTTTTCTCTCCCCCTGCCCCCTCCGAAAGCTAGGAGGCGAAGGAAACTCAAACCCAGCTTGTTAAAATTAAACCGATTGAGTAATCTTTGACTCCAGTTTTTCAACTTTGGAAAATTCAAACTAAGGGGGAGCCCGGCCAGCCAATCAAATGCCTGCAATGCGTTGTAAGAGGAGATGGCTTTGGGCTCCTAGTTGAATTGACACCTGGAGTCACTGGGAGAGCTATTTTTACGCCTCGGCTGTATTTTATGTAACCGGAACCTCGAAATGCTTCTAAATGGAATGATATCCCACCCCCCATTGGAGCCATTGAAGGGCCAGGGGCCAGAGAGATTACTCTCAAAAGGTCAGAGTGGCACAGGGAAATTGAGTCAGGTTGTAAGCTCTAGAGACGAGTGTCACTCTACGATACCCCAACCTTCTTGATGGGTAGGGGATGGGGTGGTCTTGCAAAAACAGGCTGGACGTCAGCTACCCTGAATTCATAGCTGCGATGGAAAGGACATCAAACTGGCTAATTCTCCCAAGTTTATTTCTTTTTTTTTAAATGCAGAAAAAAGAAAGAAGGAAAGAAGGGAGAAAGAAAGAAAGAAAGAAAGAAAGAAAGAAAGAAAGAAAGAAAGAAAGAAAGGAAGGAAGGAAGAGGGAGGGAGGGAATGAAGGAAGAAGGGAAGGAAGAATAAGGAAGGAAAGAAGGGAGGGGGTAAAGAAAGAAAGGAAAAGAAAGGATGAAAGAAAGGGAGGGAAGGAAAGAGGGGAGGAAGGACAGAAGGAAGGAGGCAAGAAAGAAAGAGAGAAAGAAAGTGGCCAATTTCCCCAAATCAATCAATCAATCATCTATCTATCTATCTATCTATCTATCTATCTATCTATCTATCTATCTATCTATCTATCTATCTATCTATCATCTATCTATCTCATCCATCCATCCATCCATCCAATCTACATGTACCTACCTACCTACCTACCTTTAAATTTATAAATAAATAAATAAAGACACCAACTGGCCAGTTCTCCGGAACTGATCAAGAATCCATAAATTTACAGGTAGTCCTCAAGTTACGATTGTAACGGCGCTTGTCCTTCGCAGTCGTAACTTGGGACGGCTGCAAAGCGGGTGGTACGGTCACGATTTTAAACCATTTTTTTGTGGCGGTTATTAAGCGAACAACACAGTCATTCAGCGAAGCAATGGTTTTGGATCACGGCCCGGGGCCTGATGCACCGTCAGTCACGTCCCAGACCGTGAGGAGGACTGTGAGGTGACCATGAGAATTCGAACCTGGGTCGCAAGTACTGTGCCTCCAGGGGGTCCATCGTTAACAATTGTAAACTCAACTTGATCTTATGACTATTTTGGGGGGGGGGGAGAGTGGTTGTTAAGCAGAACAGAAAGAGAAATCTGCCCCACGTTGCCATGCCTGGGATGCTCTAAATTGTTATTCAACGGGTGAAACGAGGTGGCTGAAAATAAACTAGCTCGGGAAGCTCCGATCTTAAAAACTTTTCTCCCGCTCCAAGCTGAAAATGTCACTCTTTGCTTTCTGTATATTATTGTTGTTGTTGTTGTTATTGTTATTATTGTTATTTACATTATTCATTAAAATGAAAGTCAACTGAATAAAGTAAATAATAATAATAACAACAAAAAACAATAATATACACAAAGGAAAGAGTGACATTTTCAGCATGGAGAGGGGGAATTTTTTTAAAGATTGGATTATTATTACTATATATTTTATTCATTAAACATGAAACTCAGACAACTGAATAAAGATAATAATAATAATAATAATAATAATAATAAGAATAAGAATAAGAATAATAATATAATACACAAAATGTCACTCTTTGTGACATTTACAGCATAAAGAGGGAGAATTTTTTTAAAGATCGGATTATTATTATTATTATATACTTTATTCATTAAACATGAAACTCAGACAACTGAATAAAGTTAATAATAATAATAGTAATAATAATATAATACACAAAATGTCACTCTTTGTGACATTTTCAGCATAAAGAGGGAGAATTTTTTTAAAGATCGGATTATTATTATTATATACTTTATTCATTAAACATGAAACTCAAGACAACTGAACATTCAAAAATGCATCACAAATACTGGTGCTAATGGTTGATACAGGTTGCTGCCAGTGTCCTAAGTATCAACCAAGTACATTATTATTATTATTATTATTGAAAAGCAACACACCCATGCTAGCGAGCACATCAGGGCGGCGGAGCTAAGATTGTGACAGCCAGAAATAAAATCACACAAAAACAAGACAAACAAGTTGTGGATGATTTAAAAAAAGAACAAAAAAAGGGGGGGGGGAGGGTTTCCCTCCTCCTCAGCAAAATTCTGTATTTTGAGAGGGGAGAGAGAGAGAGAGAGAGAGGCCTTATAAGATACGGTTATTTGGGGGAGATAAGAGGTGATTCCCAAGTGCAGGTAGTCCTCGTTTAGTGATGGTTCAAAGCTACGACGGCCTCAAAAAAGTGAGTTATGATCAGTTTTCACGTGGCATGTACTTAAACAGTTGTGTTTACGTACAGCCACGTTTAAGTACATGCCAGTTGCAACTGGCATGTACTTAAACAGTTGTGGCATCCCAGGGTCATGTGATCACCGTTTGTAACCTTTCCTGCCAGTTTCCGACAAGCAAAATCGACGGAGGAAGCCAGAATCACTTAACGACATGATTCATTTAACCAGTCTGCGATTCGCTTAACGACCCCAGTGATTCGCTTTAACAACCATGACAAAAAAAAAAGTTATAAAACTGAGCTTAATAAGCGCCTTGCGTAGCAGCAGGAATTTTGCCCTCAATTGTGGTCGCAAGTCGAGAACAACAGTTTGTTTAGTGACCAAAGTCAAAGTTACAACGGCGCTGGAAAAAGTGACTTATGACCGTGTTCCCCAGTTACCACCTTGGCAGCATCCCCCATGATCCTGGGATCAAAATTCAAACGTTTGGCAACTACTGGTTGCTATTTATGACGGTTGTGGTGTCAACCCTTTGGCGGCCTTCTGACGAGCAAAGGAACTTGGAACGGTCGCTAAATGAACAAGTCGAGGACTAGCTGGTTCCTGAGTATCCCAAATTTTGATCGTGTGACTTATGGGTGCTGCTGTGATGGCTGTAAGTGACTTAGGAGGAATCCTAAGTCACTTTTCCCCCCAGGCCTGGGTGTACCTCCGAGTGCTCACTAAATGGAACGGTTCTAGATTGAGGACCGATCCGTGAGATTATGGCTTAGCTAACTGGATTCTTCTTCCTTTTTTTTTTAAAAAAAAGTGTGAGCAGAGGACACCTCATCGAGAAGGTCTCCAGGATGGACTGCGGCCATCTGCATGGAAGCCTGAGACGTTGATGGACATCATCGGGATGTTTGGGAAAGATGCCAAGGGCATGGATGCCTCCTTCCCCCCATCCAGGCAGAGTTTTACCCTTCGGCCTTGGGTGAGGAGACCCTGCTGTCCAAGGAAATTTGAGGACATCCGAAGGTGGCCAACTCATCGAAGTGAAGCAAGATCTAAGATTCTGCTCTTGGGTGGGGATTCTGCTCTTCCTATTTATACCTCTCCTTGGTAAAGTCATATTTTGTCCGGCGAAAACCCCAGAAAGAAATTTAGAATCATCCAGAAACGTTAGGCAATGAAGACACAACCCATCCGGAACAAACGTGGAGAACATCTGATCTTGCTTCATGCATTTGTCCACCATTTACAGATTAACAGAGTTGGAGGGGACCTTGTAGGTCATCTAGTCTAACCCCCCGCCCAAGCCGGAGACCCTACACCATTTCTGACAGATGGCAGTCCAGTCTCTTCTTGAAAGCCTCCAGGGATGAAGCTCCCACAACTTCTGAAGGCAACTTCTGTTCCATGGGTTGATTGTTCTCACTGTCACAAAATTTCTCCTTACTTCCAGGTTGAATCTCTCCTTGATCAGTTTCCATCCATTATTCCTTGTCTGGCCTTCGGGCGCTTTGGAAAACAGGCTGACGCCCCCTCCCCTCTCCTCTCTGTGACACCATTCTACAGGTGGTCCTTGGCTTACGACCACAATGGAGCCCAACATCTACGGGAGAAATTGGTTAAGCGAGGTTTCGTCCCATTTTACGATCTTGCTTGCCACATTTGTCGAATGAATTGCTGTAGCTTTTAAATTAGCAACACGGTCGTCAAATGAATCCGACTTCGCTTGTCAGGAGGTCGCAAAAGCGGATCACGTGACACAAATCCATTTTTGAGTTGCGCTTCACTCAAGATTATCCTTTTCAGGTACCCAAAAAAACACTCCAACAAGGAGTTGACTGACCATAGACCGGTGGCTCTGACATCCTTCGAAAGGTTAATGTTGGCCCATCTGAAAGCCATCGCAAAACCCCAACTTCAAGTTTCACTTTTCGTGAAGTATTAATACTGATTTATAAAGCCTCACAACCTGGACATAAACTGTTTCAACTCCTACCCTCAAAACGACGCACTGCACACCAGAACAACTAGATACAAGGACAGTTTTTTCCCCGAACGCCATCACTCTGCTAAACAAATAATTCCCTCAACACTGTCAAATAATTTACTAAAACAGTATTACTATTATTCTTCTCTTCCTTACTAGTGTCTATCTCTTCCCACTTATGACTATAACCATGTTTCTTGTATCTTTCAATCTATATTGTTTTTATTATATTGTTTTCCCAGTACGATTTGATAGCTTATTAGTAACCTTGACTATCAGTAACGGTTGTAAATTTGTATTCTTGGTGAATATATTTCATTTTTTCTTTATTTTTCTGAGAGCATATGCACCAAAGACAAATTCCTTGCGTGTCCAATCACACTTGGCCAATAAAGAATTCAATTCAATTCAATTCAATTCAACTCAACTCAACTCTATTCTATTCGTATACTCTGCTCTACTCTATTACTCTACTCTACCTATTCTATTCCATTCCATTGCATTCGTCTACTCTACTCTACTCTACTCTACTCTACTCTACTCTACTTATTCTATTCTATTTGTATACTCTGCTCTACTCTTATTATTCTACTCTACTCTACCTATTCTATTCCATTCCATTGCATTCATCTACTCTACTCTACCCTATTACTCTACTCTACCTATTCTATTCCATTCCATTCGTCTACTCTACTCTACTCTACTCTACTCTACTCTACTCTACTCTATTACTCTACTCTACCTATTCTATTCTATTCTATTCTATTCTATTCTATTCTATTCTATTCTATTCTATTCTATTCTATCCCATCCCATCCCATCCCATCCCATCCCATCCCATCCCATCCCATAAATGATTCATCAAAAAAGGAAGGAAGTACCAGACTCCTACTAATTTTTAGACATCATTTCACTCTCACTTAATATTCCTCTAGTCTAGAGCATTGAAGCTCTGATGGTAGGATTTCCACGGCTGAGTTAACCGACCCACTTATAAAGCTCATGTAAGATGGGTACAATTTGTGTACTTCCCTGCTCTAAGTATCAATGTCATTATTTAAGCACACAATGTCCAGATTTACCATTAGGTCCTATCTGACCAGAGAGTTAATGCACAAGAGAGTTAATGCACAAAAATTGGTTTTTTTTAAATAAAAAAAAATATCAAATAAAAACGAGGAGCAGGGCCAAATCCATGGAAAACAGGCAGCCTTTAAAGGAATTTGCAAATTCTTTTAATGAGGAAAACGGGTATTAAAAAACCATGTTTATAAATAAGTCAAC
Organism: Masticophis lateralis; assembly: GCA_030761175.1. Lineage (NCBI taxonomy): Eukaryota > Metazoa > Chordata > Lepidosauria > Squamata > Colubridae > Masticophis > Masticophis lateralis. Next base: position 81,465,385 of record JAUDYJ010000007.1, on the reverse strand, counting down.
GCCAGGCCTTAAGGAAAAGTCATGGTCCTTGAAAGAAGAGCCAAATAGTTAAATCTGAATTTTATTTTATTTTAATTTTTTTTTGTGCTCAGGGAGGTTTTGCAAGCCCCAAAAGTTAAAAAGCAAAGTTTTAGATGCCCCGCGCATAAGGATGATCCGTACCCATGTAAAAGGCATCACAGAAAGACAAAAGATAAGCCTGGCAAATTTCTAGTCCGTTCTACACAATTCAGAAGCTGAGCTGAATTCACAAAACCAGTCACGCGTCTTACCCGTCTTGGCTTCAACACAATAGATTGCACGCTGTCAAACACACACGCGCACACACAAATCCAGTCGGTCACGAATCCATTGAAAGGGTGACACCGCAACTTCAGAATCAGCCAAGCAACCAGACCCACATACACAGTTCACGCCAAATTGCAAAAACGTTATTCTGCACCAGAAGCCCTCAAATTCTTCAACACACCAACCCTTTCAAGAAATTGCAGACTGTTCCACAGGTCTCCGAAACGTAGTCCTCGCCTTACAACGCTTCATTTTAGTGACCGTTCGACGTTGCAATGGAACTGGGGGGGAAAAAAAGGCTCTTATGACCTATTTTTCATTCTTACGACCGTGGCAGTATCCCCGTGGTCACAATGATCAAAATCCAGATGCTCATACTTACGACCGGTTGCAGTGTCCTGGGGCCATGCGATCCCCTTTGGCGACCCTTCTTCTGACAAGCTACGAGGAAGCCAGATTCGCTTAACAACCGGTTAAGCGATTCACTTAACAACTTGGGCAAGAAAAGTTGTAAAAAAGGGGCAAAACTCACTGGACAAAGGTCTCACTTCAACCCCAGAAATATTGGGCTCCCTTGCGGCCGTTAAGTCGAGGACTACCTGTATAATATTCACTGAAAGGAACGGCTTTTCCCGGATTTTTCTGCTTTTCAAAACCGCTTATTTGCAAGCAAAATTCATAAAACAGCAAAAAATCTTTTATATCGTGCACATTTCCCCCCCGTTAAGGAACACGGTGGCGTGCGCCTTCCTTCACTCATCCCAGCACAGGCCAGTTTGATATTTTTTTTTACCATCCCACCAGTTTGTTTTATTGACTTTCCAGGGTGGGGGAAAAAAAACCCGAGATAAGGAACCGAAGATCGACTTACAGCAAGTTAGTCATTTGCATGGAGATGGACATCGGTGGGGTTTTCAGCGAACGGCGCGGCCACCTCGCCAGAAGCACCGCAGAGCCGGGAGCAGAGACACACTTCCACTAACCCCACCCCACCCCAACGCCACTGGCCGCAGGAGTGAAATAGGGCTAGGCAATCCGACGGCAGTGGAAATGAATACCGGGCCTGCCAATCCTGTCCAAGCAATGCGAGGATGACTGATGGGGGACATCTGTTCCAGGATTTGTTGCAGCCAGCTGAGTGTGCGCGAATGGACAGGGCTTTGTCTGCGGCCTTCAAGCATCCAAGAAAATGGCCACTGTTTGGGCCTCAAAATAAGCACTAGGGCTTATTTTTGGGGTGAGACTTATCCCCGCCCCCCCAATTTACAAGAGGCCCATTTCTTCTGCATGCTCGTGGTAGGGCAGGCCGCGTAACAGTGCCAGCCCTCCTCACAGGGTTGTTTTTGTGGGGAAAATAGGAGTGGGAAAGAGCATTGTGCATATCCGCCACCTTGGGCTGCGTATGTGTGTGTATGTATGTCTGTCCGTCTGTCTATCATCCAGCCAGCCATCTCTATCTCTATCTACCTACCTATCTTCTATCTACCTATCTGCTATCTACCTATCTTCTATCTACCTATTTATCTATCTATCATCCATCCCTACCTACCTACCTACCTACAGTACCTACAGCTACCTATCTACAGTACCTATTTTCCTATCCACCTACCAACCTATCTTATCACTATCTATCTATCTATCTATCTATCTATCTATCTATCTATCTATCATCCATCCCTATCTACCTACCTACAGTATCTACGTTATCTACCAACCTACCCATCCATCCATCCATACCTACCTATCCTTCCATACCTACCTACCTACCCATTCATTCAATCTATATTTATCCATCTCTATCTACCTACCTATAGTACCTACTTACAGTACCTCCCTCCCTACCCTACTATCCATCCATCCATCCCTACCTACCCATCCATCTTATCTATCTATATCAGCCATCTCTACCTACCAACCTAAGTGCCTACCTCCCTATCATCCATCCATTCCTACCTACCTACCATACCTACCTACTTACCTATCTACCTACCAATCTACCTACCCATCCATCTCTACCTACTTACCTACCATCCATCCATCTATCCATCCATCTTTCTATCATCTATCCATCCATCCATCCAGACAAGATTTAAATAAATAAATATCCGCACAAAATGAATTCGTGTTGCAACCGATGCAGCTGTAAAGGTTCTTTCTCCCTCCAGCATGAAGAGCCAAGAAAGGGGGAATCTCGTTTTTTTGAGATAATTTTGCAACTTTTAAAACTAACTTACCAAGATGAATATATTAACGTGAACTTTGTTCGAAAGGGAAATATTTTTTTTTTTACCCTAGCTTGTTTCCTGGGATATCATGGGACCTCTTCATGTAAAGGAATATTTTTTTGGCAGCAACATAGAAGTGATTTGGCACGACTTAATTTCTTCATTTCCACTTTAATGTACCTTCTTGGTGGTCTCCCACCCAAGCATCCAGGGAGTCTGATTCTGCTTAAGCTGTTTTCAAGATTATCCGAGATAGAAAATCTTGACATCTGGTATATATGTTCAGGATCAAACCATCGTTCCTCATGCAGCCTTCTCTAAACTGATGCTTGCCAGATGCTTCCATAATCCCCAGCCCTCGTGGCAACATCTAAATTACTAACAGTTTCCTGCTAGTGCAGAGGTCAGCAACCTGTGGCTCTTTCACCCCTCTGCTGCGGCTCCCTGTCACTCAAAATATGTGTCACAGCTGCCAATGTGCGACACCCACCGGTACGCGATTTATTGAGCTTTCCAACCCCCGGTAGGCCAACCATGGATAAATCGAAGAAAAGAAAAGTTTCAGAAGAAAACAGAACATTTAATTCAGCTACATATTCTAGTTTTGTGGCTGCTCAAGAAATAGTCAGGCACAGGAAGGGTTTTGTGGCTCCCGGTGTTTTCTTTTCTGTGGGAAACGGGTCCAAGTGGCTTTTTGAGTGTTTAAGGTTGCAGACCCCTGTGCTAGTGACACAAGCTCCCTTTTGCCAACCCTTTCTTTTTACCCACGATTCACTGAATCATGGTTTACTCAACCCAATATCCTGAGTTTGCACAAGCCAGGAAGTAGAAAAAGAAGGCCCGTCATTTAATACTACAAACCCCATGGCATCTGAGAGAGGGGCGAGTGATGAAATACGTGGGGAGGAAGCATGCAAATGTTGTGAGTTATGTAAGGCAGTCCTCGATTTACAACAGTTCGCTTAGGGACCGTTCAAAGTCATGACGGCACTGAAAAATGCGACGGAGGACCGTTTTTCAAAGTTACAACCGTTGCAGCATCTCCACAGTCTCGTGATCAAAACTGGCAGCTGACTCATAATTATGACCGTTGTAGTGTCCCGGGATCATGTGATTCCCTTTTGTGACCTCCTGACAAGCAAAGTCAATGGGGAAGCCAGATTCACTTAACAACCGGGTTATTATCTTATCCACCGCAGTGATCCACTTAACGATTATGACAAGGAAGGTCACAAAATTCACTTAGCAAATGTCTCTCTCAAGCACACAACAGCAGTCGCAGTCCTCGACTTACGACCACAACTGAACCCAAAATTTCCGTTGTTAGGCGAGACTGTTAAGTGAGCTTTGCCTCCTTTTACCACTCTTCTTGCCACTGTTGTTAAGCGAATCCCAGCAGCTCTTAAATGAATAACCCGGTTGTTAAGTGAATCTGACTTCCGCCATCGAGTTTGCTTCTCCAGAAGTTCGCATGACCACGGGACACTGCCGTCGTCGTCGTAAATACGAGTCAGTTGCCGAGGCGCTGAGTTTTGATGATGTGATCGCGGGGAGGCTGCAACAGCCGTAGGTGTGAAAAACGGTCACGAGTCCCTTTTCTCAGTGCCGTTCTAACTGTGAATGGTCACTGAATGAGCTGCCGTAAGTCGAGGACTGTCTGTACATGGGGAGGGACCATGCAAACGTTGCGATCACCTGCGTAACACTTCCCTTAAGGTAACCCACAACTCCTGCGACGCTGACACAACATTTCTGCTTTTGAAGACTGTTTTAGAAAATCTGTTTCCTTTCCAGATTCCCTGATGCTATTTGGCTTAGAGCGAAGTTCCGATTTCCATGTTTCTTGTCCTGGAATGACTTCGAGGCTAGTGTAAATATTTTGGAGCACTTCCACCCAGTTTTGAGCTATTATTGTTTAAAATAACACAGAGGGTTGAGGTCTCAATTCCCGACATCCTCTGCTGTTCACCCTCCTTTTGCCAGCTATTCCATTCCTGCCCGGTTCAAACTCTGATTTCTACTCTTTAGAACAGCCTCCGAGTATTATCCAGAGATGTGAGGACTTCAACTCCCAGAATTCTTAGCAACAGTCCAAATCATGGAGAATTCTGGGAATTGAAGTCCTCTTGCCAAGGAGGCCTCCATGTTGAAAAATATTCTACAATGGACTTTCTCAACTGTGTTTTTTTTTTTAAAAAAAATGAGCTACTTATCAGGTTCAGAGATCAACCTCTTTCTGTTTCACTGGGAATTCATTATTATTATTATTATTATTATTATTATTATTATTATTATTATTATTATTATTATTGGTTAATCTGTAGTGAGATTCACAGTCTTTGAGGCTGGTTAATAGCTCAGCAGCTCGAGTCCTAACCAAGGACCTAGGAACTGTTAAGGTATCGTCGGAGGATGTAAGCTGTTCCGAGTAAGGTGGTTTTTTGTAGAGTCAAAATGTTCAAGTCCGGTAAATTTAGAATTTCTAAATAGCGGGGTAGCCCTTTGGGTATTGCTCCAAGGGCTCCAATTACAATCGGAACAACACATGATTTCTTTTTCCATAGTCGTTCAACTTCGATTTGCAAGTCCCGGTACTTTGTGATTTTTTCTTGCTGCTTATCTTCAATCCGTGCATCACCAGGTATTGCAATGTCAATGAACCATACTTTTTTCTCATCAACTACCGTTATGTCAGGTGTGTTGTGGACCAAGTGCCTGTCAGTCTGAATCCTAAAGTCCCACAAGATCTTGAGTTTCTCATTCTCTAAAACTTTCTCAACCTGATGTTCCCAGTGGTTTTTGCTGTACTCAAATCCAAACTTCTGGCACAATTTCCAGTGAATGATCTTAGCAACACGGTCGTGGCGTTGTAGGTAGTCGGTTTGTGAAATTTTGCTGCATCCACTGATCAGGTGGTTGACTGTCTCATCTTTCTCATTACAGAGGCGGCATTTGCTGTTGGTGGTAACATGTTGAATTTTTGCCTTCATGCAGTTTGTGGCTAGGGCTTGTTCTTAAGCTGCCAAAATAAAGCTTTCTGTTTCTTTTTTCAGTACTCCTGATCTTAACCAGTTCCAAGTTAGTTTCTGGTCATCTTTGCCTTCAATACTTTTCAAGTATTGGCCATGCAGAGCTTTGCTTTTCCAATTTTCAGCTCGCTGCTCAATTACTTCTTTCTTATATTCTGCTTTTGTTTTAGTTGTCTTTAAAAGGCCTCCTTTATTTACTTCCTTAATCATTGGTTCTTCACTTTTCTGGATGTAATCGTTCAAGCTGCATTTTTCTTCTTCCACAGTCTGCTTTACTTGTAGGAGTCCTCGACCACCCTCTGCTCTTGGTAAATATAATCGGTCAACATCACTTTTAGGGTGCAAGGCATGATTCATTGTCATAAGCTTCCTTGTTTTTCTGTCCAAATTGTCTAACTCCATCTGGGTCCAGTCAATTATTCCTGCAGAGTATCGAATCACAGGTATAGCCCAGGTATTTATGGCTTTTATGATGTTTCCTCTACTCAGCTTGAACATTAATATCTTACGAATTCGCCGAATGTACTTATTATTATTATTATTGTTATTATTATTATCTTTATTTATTTATTTATTACATGTATTTATATGCTGCCCTTGTCCCGAAGGAATCAGGGCGGCGAACACAAGTTAAGAAACATGTACAATAAAATGGCATTTTAAATCAAATAACTAATTAATGATAAATAATAAACCCAGAATCACAGTCAGCCTATTTGCTTGAACAGCCAAGTCTTCAGCTCCGGACGAAAGGAGCCGTCCGGAGCTCGGTAGGTAATTCATTCCAGAGGGTGGGAGTTTATTCATTAAACATGAAACTCTGTCAACTGAACATTTAAAGATGTGCCATAAATACCATTGACTGGTGCTAATGGCTGATACGGGTTGCGGCCAGCGTCCTAGGTATCAACCAAGTAGCTTCTTAAAATATATGATGTTCCGAGTAGCACAGTTTTTTGCAGTTCTGCTGGTGTTATTGCAGGAAGCTACAATTTGCTGGTGTATCTTATAAAATTCTTGGACATGGTACCAAGTGCCCCGATGACAATGGGGTATCACTGTGACATGTTTCATCCATAGCCGTGTAGTTTCGATGGCCAGGTCGCGATATTTCATGATTTTTTCCAGTTCTTTTTCTTCGACTCTGGCGTCTCCTGGTACCGCGATGTCAATAAATTGTACATTTCGGTTTTCGACAACTGTGATATCTGGCGTGTTGTGTTCCAAGTGATGATCCGTCTGTATTCAAAAGTCCCACAAGATCTTCACCTTCTCATTTTCGATAACTTTTTCCACTTTATGTTCCCATGACTTTTTGGATACAGGAAAGTTGTATTTTTTTACATAATGACCAGTGGATTAATTTAGCAACTCGGTCGTGTCTAGCTTTGTAATCAGTTTGTGCGATTTTGCTGCATTCACATATTAAATGTGAAACAGTTTCAACTTTGGTGTTGTTCTTGTTGTTGTTGTTGTTGTTGTTGTTATTTAAACAGTATACACAGCAAACGAGATGATCATGCTGGATTTTGTATCCCAAATCACTAGTTGAACACTTCCCTAGCGTTTAGGACTGCATGATGTATTGGCGGATTATGTGAGCAGATGATGATGATGATGATGATGATGATGATTGGTTAATCTTTAGTGAGATTCACAGCCTTTGTGGTTAATAGCTCAGCAGCTCGAGTCCCAACCAAGGACCTAGGAACTGTTAAGGTATCGTCGGAGGATGTAAGCTGTTCCGGTTTTTTGTAGAGTCAAAATATTCAAGTCCGGTAAATTTAGAATTTTTAAATAGCGGGGTAGCCCTTTGGGTATTGCTCCAAGGGCTCCAATAACAATCGGGACAACACACCATTTCTTTTTCCACAGTCGCTCAACTTCAGTTTGCAAGTCCTGGTACTTTGTGATTATTATTATTATTATTTATTATTATTATTATTATTATTATTATTATTATTATTATTATTATTTATTATTATTATTATTATTTTCAACTTATTTTCCAAAGCACTAGAAGGCAAGACAAGAAACAATGGATAGAAACTAAACAAAGAGAAACAATGAAGGAGAAACTTCCTAACAGTGAGGACAGTTAACCAGTGGGACACCTTGCCACCAGAAGTTGCTCCATCCCTGGAGAAGAGGAGACTGGTCAGCCACTTGTCTGAAATGGTGTAGGGTCTCCTGCTCGAGCAGGGGGTTGGACTAGAATATACCCCCCCCCAAGGCCCTTCCACCTCTATTCTGATTGATCGATTGAATATCTGAAAACATAACAGGGTTATGAAACCAAGGAAAATGTAGAAAAACCTGAAGCAGGTATAACACAATTTGCTCTGGCTGCGCAAAAGTGCAAGGATATCTCCAGGCTATCTATTCTTGAAGACTTGCCTCAACTTTTGAGGTTCTCCAGAACGTCTAAAAAAGCCACCATTCTCAATGTTTCCAATTTCTGAACAAATTGTGATCCCAGCATAGTTGGACAAGGCTGCCTAATATCATTTAGAGGTAGTCCTCGACTTACGACCCTGAGCCCCGAAATCTTTGTTGCTAAGTGAAACAGATGTCAAGTGAGTTTTGCCCCATTTTACGACGTTTCTTGCTGCAGTTGTTAAGCGGATCCCTTAAGTGGCTAAGCGGATCCTTCCAGTGGTTAAGTTAGTAGTAAGAATGTAGTAGTAGTAGTAGTAGTGGTAGTAGGGATGACATGGCAGCTGGCTTCCAGGACTTGAGGGGCTATCACAGGGAAGAGGGGGTCAACCTAACCTCCGAAGCATCTGAAGGCAGGACAAGAAATAACGGGTGAAAAATCCCTAAAGGAAGATCCAACCTAGAATTAAGAATAAATTTTCTGTCAGCGAGAACAATTAATCAGTGGAACGGCTTGCCACCGGAAATTGTCGGTGCTCCATCACCGGAGGTTTTTAAGAAGAGACTGAACAGCCGTTTGTCTGGAATGGTAGAGGATTAGGGGGTTGGACTAGAAGACCTCCAAGGTCCCTTCGAACTCTGTTATTCTGTAAATCTGTAATTCTGTTTTCAATGCCCCTGGAAAATTTATTTTATAGGCATTTTTGACAACACTGTTATCTTGCAAGCCTTGGACTCTTGTTTTGCCAATTCTCTTCTTCCCTGGAGCTACTGAAAATAGAGAATTAATTTCTATGTCATGCATATCATATACGCTGTTACTCACCCAGCAGCTCAAGACAAGGAACCTTTGATAAGTAAATAAAGACAAAGCCACCAGTTTGTTTCTGGAATTTTATGATCTGATTGCTTTAATGTGCCTATCTCCACACAGGATATGAACTGTATCAATACAGTAATATTCATTTTCTTTGCTGGAATTAATAAAGAGGAGGCTGTTCTATTTAATACCTTCTGCAATAGCTTGTTCTCTCTCTCTCTCTCTCTCTCTCTCTCTCTCTGTAGCATCCATCCATTCAACCATCCATCTTTTTCTCTCTATCTCTCTATCTATCCAGTATCTATCACCTACCTACCTACCTATCTATATAAATCTCTATCTAAATTTTTCTATTTTTTTAAAATTAGATTTATATGCCGCCCTTCTCCAGAGACTCAGGGCGGCTTAACAATGCGTTAAGCAATAGCCTTCATACTTTTGTATATTTTATACAAAGTCAGCTTATTGCCCCCACAAACTGGGTCCTCAATTTACATACCTTAGAAAGGATGGAAGGCTGAGTCAACCTTGAGCCTCGAACTTGCAATAATTGCAGACAGCTGAATGTTAATAACAGGCTATTTAGCCTGTTGAGCTATCTCTCTATCTATCCGGTATCTATCATCTACCTACCTACCTACCTACCTACCTACCTACCTACCTACCTACCTAATCTCTCTCTACCTATCTATCTACCGATCTCTCTTTCTCCATCTCTATCCTATCTAATCCTTTCTTCCTTCCTATCTCTCTCTCTCTTTCTCTCTCTCTCTATCTCCCTCCCTCCCTATCTCTCTTTACCTACCTATTATCCATCTACCTACGTATCTATCTGTCTGTCTGTCTGTCTCTATCTAAATTTTTCTCTCTATCTCTCTATCTATCCGGTATCTATCATCTACCTACCTACCTATCTAATCTCTCTCTACCTATCTACCTACCAATCTCTCTTTCTCCATCTCTATCCTATCTAATCCTTTCTTCCTTCCTATCTCTCTCTCTTTCTCTTTCTATCTCCTTCCCTCCCTCCCTATCTCTCTTTATCTACCTACCTACCACCAGGTCTGTGGACGTGGCTTGGTGGGCGTGACAAGGGATAGATACTGTAAAATCTCCATTCCAGGGGAAAAATACTGTAAAATCACAATTCCCAACCCACTCCAGGGGAAGGATACTGCAAAATCCCCATTTCCTCCCGATCAGCTGGGACTTGGGAGGCAGAGAATAGATGGGGGCAAAGTCAAAGGTGATATTTACCAGTTCCCCAAACTTCTCAAAATTTCCACTGATGGTTCTCCACCTCTGACCTCAGCCCTTCAGAGGAGGAGTAGGTCATATGGCCGGTTTGAACCTTCAATGCACCCCAATGACCCATGGATTTGGCCAACGAAGGTTATGACCAAACATGGGAGAAATGTCTACGAAGGCATCATCAAAAGTGGACATTAGTCCACAAGGAGAACGTCTGTTTGCAAATCCCCAGGGATACATACACCAAGAGGTCAACTTTACACACTCCTTCTAAAGTCTTATCCAGGTAGTCCTCGACTTACGACCACAATTGAGCCCAAAACTTCCTGTCGCTAAGCGAGACGTTTGCTACGTGAGTTTTGCCCCATTTTACGAGGGCCAGAGTCGTTAAGTGAATCCCTGCAGCTAAGAGAATTCGGCTTCCCCATGGACCCGCGACCCTTAAACCTTGTGAATTGCTGCAGCTGCTGAGTCCTTTCAATGCCGTTGTAACTTTGAATGGTGGTCCTAAATTGAGGATTACATATAACGTATGAGATATGGATACAAGCAAAATAAATGTTGAGTCACTTGGACCAGTTTCATGCATGCAACGTGTCTGGCTGGAACCCTAAACAGCTGGGGAAGATATGGTGGTCCAGGACTAACATCTGGAGAAGATTGGAAGAGCCTCATCTGCTGCGGCGGGTTTCTCAAAGCCAAATCAAAAGATAAATTAGGTCTCTTCACCATCATCCTCAATCCCAGGAATCATATGGATTTAATTGTTTCCTTAAGATCAAGGCTGACAGAAATATGCGACCTATGAGGCCGGAGTTTTCCCTTCTTCCCATGTTGAGAACAATTTAACTTGAGAGAGGATGAATGAATCTTTGAAGCTCAGGAATTCTGGGAGTTGAAGTCCACAGGTCATAAAGGGGCCATATCTCCCCATGCTGGCTCAGGAATTCTGGGTATTGAAGTCCAAGGTCATAAAGGGGCCATATCTCCCCATGCTGGCTCAAGAATTCTGGGTATTGAAGTCCACAGGTCATAAAGGGGCCATATCTCCCCATGCTGGCTCAAGAATTCTGGGTATTGAAGTCCACAGGTCATAAAGGGGCCATATCTCCCCATGCTGGCTCAAGAATTCTGGGTATTGAAGTCCACAGGTCATAAAGAGGACATATTCCCCCAAGCGGCCTCAGGAATTCTGGGAGTTGAAGTCCACAGGTCATAAAGGGGCCATATCCCCCCATCCTGGCTTAGGAATTCTGGGTATTGAAGTCCAAGGTCATAAAGGGGCCATATCTCCCCATGCTGGCTCAGGAATTCTGGGAGTTGAAGTCCAAGGTCATAAAGGGGCCATATCTCCCCATGCTGGCTCAGGAATTCTGGGAGTTGAAGTCCACAGGTCATAAAGGGGCCATATCTCCCCATGCTGGCTCAAGAATTCTGGGTATTGAAGTCCACAGGTCATAAATGGGTCATATTTCCCAATGTTGGCTCAGGATTTCTGGGTATTGAAGTCCACAAATCATAAAAGGGGCCATCGTTCTCCATGTCGGCTCAGGAATTCTGGCAGTTGACATCCACAAATCATAAAGGAGCCATATTTCCCCTTGTTGGCTCAGGAATTCTGGGAGTTGAAGTCCACAAGTCATAAATGGGTCATATTTTCCCATGTTGGCTCAGGAATTCTGGGAGTTGAAGTCCACAGGTCATAAAAGGCCCATCACTCCCCATCTCTGCCTTAGACCAAACAGATCATTAACAAAAAAGCAAAGGTCTCCAAACTTGGCAACTTTAAGACTGGTGGACTTCCACTCCCAGAATTCCCCAGCCAATATATGGAACAATCATGTGATTCTTTTAAGAACTGCATTGATTCGTTTAACAACTATAGCAGGAAAAGGTCGTAAAATGGAGCAAACCTCCCCGAACAAGCCCCTAGTTTAGCAGGGGAAATTTTGGGTTCAATGGTGCTGTACGACAAAGACTACCTATATATGTTTTGATTATGGTTGTTTATGCAAACCTCGGCCCACCCTAGGCTGATGTTCTTCAGATATTATTGATTTATAAAAGAGATTTATGTAGTTGCCCATTTTACAGCATACAACTCTGGCTAGTGGGCTTACAATAATAAAAACACAAGCAATAAATAAACACACACATTACACTACAAACACACAAAGGAACATTCTCCTTACTCAAAGCCAGAATGCCACTGGGAAAGTTGGAAAGGATATAAGCATGCTATAATATCAGGACATTAATGTTTATGCTCCATTCAGAAAATAAAAAATTAGGTCACCTTGTGTCTATCCACAGAGCAATTACAGGCAGTCCTCGATTTACAATGGTTTTTTTAGGGACTGTTCAAAGTTAGGACGATACTGAAAAAATGGTCTTGTGGCCCTTTTTCACGCTTACGGCCATTTTTCACACTTACGTCCATTGCAGCATCCCCACCGTCACGCGATCAAAATTCAGAGGCTTGGAAACTAACTTGTATTTATGACGGCGTTGTCAAACAAATAATAATGCAATGATTCACTTAACAACTGTGGCAAGAAGGGTCGTAAAACGGGGCCAAGCGCACTTAACAACTGTCTCGCTGAGCAACATAAATTTTGGGATCAACTGGTCGTCGGTCGAGATGTGAGCAACGATATAGGTAATCCTCAATTTACAACCATTCGTTTAGTGACCGATGTTACAAAGGCACTGGTAAAAAGTAACTTGTGACTATTTTTCACACCATGGTCATGTGATCAAAATTCAGCGGTCAGGGCTTCTCCTGGATCAACCAGGGACTTTGCGAAGTCCCTGGGATCAACAGGATGCACCCTCCACTATCACCGTCTCTACGGGACGGTGAGGTCCAAAACGGACCATCCAGCGGCGAAGGTATCGATGGCGATCTTGGAGCTTCAAGATCATCTGCCGTACCGGCGCGACGTCAGCTCCACCTCAAGTAGGGGGGAGGTGATTTTTGCATATTTTTCTTTTTATGCACTCTTTTTTTGTGTAATCTTGTCTAGCTTTGCTTTATTTTTATTTTCTTATTTGGGGTTTGCATTTTAATGTTACGAATAAAATTTTAAACAATTGATTTTATATAGGAAAAAAAAAAATCAATTGATAACTGGCATCTGTTTATGCAGTGTCCCTGGGCTGTCACACAATCCCTTTTTACGGCCGCCTGACAAGCAAAGTCAATGGGGAAGCCAGATTCACTTAAGGAACGTCTTGCTAGCTGAATAATTGCGGTGATTCACTTAACAGCGGTGGCGAGAAGGGTGGTAAAATGGGGCCAAGCTCACTTAACAAATGTCTTGCTTAGTGACAGAAATTCTGGGGCCCAATGGTAGCCGTAAGTCGAGGACCACAGGTCTTATTGTGGTCGAATTTATTATCTCATGGTTCAAAATTTTAAATTTTGTGGTATATATTGGTTTTTATTATCGCTGTGCACTGCCCTGAGTCCTTCGGAAGAAGGGCGGTATAGAAATTTAATAAATAAATAAACAAAGGCAGTTTGCGAATAAAAACACCATTGGCCAAAAAACACTTCAAATCCCAGAATGTGCTTTGTAACTAAACTTTTCCAATTCTGTCAAGAAGTCAAGAGATCAGGGTTAATCTTTAATGGGGCAGCAAACCAGCAATGGGAATTCTCTCATCTGTCAGGTAATAAATTCAGCCAACTGCAAAACTTTGAAAAAAGGAAGGTGTCAAAAGCTATTTGGAAGAGAAAAAGCGGTACCATAGCTCTCCCCTTACAACACTTCATTTAATGACTGTTCAAAGTTACAACGGAACAGGTGCCATTTTAACTGGGCCCTGATTAAATCTTGTCTTGGAATTTGGTAATAATTCCAAGCTTTGTCCAAACATATTCCAGCTCTGACCTCATTAGATATGATTTTCTAAACTTCCCAACACAAGAAAATCTCTTCCTTTAGCCCCAGAATTAACTTAGTTTCTCTACCATGCCAAACTTCCTTGCGTTACAGGTAGTCCCTGACTTACAACAGTTTGTTTAGTGACCAAAGTTACAATGGCACTGAAAAAAATGTTGGAATATACTTATGGAATAGACTTGCATCACCCCTGCAGTCACGTGATTCGAAATTCAGACACCGACTCATATTTATGACTGCAATGTCCCTGGGGTCATGTGATTCCCCTTTGCGACAAGCAAAAGCCAATGCGTCAGCTGGATTCACTTAACAACCCGTGTTACTAACTAATTTGCACTTAACGACTATGGCAAGAAAGCTCGTAAGATGGGGCAAAAACTCACTTAGCAACTGTCTCGCTTAGGAACAGAAATTTGGGGCTCAATTGTGGCCCTACGTTGAGGAATTCTGGGAGCTGAAGTCCACCCGAGGTTGAGAAACACTGACCCAGGCGCTTAACTAGGCCGATTAATTCTTAAATCATAGTATCAGGCGTGAGAAATGAGGACCATTTTATGATCTGTGGACTTCAACTCCCAGAATTCCTATGGCAGCATGGCTGGCTCAGGAATTCTGGGAATTGAAGTCCACAAGTGACTGGAAACCTTCCGCAACATGGCAGGCTGAGAATTGGGGTATTTGGGAATGGATCTTCCATGGATGTCTGGAGATTTAAAAACATGGTGCAAACTTTAAGCCAGAGAGTGATGAGATTCAGGCTGGCATTCAGACTAATCGGCCATCAACAGATACATAGGCACAAATAACGCCTACACACTGCGCAAAAGAGACAATTGACAAGTCATAAAGACCACCTCACCAACAAGTAACACCCAGAAGAGCAGAGATTAACATAAATATTAACACTAGACCAACGATCAAGCTAACAGTGAACAGTCCAGCCAAAAAAAAACTCCACTAAGACCATTCCAATTCATACTGACAGGGCAAGCGGCTAGAATATTAATTGAAAGCAAATAGAAGAAAGCACTCCTTCTAATACTGATGATGTTACCTAGTTGGGTAATGAAACGTCTGCAAATAACCAAGCCCCAACAATCCCTCACTGATGTACACATTAGTTCTAGATAAATAAAGTTATAAAAGCATAGAGAGATGGATAAGTAGGACATGCAGCAATAATGTATCTCACCTTGTCTAATTTCTCTAGTAGAATCCTGGATCCTATTGAATGAGATCTGGACTTCAGTCAACCTGGGAACTTTTCCAAGAGTTTTAGGGCTACCATATCTGAGCTAGATCAAAAACTGTTTTCCACAGAAGTCCATCAAAGGAAAAAATGCAGCCCGTTTTCCATCATTATTAGGTCTTTGATCCCGATTCCAGAATTATTTTAAATAAAAAAGTTTCACAGCCTGAATAGCATGATAGCCCCTGATCCACATAATCTCTAAAATACGTGAAATTTCTAAAAAAATTTCATTGCCATCTAGTATTGTTCTGATCTAGTTCCCCCCGTGTGGAAAGTGGCCATTTTTGATATATATATATATATGTAGGTCTTTGGTTATTCGGGTCTTCTCCCGCGTAGAATTGGAAGTATCTTGGCGACGTTTCGACGAAGTCTCATTCGTCAACTTCAGGCTGGTGTTCTCGGCTTCGTTCTTCCAGGAGCAAATTGCTCCTGGAAGAACGAAGCCGAGAACACCAGCCTGAAGATGACGAATGAGACTTCGTCGAAACGTCGCCAAGATACTTCCAATTCTACGCGGGAGAAGACCCGAATAACCAAAGACCTACATATATAATATAATTCAATGGTAGAGATACCTCAGGATGGACTCAGAATTGTATGATCCAGAAACAGTTCCACCATGGGACCAACTGTACAAAAACTGGATGAGAAGACAATCTAAGAGACCTACACATTGGAGAAGCCAAGAGATAGATAGATAGATAGATAGAGAGAGAGAGAGAGAGAGAGAGAGAGAGAGAGAGAGAGAGAGAGAGAGAGAGAGATTGACTGATATATTTATTTATTTATTTTATTGTACTTATATGCCGCCCTTCTCCCGAGGGACTCAGGGCGGCTTACAAAAAATTAAGACGATGAGAACAATAAAAATAACTCCACAGACAATCAATTTAAAATCCATCCCAGTTAAAAACCACCCATCGGATCAGCAAATTTGTTGGAAAAGCCATGTCTTCAGTTCTCGGTGGAAAGAGCGGAGGTATCATTTTAGAAACCGAGGCAGATTTCCCTGCAACTCAACATTCCTAAAAGATTAGCCTCCAACATCAAAGACTTAAGATGCCAGAAACAGAGAATGGGATGAGACCAATATCAGCCATGCTGGCAGAGAATGAAATGCCATCATTAGAATAAGACAGAGAGTTGCAAGCTGCGTAGGAGTACAAAGTTATGAGTAGGCCTGAAGAAATATTTTACTGAATCCTGAAGCTCAGCTACTGTCCATCCATCCACCCATCCAATATGTCTATTATCTATTACTCATCTATTAATCCCTCCATCCATAATCTATTTATCATCTATTGTGGAAATAAGGAGGAATTTTCTGACAGTGACAGCAATCAACCCATGGAACAGAAGTTGCCTTCGGAAGTTGTAGGAGCTTCATCACTGGAGGCTTTCAAGCAGAGACATTTCTGTCAGAAATGGTGTAAGGTCTCCTGCTTGGATGGGGGGTTGGACTAGATGACCTAAAAGATCCCTTCCATCTCTGTTAATATCTCTGTTTCATGTATTATCTATCTAGTTAGCTATGCATCCATAATCTATGTATCTATCTATGCATCTGTCCATCTCTATAACCATCCATCTATCATCTATTCATCGTCCGTCCATCCATCCGTCCCATATGTCAATTATCTATTATTCACCATCTATCCATCATCTATCATCCATAATCAATCTATCATGTAGGAATTCTTTATGTATCTATCAACTATCAATCACTTATCATCTAGCTAGCTATTCATCCATCTATCTTCTGTGTATCCATCTCTGTATCAGTCCATCTATTCTATTTATCATCCATCCATCCATCCATCCATCCATCCATCCATCCATCCAATATGTCTATTATCTGTTACTCATCTATCCATCCCTCCAGCCATCATCTATGTTTCAGCTATTTATCACCTATGGTATCTAGCAATAGCAACAGCACTTATATGCTACTTCACAATGTTTTACATCCCTCTCTAAGCATTTTACGGAGTCACCATATTGCCCCCAATAACCTGGGTCCTCATTTTATCCACCTTGGAAGGATGGAAGGCTGAGTCAACCTTGAGCCAGTGAGATTTGAACTGCTGGCAATCGGCAGTCAGCAAAACTAGCTAGCAATATTGCATTCTAACCACTATGCCACCACAGCCCTTACCTATCTAGTTAGCTATCCATCCATAATCTGTGTATCCATCTATGCATCCATCCATCTCTATACCCATCCATCATCTATCCACCATCCATCCATCTCATAGGTCTATGTCTATTATCTACCATCATCCATCCATCCTCTATCATCTATGTATCATCCATCCTCTATCAATTATGTACTGTCTATCAATTATTTATCATCTACCTAGCTATTCATCCATCTATCATCTATGTATCTATTCATTCATCTATCCAACCATCTATTCATCATATATCTATTTATCATCCATCCATCCAACCTCCACCCACATTCATTTTCTTCCTGCACACAAAAGTCTTACGAAAAAGATTGGGCTGAGAGTAGCTGGCCCCAAGCTGAGGGAAGATGAGTCGTCCTCCCCACATCCTTTAACCACTTCAATCAAACGCCTCTCCAGATTCAATATAAATACACTGATTATCTGAGTCAGGGATGGGAACCTACGACCCCTTTATGACCTCTGGACTTCAACTCCCAGAATTCCTGGGCCACAGTTCCCCAGGTTGGCTGGGGAATTCTGGGAGTTGAAGTCCAGAGGTCATAAAGGGGCCACCCTTGATCTAGGATTTAGGGCTGAAGGGATTCTGATATATATATATATATATGTATGTTTGTATGTATATGTATATCTATATCTATATGTATATATCTATATGTATGTTTGTATGTATATGTATATGTATATGTATATGTATATAGATATATATGTATATATATATATAGATGTATATAGATGTATATGTATATGTATATGTATATGTATATGTATATGTATATGTATATGTATATGTATATGTATACACACACACATATACCCATTGTGCAATTCCAGGCCTGGGGTTCTTTTAATACCTGGATTGAGGGTACAGGTAGTCCTCAATTTACAACAGTTCATTTAGTGACTGTTTGAAGTTACGACGGCACTGAAAAAAGGGACTTATGACCATTTCCCACACGAATGACCACTGCAGCTTCCTCATGGTCACATGATTTACACTTGGATGCTTGACAACTGGTTCATATTTATGACAGTCACAGTGTCCCGGGGTCATCTGATCCCGTTTTACGACCTTCTGACAAACATAGTCAAAGACGAAGCCAGATTCACTTAACAACCATGTTACTAATTTAACAACTGCAGGGATTCATTTAACAAACATTTAGATTTAACATTCATTTAATGTTAATTCTTAACAAACATTTAAGTCTTAACAAACATTTAACATTCATTTAGAGCTTGGTTTAGCTCTGCAGACTAAGCACCGTAATTAACATCCAGCTGTCTGCAATTACACCAGTTCAAATCTCGCCAGGCTCAAGGTTGACTCAGGCTTCCATCCTTTCTAAGGTAGGTAAATTGAGGACCCAGTTGTGGGGGCAATAAGCTGACTTTGTATAAATATACAAAAGTATGAAGGCTATTACTTAATGCATTGTAAGCCACCCTGAGTCTCTGGAGAAGGGCAGCATAAAAAAAAAAGTGGCAAGAAAAGTCGTAAAATGGAGGCAAAAAACTCACTTAGCAAATTTTTCACTTAGCAACATACATTTTGGGCTCAACTGGGGTCGTAAATTGAGGACTAGCTGTATTGTCTGAAAGCTGCCAATGCATTTCCCCAGTTTAACTAACGATCTGAACCGGTTTCTCCACACGTCACCTTTAATGTAGCGTGCAAACTGGCGTCTGCACTTCCTGCGTCGGATGAGGAGAGTACATCTTCCTCCTTCTGTCCTGGCCACTTTTTACAGAGGCACGATTGAGGGCTTCTTAACAAACTGCATCCTTTTTTTGGTTTGGTGGCAGCAGTGCCTCAGATAGAAAGTCCATACGGAGAGTGGTGAGGATAGTGGAGAAGGTTATAGGAAGCTCGCTTCCCGTTATTCAGGACAGTGCTTTTAAACACTATGCGCTTAGAGCTCCGAGCATCGTTAGAGACCTCCCCACATTCACTTCACGGTCTGTTTCTGTGTGCTCCCCTCTGGGAGTGGGTTTCGAAGTATTTCTAGCAGGACTTCCAGATTCTGGAACAGCTTTCTTCCCTATGCCATCCGTCTGATAAAACTCGCAAGATTCATTTTTCTCGCCATGGATCTGAACTAGACTGCGTTGTTTCTCTGTGCCATATAACAGATGTGAGTATATACATAATGTTGTATTTATTTATTTTATCATGTACACGTAGTAGTGTATATTGGAGGTGGTGACCCTTTGAGAGCTGGATGCCACGAAATTTCATTTTAATGTATGCCGATTCCTGTATATTCAAAGTGACAATAAAGTTATTATTCTATTCTATTATTCTTTAGCTCGCTTTTCTGCTGCCAGATGACAGAAGTGGGCACATGATCCACCCTCTAAAAAGTTATGCGATACCCATGTCTAGTTTTGTGAACTGCACGGACTTGGAAGAAGACGGCAAAATATTAACTCCTGCCAGAATTGGGATATGAAGTTTGGCAAGCAGCTCTCTTCAAAAATCACTCCTTCAAGTAAAATTTGCCCGTCCAGCACAGACTGTCTTCTCTTGCCATTCTTTCTAGGAAAATAATTAAAATAATTTTGTTCCAACTTTTTCCTTCTCCGAACTTCAGTTCCCCACTGCGAATCTGGGCCCTTTGGAGCTGCGGTACAGGTAGTCCTCGACTTACGACGATTCCCTCAGTGACCATTCGAAGTTACAACCGTCACTGAAAAAAAGCGACGTATGACAAATCTTCACACTTACAGCCGTCACAGCAATCCCCAGGGTCACGTGATCAAAAAATTCAGACGCTTGGCAGTGGACTCGCAGTTAGGACGGTCGCAGTGTCATGCGATCCTCTTTTACGACCTCCGGACAGGCAAAACCAATGTGGGAAGTCAGATTCGCTTAACAGCCGCGTCGCTAACTGAACATCTTAACAACTGTGGCAAGGAAAGTTGCAACGGGAGGCCAAGCTCACGGAACAAATGTCTCGCTCAGCAACGCAGGAACGTTTGGCTCGGTTGTGGGTCATAAGTCGAGGACTCCCTGCACTACAATTCCAATGTTTTGCAACCACCTCGTGCTTATGGGGAAATTCTGAGATCGGAAACCTAAAATATCTGGATAATCTCCCAGTGAACAGGCCTAGAAGGGTAGGACGAAACACAGCGAGACTCTTTGGCCGACAAAAATCAGCAGGAGCGTTTCCCCCGTTTTAAAAGAGGAGGACATAATAAAAACTGTGGTGTAAGCACTACGATAAGCCGAATTCTTTCTTTTTTTAAAAAAACAAAACAAAAAACAAAAAAACATCCCCTCAAATTGATCCCTGCTGAGGCAGAATATTCTGGCAGCATCGTGCCATCAATACGGTTCTTCCCTGCCGTGAAATGAAGTATTTGTCCAGTCATAAAAATATTGCCCATCCCTGCCGTCAAACTCAGATGGATCTCTGGTTACACCTAACCGGGAATAAGCCGCTTGTCTGAAGCATTTTAATGAGTTTGGGGGCAGAAGCAAAATCTTTAGCTTAGGCAATTCTGCAGAGAGTCCTCGACTTACGACCACAAGCGAGCCCAAAGCTTGTTGCTAAGTGAGAAAGTGGATAAGTGAATTCCCCCTTTTATAATCTTTTTTTTTTTTTTGCCATCGTTGTTAAGTGAATCACCGCGGTTGGTTAAATTAGTCACCGAGTTGTTAAGTGAATCCAGCTTCCTCATGGACTTTGCTCACTGGAAGGTCACAAAAGGGGGAAGGACGTGACCCATAGGGACACAGCAACGGTCGTAAGTATGAACCCGTTGCCAAGCGTCTCAATTTTTATCACGTGATCACGGGGAATGTTGCAAAGAGCGTAACTTTGAAAAAACAGTCGTAAATCACCTATTTCTGTGCCGCTGTCACTTCGAACGGTCACTAAATGAACTATCATATGTCGAGGACTACCTATATTGATTACATATCAAGGATTTCCTATCACCGGGATACAACACCACTACTCTGGACCGCTAGTTCCTCAAAAGTTCACTTTATCAATACTCCCTTCCAATGAGCGTTTCTTCTGAAGAAAAGTAAATTTACGGAGCAGTTCAGAATCGGGAAAGAAGTTTGAAAATTAACTTGCCAGGCCCAGTTAAAAGAGCTACACATCTACTCCATATACCGCTTATTAATGTTTAATTTCAACAAAACATTGAGTTCTCAGTGTGTGCAGAAAAAACATCCTATAAATGTGGCAGGAAAAAGGGGTGTGAGGTGAACTCCCTACAGGGATGACAACTAGGAGAGGAGAGGACAGAAGGGAAAAGAAAGGAAGAAAAGGGAAGGGAAAGGAAAGGAAGGGAAAAGAAAGGAAGGGAAGGGAAAAGGAAAGGAAGGGAGAAGAAAGGAAGAAACGGGGAGGGGAAGGGAAATGAAAGGAAAGAGAAGGGGGAGGGGGAAAAGGAAGGGAAGGGAACAGAAGGGAAAAGGAAGGAAGAAAAGGGAAGGGAAAGGAAAGGAAGGGAAAAGAAAGGAAGGGAAGGGGAAGGGGAAAGGGAGGGGGAAGGGAAGAAAAGAGAAGGGAAAAGAAACGAAAGGAAGGGAAGGGAGAAGAAAGGAAGAAACGGGGAGGGGAAGGGAAACGAAAGGAAGGAGAAGGGGAGGGGGAAAAGGAAGGGAAGGGAACAGAAGGGAAAAGAAAGGAAGAAAAGGGAAGGGAAAAGAAAGGAAGGAAAGAAGAGAAGGGAAAAAGGAAGGGAAGAGAAGGGAAAAGAAAGGAAGAAAAGGGAAGGGAAGGGGAAGAGAAGAGAAAGGAAGGAAAGACAGAGGAAGGGGAAGGAGGAAAGGGAAAGGAAAGGAAGATAATAGTTTCTGAAATGTAATATTCTGGCATAATTATGCCACCAATAAATAAATAAGTGGCATGCACCAAGGGGTCTTCTTGGAAAAGATAAATAAACTTGCTCCGGCATAAATAAAGTAAATCATGACATGCAAAACCTTGGCAAAAATGAAATAAATGTCCCCGGGCAGAGCTGTTCAAAGCCTTCTGTTTGGAGAACAGCCTTATAAATGAGAAAGCAACAGGAAAACAAACAGAAGACCCGGACACGAAGAAGGAGAGTTGTCTGGCAATGCACCTACAGAAGTCCCCATTTTTTTTTCCTTTTTTAAAATCAGATCCTAAAGTTCTCTTCTGCATTTAGCAGGGATCCTCCTGCAGGAGGCAACCTCCGAGATGTTCTTGAGGGTTGCTAAGCACACTTTCTGCACGATTTCGGAGATGAAAAGAGAGGAGAGGCAGGAAGGGCATCATGCCATCGCCAAATCTTGCCAAGGGTTCTTTTCACCCATCCGTCCATCACAACACACCCACACCAAGTGCGACAGGACGCTGGATATTTGCACAAGGAAGAAGCAAGGAGTCAACTCAAGGAGTGAGGGAACCACACCAGCCGGAGTTACGAGCACCCATGAATAAAACCAGTTGTTCTGCAAAGCTTTTCTCCAGCTGCAATTTTAAAATTCCCCCTCTCAGCTCAGACTATGGATTTTTCCTTTCTTTCTTTCTCTTTCTTTCTTTCCTTTTCTTTCTCTCTTGTTCCTTCCTCCCTTCTCTATCTTCTTTCTTTTTCTTCTCTTTCTCTTTCTTGTCGTTCTTTTTCCTTTCTTCCTTCTTTTTTTCTCTTTCTCCTTCCTTCTTTTTCTTTCCTCTTTCTTTTTCCTTTCTTCCTTCCCTTTCTCTTTCTTTATTCTTCCTTCCTTCCTCTTTCTTTCTCTTTTCTTTTTTCTTCCTTTCTTTTTTCTTTCTCTTTCTCTTTCCTTCCTTCCTTCCCTTTTTCTTTCTTTTTTCCTTCCTTCCTTCCTTCCTTCTTTCTTTCTTTCTTTCTTTCTTTATTCTTCCTTCGTTTCTTCTGTTTCTTTCTTTATCCTTCCTCCCTTCTTTCTCTTTTCTTTTTCCTTCCTTCCTTCTTTTTTCTTTCTCTTCTTTATCCTTCCTTCTTTCTCTTTCCTCTCTTTTTTCTTCCTTCCTTCTTTCCCCTTCCCCCCTCCCTTCAAGAAAAGCAGATGCTTTTCTGCCACGCCAATGCCTGGCCTCCTCGGTGTCCAGACACACAAGGGATCCTTCCCGTCTGCCTCCCTTTGCCCAAAGCCAGGAACACTGCAAGAGGGAGGGGGGAAGCTTTTTCCTCCCACAGGTTTTGAAAGAGGCAAAGCGGGTGCTCTGCTTCGTGGCTTTTGAAGCCCAGATGGAGAGGAAGAGAGCAGAGATCTCTTGGAATTCAAGGGGGTAAGGAGGAGGAGGAGAGAGAATAATTTGTCTTTTGAGTTGCTTTTTCGCTCTAGAAGCCAGATCAATATAAACCGGAGCTGAACGGACAGCACACGCTTGGACACCGGCCAAATCAAATAGCAAGGACTGAATTAGAAATTAGGACAGTACCATGGGGAGCTGCCCTCTCCCTCCCGCCCTCCCACCCACCCCCCAGGCAAGGAAGCCCAGCCCTACAAAATGTCCCAGCTGACAAAACAGTGCATTGCAAAAAAATAAATAAAAGGCAGAGATACCTTCTATTCACACCTTTCCAGCTTCAGGGATTTAAACCCACCCACCCCCTAGACCTGGTTGGAAGGATGTACCCCTCTGCTCTGGAATGAAGGACACACAGACAGACAGACGGACACACACACACACACACAGAGACACACACAGTTTTCCTAGCTGGATCCCAGAGGCAAGTCCAGGATATCACCGAGCAGGTGCCAATGCGGTGATCCTACAGTGGCAACCCCTCCCTTGAGTAAACCATGCAATTAAAGAGAAGGAAGGTTGCCCCCCCCCACAAATCAGGGGAATCCGTCGGGTGCCCCCAACTCCCCAGAAGATTCAGGGACACCCCCCCCCCCAAATGAGGTGTACTTGGAAAGATGTCCCCAAGAAGCAAAGATTAGACGAGAGAAGAGGGATCTGGGGCTTCTTCTCCCCACTTCTTGCTCTCCTAAAAGAAGAGGGGGGGGGCGCATGGGGAAGAATCTAATTTATGGAGTCCTGGAGCCAAATTCCACCCCTCCTGCCCCATCTTGACAGCTCAAGGGAGGGGTCTAAGAGCTGTCCATGATGGGGGGCATCTGCTCATAGATCTGCCTCTCAATGCCAGGCTGGCCCCCCTCCCCTTTCTTGCAATTGCCCTATAGAGTTGCCAAGGCCAGCCCCAAATTGCTAGCAGAACCCCCCCACCCCCAGATCTTCCCAATTCCCCTACCCCCCCAAAGGCAGATCTCCCCCTTTTTGGGGTAGAAGGGAGGGAAGAGAGAAAGGAAGGAAGGGAGTAAGGAAGCAGCAGATTCTTTTCAGCCCATTAAAAAAAAACTATCTTCACTATCTTGGACCACCCCTCTCCCAGAGCACCAGAGGGGACTACAACTCCCATCTTCCCCTGCAAGAAGCCCCCCACCACCACACACACACCCTGCAAAATTTGACCCTCTTCTCCAGTCATGCAATCCAGAGGAAGAAAAAGAGAGGAGGGGAAGAAGAAAAAAAAACAGCCACCAGCCGCGGATGATGGGTATTGCAATCCAATGAGCCACCGCAATTCCTATTCTCGAGCCCTCCCCCCCTCCCCAATTCGCCACTCACCCCGTTTTCTCGCAAGTCTGGGCAAGGAATCGAGGCTCCCTTTGCAGTTTTGCAAGCGTGCACCGAAGGGAGCCCCCCGCAATGAAGCAAACGGGGCTGGGCGCGAAGCGTGTCCTGCCTCCCCCCCCCCCCAAAAAAAAGGAAAAGCGGGGAAGGGGGCGCCGGAGGGACTTCTTACCTGCAGAAGATGCTCCAGCCTCCTGCGCCGGCGGAAGAGCACTGAGGCGCCGCGAACGTTCCAATGCCGCTTTACAGCGCTCGGCGCGAGGACGCCGCCGACTCAGACCTACAGACCACACGGCGGGGAGGGGGAAAGATTCCCGGATGTAGACCGCTCCGCCCCTTTCTCAGTCGTGCCTTGCTGTGACCCGCCCTTGACTCCGGCCGGAGACGGGCAAGCCGGATGGCTTCATCCTCTCCACTGCGCAGGCGCTACTTTGCTGGAGTGAATAAAAGTTAGGTTCCTTTTTTTTAAATTTTTTTTTTAATAAATTCGCCCACCCAAATTCATCCCAAGTCGGATTTTTCATGCATTCGGTCAAAGGAGTTTATTTTAAGGGAGTAAATGCTCCGCGAGCCAGTTTTCCCTGACCTGGTGCCCTCCAACGGATCAGGAGGGCGCCAGGTTGGGGAAGGCTGCCTGGGCTTCTATCAGAAAGGCAATGAATAAACCCTTTTTTAAATGCACCTGTTTCTTTGTGGAGAAATGTGGGCTGTACTCGAGGAAGTTTACAAATCAGCAAAAGAAAGTAAAACCATATTAGTTCCATAAAATTCACAGAACCCAGATTTAAAAACTATAAATAGCAATCTGATCATCATCATCATCATGCTGGCCTAGGAACCAGGAGGCAGTGAGTTCTAGTTCTGCCTAGGCATGAAAACCATTTGGATGACTTTGGGCCAATGACCAGGAGGTGGTGAATTTTAGTCCCTCCTTAGGCATGAAAGCCAGTTAGGTGACTTTGGGCCAATGACCAGGAGACTGTGAGTTCTAGTTCTGCCTTAGGCATGAAAGACAGCTGGGTGACTTTGGGCCAATGACCAGGAGACTGTGAGTTCTAGTTCTGCCTTAGGCACGAAAGCCAGCTGGGTGACTTTGGACAAATGACCAGGAGACTGTGAGTTCTAGTGCTGTGTTAGATATGAAAGCTGGCTGGGTGACCTTGGGCCAGTCCCCCTCTCTCGGCCCAACTTACCTCACAGGGTTGTTGTGGGGAAAATAAATAGGAGCGTTATATATGTGTGCCACATTGCATTATTTATAAAAATCATAAAGGCAGGAGCTAGATAAATAGGTAGGTAGGCGGATAGGTAGATAGGTAGACAGACAGACAGACATAGATAGATTGTAGATACATAGATACATAGATGTTAGATGATAGATAGAAACATACATAGATACACAGATGGATGATAGGTAGGTAGATACATACATACATACATGGATGATAGGTGGTAGATAAATAGATGGACAGACAGACAGACGGATGATAGATGGATAGGTAGGTAGGTAGGTAGGTAGGTAGGTAGATACATACATACATACATACATGCATACATAGATGGATAATACATAGATACATGGAAGATAGATAGATAGATAGATAGATAGATAGATAGATAGATAGATAGATAGATAGATAGATAGATTCAAAATGCAGCAAGCCATCTACTAAATCTGAAGTACAGGTATTTCTTACCTACAAACTGTATACTCTAGCTTCAACAACAAAAAATTTCCGGCTCAGACCAATCCAGACTGTCTTTTTTAAATGGAGCTGCAAAAACTGGGTAAAACAAGAGAGAGAAAAAAAAACAAAGGAAAAAAACCCCTATCAATCTGCAAGTTCCCCGAGGAGGCCTACATCTCACTTTGACTGTCTATTTTCTCAGGAACACATTGTGCTACTTTATAACAGAGCGTGTTCCCACTTTTGTGTGTGTGTGTTTTGGAGAACTGTTTGGGGGGGGGGGTGTGTGTAGGAGATTTTTAGCACTAGTCGCATTCCAATTTTTGTGTCTCCTCGCATCTTTGTTTCAGATGAACTTTTGGACTTCAGCCTTCACCTGCAATGAACCCTAAACCCAACTTGCTGCCCCTTCTCAGTAGCTTCCTCTTAAAATGGTAACTCTTTTAATATTATCAAACTGTGGTTTCCCCCCCCCCCACCTCTTATAGGGAGTCTAATGCAAGCGACTAACAGAATAACAGAGTTGGAAGGGACCTTGGAGGTCTTCTAGTCCAACCCCCTGGACACTATACCATTCTGGATAAAAGACTGTCCAATCTCTTCTTCAAAACTTCCAGTGTTGGAGCATTCGTGGCTTCTTGTGGCAAGTTGTTCCACTGATTAATTGTTCTCACTGTCAGGAAATTTCTCCTTAGTTCTAAATTGCTTCTCTCTTTGATTAGTTTCCATCCGTTGCTTCTTGTCCTACTAGAGTTGCCAGGTGTCCACTATTTGACCGGACAGTCCACTTTTTTCACATTATGTTCACTATTTTTCTTCACAAAATAGTGGACATTTTTTTAATTCAATCACCCAACACTCTCTTCGATGAAATTTCTGCCTTAGAAGAAGTTTATGTTCATCTGCAGGGCGATTCATCCCTTGATAAGTGGACGTACTTTTTCAGGAAAGAGCCAGCTCCGAGTTTACTGAAACTGTTCCAGTATTGTGCATCAATTCCGGTATCAAATGCAAACGCTGAACGAATTTTCAGCGTCATGGGAAATTTGTGGACTGACGAATGTAGCCGACGGCTTGTGCCATCAGTTCGAAGTGAACTTTGTGTATTTTTTTAATATTTCTCAACGCTGTACTGAAATTAAAGAATTATTCCTTAAACGCAAAGAATTGATCAAAGCTGCGCAGTCAAATAAAAAATACACACGACAGCAAAGTAAAATGTAATTCAATATTTTACATATTATTATAATATATTTGATGTTCTGAATTTTAAGTAAAGTTTTGAAGTGATTATTTTAATACGCGTTAAAATGTTTGTAAGAAAATATATAATTTAATTGTAATTTTTTAAAAAAAATTTACTACTTAACCCCCCCCCCTTCCCCCGCTTGTCCGCTATATTTTGGAAGTAGATCTGGCAACCCTATGTCCTGCCCTCAGGTGCTTTCGAGAATAGCTTGACTCCCTCTTCTTTGGGGCAGCCCCTGAGATACTGGAAGACTGCTCTCATGTCTCCCCTAGTCCTTCTTTTCATTAAACTAGACATACTCAGTTCCTGCAACTGTTCTTCCTATGTTTTAGCCTCCAGTCCCCTAATCCTCTTTTTTGCTCTTCTCTGCACTCTTTCCAGAGTCTCAACGTCTTTTTTACATCGTGGTGACCAAAACTGACTGCTGTATTCCAAGTGTGGCCTTTCCAAGCCGTTAAAAATAAACTAAAGCTCCTTGTCATGAAATAACATCTTAGGAAGATATGTTGGTCCGTGTCAGTGATACTACCTTGTTTTCCTGAAAATAAGACATCCCCTGATAATAACCCCAATCAGGCTTTTGAGCGCATGCACTAGAATAAGCCTTCCCCCCAAAAATATTTAAACGCAGAGCTGGAAATCAGGTAAGAAAGCAAGAGGAGCTCCATCTTTCTCCATCTGCCTCAAAAGTTCGAATCTCACCAGGCTCCAGGTTGACTCAGCCTTCCATCCTTTCTAAGGTAGGTAAAATGAGGACCCAGTTTGTGGGGGCAAGAAGCTGACTTTGTATAAATATACAAAAGTATGAAGGCTATTGCTTAACACATAAGCCGCCCTGAGTCTCCGGAGAAGGGCGGCATATAAATCAAATTTAAAATAATAATAATAATAATAAGACCTCCCTGAAAATAAGGCCAAGCGCTTATTTCGGGGTTCAAAAAAATATAAGGCAGGGTCTTATTTTCGGGGAAACATGGTAATACTTCGCGAAAAGTGAAACTTGAAGGTTTGAGTTTTGCGATGGTTTTCAGGTGGGCCAACATTAACCTTTTGAAGGATGTCAGAACCACCGGTCTATGGTCAGTCAACTCTTTGTTTTTTTGGGTACCTGAAAAGGATAAACTTGGGTGAAGTGCAGCTGAAAAATGGATTAGTGTCTCTGATTTGCAAAGGGATTCAAATGCAGATAGTCCTCCACTTACAAAAACTCGCTTAGCGACTGTCCGAAGTTACAACGGCACTGAAAAAAAGTGACTTGTGACCACTTTTCACACTTAGGACCATAGCAGCAGCCTCGTGGTCACGCGATCAATATTCCAAAGCTTGGTAAATGGTCCAGACTTGTGACGGTCACAGTGTCCTGGGTGGGGAGGGGGAGGGTGTCACGTGATCCGCTTTTGCGACCTCCTGACAAGCAAAGTCCACGGGGCAGCCGGATTCATTTAACGACCATGTTACTAATTTAAAAGCTACAGCAAATCATTCGACAAATGTGGCAAGATCGTAAAATGGGACGAAACCTCGCTTAACCAGTTTCTCACTTAGCAACATAGATGTTGGGCACCAATGTGGTCGTGAGCCGAGGACCACCTGTAGAATGGTGTCACAGAGAGGAGGGGTCATCCTGTTTTCCAAAGCACCCGAAGGAATAATGGATGGAAACGGACCAAGGAGAAATTCAACCTGGAAATAAGGAGGAATTTTCTGACAATGAAAACCATCAACCCATGGAACAGAAGTTGCCTTCGGAAGTGGTGGGAGCTTCATCACTGGAGGCTTTCAAGCAGAGACATTTCTGTCAGAAATGGTGTAAGGTCTCCTGCTTGGATGGGGAGTTGGACTAGATGACCTTCCATCTCTGTTAATATCTCTGTTTCATGTATTATCTATCTAGTTAGCTATGCATCCATAATCTATGTATCTATCTATGCATCTGTCCATCTCTATAACCATCCATCTATCATCTATTCATCGTCCATCCATCCATCTCATATGTCAGTTATCTATTATTCACCATCTATCCATCATCTATCATCCATAATCAATCTATCATGTAGGAATTTTTTATGTATCTATCATCTATCAATCATTTATCATCTAGCTAGCTGTTCATCCATCTATCTTCTATGTATCCATCTCTGTATCGGTCCATCTATTCTATTTATCATCCATCCATCCATCCATCATGTCTATGTCTATTATCTATTACTCATCATCCCTCTGGCCATCATCTATGTTTCATCTATTTATCATCTACGGGATCTAGCAATAGCAATATTTTTTGATAACATGATAGCATCTTCCAATATTTGAGGGGCTGCCACAGAGAGGAGGGGATCAAGCTATTTTCCAAAGCACCTGAAGGGCAGACAAGGAATAATGGATGGAAACTGACCAAGGAGAGATTCAACCTAGAAATGAGGAGGAACTTTCTGACAGTGAGAACAATCAACCCATGGAACAGAAGTTGCCTTTGGAAGTTGTGGGAGCTTCATCCTTGGAGGCTTTCCAGAAGAGACTGGACTGCCATCTGTCAGAAATGGTGTAGGGTCTCTGGCTTGGATGGGGGGGGGGTTGGACTAGATGACCTCCAAGGCCCCTTCCAACTCTGTTAATCTATAAACAGCTTTCTAGCCAGGCATAAATATTGCATTTATAAACGACAAACTTATGGTTTAATCAGTTGTCAGAATGCAGTGCTGCCCCGGGTGGTAAATTAAAATGGGAAAGTGGTACACCTTGCCCTAAACCATGATTTCAGAACCGTACAACATAACCCCAAAACAAATAAGCCATCTTAGTTTATAGCAACATCTCTAGAACCATCTGACATTCCATGACTTAATAGTAGCTCAATCAGTAATACAGGTAGTCCTCGGCTTACGATCCCACTTGAGTTCAACATTTCTGTTGCTAAGTGAGAGACAATTTGCTAAGTGAGCTTTGTCCCTTTTTACGACTTTGTCCTTGCCACGGTTGTTAAGGGAATCACTGCAATGGTTAAGTTATTTTATGCAACTGTTAAATGAATTTGCCTTCCCCGTTGATTTTACTTGTCAGACGGTCGCAAAAGATCACATGACCCCGGGAATACTGCGACCGTCATAAATATGAGTCAGTTGCCAAGCTGACTTCAATCACCTGACCATGGGGATGCGGCAATAGTCGTAAGTGGAAAACGGTCCTAAGTCACTTTTTTTCAGTGCCGTTGTGACTTTGAGCGGTCACTAAGTGAACTGTCGTAAGTAAAGGACTACCTGTAGTCCTATAAAGCGGTGGACCTAGATTTGCTTCTAGAATGGTTTGTAAACCATAGTTTGTGGCTTAGTAAAGAAGAGTCTAAACTCTTCTTTACTAAAGAAGTAACTAAAAATGGCAGGACAATTTATGTGGCTAAGGCAGGCAATTGTTAAATGAATTGCCTGTGATTTTACAACCTTTTGCCATGGGGGTTAACCAACTCACCGCGGTTGTTAAATGAATCAGGCCTCCCCACTGACTTATTTTTATACGGATAGTGCAATGTTGATTGGTACATTTATATTTCCTGATGATTTGTAAGACCAAAACATTACAACCAAAACAGCCCCAGTGATACATCCACTGTTCAAACATCCGTGGTTTCATTATTAAAACATTTTTGCAAATGCTTAACTGACAGAAGCTGTACTCTTAAGCAAACTTTCTTTTTCCATTCTCAGTTCACGGAATTGAACCCAACACGGGGAACAGGTTAAGCACTGTTTATTCATTGATAACAGGATCAGTGAATGAAGAAAACAAACAGATTGATTAAGAGAGTCAACCTACGAAATGATTCATGAAAAAAAAAAAGGAGCTCGTTTTGCAAATACAGGCAGACCTGGGCTTGCAAAACCACAATGTGAAAAACGATTGTGTCACTTTTTTTTTCAGTGCCCCCCGTAACTTTTAACGGGTCACTAAACGAATGGTTGTAAGTCAAGGACTCTCTGTACTGGAAATCCCTGGGCTCAAATGTTTTCATTATGGAATGTTATTTGAACTCCTTGGAAAGAGAGAAGGAAGGAAGGGAGGGAGGGAGGGAGGGAGGGAGGGAGGGAGGAAAAAAGGAAGGAGACAGGAAGAAAGGAAAGAAAGAGAGGGAAGAGAGAGAGAGAAAGGGAGAAAGAGGAAGGAAAGAAAGGAGGAAAGAAGGAAGGCTGGGAGGGAGGGAGGAAGGAAAGGAGAGATGGAAGGGGGAGGGAGGGAGGAAAAAAGGAAGGAGATTGGAAGAAAAGAAAGGGAGGGAGGGAGGGAGGAGTGGGAGAGAAAGGGAGAAAGAGGAAGGAAGGGAGGAAGGAAGGGAGGCCGGGAGGGAGGGAAGGGAGGGAGGGAGGGAGGAAAAAAGGAAGGAGACAGGAAGAAAGGAAAGGAAGGGAGAAGGAGAGAGGAAAAAAGTGGAAGGAAAGAAGGGAGGAAGGGTGAAAGAGAGAAAGGAGAAAAAAGAGAGAAAGAAAGAAAGGGAGGAAGGAGAGAGGAAGGAAGGAGAGAAGAAGGATGGGAGGAAAGGAAAGGAGAGATGGAAGGGTGAGGGAGGGAGGGAGGGAGGGAGGAAAAAAGGAAGGAGACAGTAAGAAAGGAAAGGAAGGGAGGAAGGAGAGAGAGAGAAAGGGAGAAAGAGGAAGGAAAGAAGGGAGGGAGAAAGGGTGAAGGAGAGGAGGGTAAGGAGAAAGAAGACAGTAAGCAAGGAAAGGAAGGGAGGAAGGAGAGAGTGAGAAAGGGAAAAAGAGGAAGGAAAGAAGGGAGGGAGGAAGGGTGAAGGAGAGGAGGGAAAGGAGAAAGAAGACAGAAAGAAAGGAAAGAAAGAGAGGAAGGACAGAGAGAGAGGAAGGAAGGACGGAGTGTACATTTGGCAATCAAGCTAAGGCTTTGGCCTCCACCTGCTTGTTGTCGTTGTGGCTCCGAGGCAACCCGGACAGGGAACATCCGATTGTGGTTGGGGCTTTTTTCATTCCCACCCGTCTCTCTCCCTCCATCTGCTAGAAAGGGCAGATTGCACAACGGGCTTAACTGGATCACAGGGAAAGGATTAATGTGCGATTCAATCTGCTGTCCTTGATAACTGACCCACAGGGAGTGGCCGGCCCTGCCTCACCCGCAGCCTCTCCGGAGAGCCGGACAAGCGGCTGCCCAGCTGGCTCGAAGAGTTGCAAGCCGGAGACATCCGGAGGCTGCCGAAGATGCTGCTGAAGGGGGCTGTGGGGGGTCCTGGGAGTGGTGGCCCATAAAGAGTTGAGTGGACCTTGGAGGCCGAGGTGGGCAACCAGAACAGCTCTGGGATGGACTGAGCCTGAGGCCAAGTCAGATGCTCTCCGAATTCACATGACCATCAGCCTCCACAAAGAGTGGCAACCACGTGCCTCTTCCCTCCTTCCTTCCAACCTCTTCCCTTCTCCTTCCTTCCTTCCCTCGCTCCTTTTCCTTCCTTCCTTCTCCCTTTCTCTCTCCTCCCTCCCTCCCTTTCCTTTCTTCCTCCCTCCTTCCTTCTTTCCATTCTCTTTCCTTCCTTCCTCGCCCATTCACCTTCCTTCCTCTCCACTTTTTCTCCTTCTGTCCACCCTTCCCTTGCTCCTTTTCTTCCTTCCTCCTTTCCTTCTCCCTTTTTCTCTCCTTCCTCCCTCCCTTTCCTTTTCCTGTCTCCTTCCTTCCTTCCTCTTCCCTTCACCTTCCTTATTTCCTCTCCAATTCTTTTTCTTCCTCCTCCCTCTTCCCTCCCTTCCATCCATTTTTTTCTTCCTTCCTTCTCCCTCCCTCCCTTCCATCCATCTTTTTCCTTCCTTTCTCCCACTGTCCCTTTCCTCCCTCCCTTCTCCCTTTCTCTCTCCTTCTTCTCTCCCTTTTCTTTTCCTTTCTCCTTCCTTCCTTCCTCTTCCCTTCACCTTCCTTCTTCCCTCTGCAATTTTTCCTTCCTTCCTTCTCCCTCCCTTCCATCCATCCTTTTCCTTCCTTCCTCCCTCCCTCCCTTCCCCCTCTCTCCTTTCTCCCTCCCTTTCCTTTTCCTGTCTCCTTCCTTCCTTTTCCCTTCACCTTCCTTCTTTCCTCTCCAATTCTTTCTCCTTCCCTCCCTTCTATCTATCCATCCATCCATCCTTTTCCTTCCTTCCTCCCTTGCTCCCTTCCTTCCTGTTCCCCTTAAAGATATCCCCAAATATCCCCTTCATTCTCTATACTCAGCCTTGCTTTTGATCAATGCTTCTGCAAAAGCTCACCCTAATTTTCAATTACCAGCTGAATTCTAACTCCTGGTTCTCAGGGGTGAAAGCCAACAGGCTTTAATTGGTTTCTTGCCTGAGCTGTACAGATCTCTCCTCCTCAAAATCCAGCCTCTCTACTCAGAAGATTGTTTCCATATTTCCCCCTCCTCCTCCTCCTCCTCCTCCTCCTCCTCCTCCTCCTCCTCCTCCTCCTCCTCCTCCTCCTTCTCCTTCCTCTTCTTCTTCTTCTGGGGAAAGGAGGGTGGCTTGGTTACACATCCCTCACCCCCCCAACTGGGAAACACCAGAAAAGTCAAACTTTCCACTCTGATCTGCAGTCCATTTAATCTGGCCGAGCAGCGCTTGACGTCAATGGAAATAATCCAGTTTAGGTGCAAATGGTCTCCTTTGAGTGTCGGGTTGGGTTTGCCTCTTCACTTATTTGGGAAGTGGGAACAAAAAGCACATAAGGAAAAAAATTAACACCAAGATTAACACTAGACCAACAACTAAGCCAGGGATGGCTAACCTTTTTGCCATCATGTGCCAAAAGCGGGGGGAGGATGGGGGGGCCGCCCGCCCGCGTGCCCACACCCATAATTCTATGCCCCCTGCGCATGTGTGCATGACTCCCCCCATGCTCCCCCTGCTTTTGGCACGAGATGGCACGGTGGGCCCATTTTTTGCTCTCTCCAGACTCCAGAGCCTTTCTAGGAGCCTGGGGAGGGTGAAAATGGCCTTCCCCACCCGCATGGAGACCCTCTGGAGGCCGGAAATGACCCATTTGCCTACTTTCTGGGCCTCTGGAGGATCTCTGGGGGTGTGTGGAGAAGGCCATTTTAGCCCTCCCCAGGCTCCTAGAAAGGCTCTGGGAGAAGCGAAAAATGGGCCTTCCCCACCCTCCCGAGGCCTTCCGGAGGCTGGAAACAGCCTGTTTCCCTACTTCTGGTGGCCCAGAAGGCCCAAAATTCAGGTGGCGGGAACTGAGCTTGCGTGCCCACCGATATGGCACCGAGTGCCACCTGTGGCACGCGTGCCAAAGGGTTGCCATCACAGAACTAAGCTATACAAAAAAACAAAAACAAAACACCACCCCAGTGAAGGAACTACCAATTCAGACAAACCGCGAACAACAGAACGACTAAGAAACCAAAACTCCCACCAGTGGTGAAATAGGTGAAAGAATAGTGAAAGAGCAAACCCATCTCTTTTAGCACTGATGCTGCTGCTTAGTTTGGTAACGAGATGTCTCCAAGAAAACCACCAAGCTCAGAGAGGCCCAAATATTCTTGGATGTTGATACCCCAGGGAGGAAGTAGGAAACCACGGCCCCCTTTCCCACCTGTGGACTTCAACTCCCAGAATTCCCGAGTTCAGCATTCCATAACGCTAACCTTGGTTAGCGTTACCTCCAGATGTTTCACCTCTCTTTCACTGTGCACTAGCACTGATGACGTTACCTAGTTGGGTGATGAAACATCTGCAAGGAAGCAATGAAGCTCAGAGAGCACCAAGGACTCCATAGTCATTCTCCTCCTCCTTTTCCTCTTTGCAAATCCCACCCCCTTCGAGCACTGATCTTGTTACCTAGCTGGATAATGAAACTTTTGCCAGAAAACAAGCAAGCTCAGAAAGGACCTCACAGCCCTCCTCCTCCTCCCAAACCCCATTCCTTCTAGCATAGATAATGTTACCTAGCTGGGTCATGAAACGTCAGCAAGAAAACAACCCAAGGGAGCACCAAGGGCCCCACCATCCTCTCCTCGTCCGACTCGTCGTCGTCTTCCTCCTCCAACTCCTCCTTATACACCACTCCCTTCTAGCACTGATCTTATTATTGTGTTTCCCTGAGAATAAGACAGGGTCTTATTTTCTTTTGAACCCCGAAATAACAGCTTGGCCTTACTATCGGGGAGGTCCGGCAGAGAGAGGTTCCTTCGTGAGCCATCAAGCCCCTCCCCTCCTGTGGGGGGAGAACGCGAGTGGCCCGAAGGCGCCAAGCCATGCGAGCACCTGTTCCCTGCTTGCATGCCTCCCAGGCCTCACCGTTTCGATATGGGGTGAAGAAAGCTGCTGGAAACGGAGAAGACACCAGTCAGGCCAGCCGCCTGCTGCCAAGTCTTCCAGGAGCTGGGGCAGAGAGTTTTCTAGCAGCCGGGGCAGCGAGACGGCGAAGGGCGAAGTGAGCTGCAGCCCCGAATGGGGAAAACGGTGCCGCTGCTACCGCCGTCCAAGCACCGAGGATGGCTTCCTCTACGGCTTTCAAACGCCGGCTGGAAGCCGCTGGAAGCGGAGAAGAAGCTGGTCGGGCCAGCTGCCTGCTGTTAAGTCTTCCAGGAGCTGGGGCAGCCGCATGGAGTTGGAACCATAGAGCGGGAAGCACATTCTCAGAGCGGCTGCTGACGAAAGAGTCTGCGGCCAACTGGTCTTTGGGTCTCTGCCGCGCTTGTGTGGCATGGCACTTGCATTGCATTTTGGGAGTTTGTGCGCATGCCTCCCAGTGCCCTGTTTTGTGCCTGGAAGGCCTCCTGCACCAATCTGGAAGCCAAGACAGGGCATGGGTGGGTGGGGCGCATGCACTGGGGACGCGCACCAGTGGTGGGTTGCTCCCAGTTCGGTCCGGTTTGATCCCGCCGTCATCATGGGTGATCTGTGCATGCGCAGAAGGGTGTGCGCGAACCCCCGTTGCGAACTGGTAGTAAAGGTAAATTTTTATTTATTTTATTTATTTATTATCACATTTATATACCGCCCTACTCCCAGGGGGACTCAGGGTGGTGAACAGCCAAGATAAAAATACAAATAACGTAACAAAAGTTAAAAGCTATTAAAAATAGATTAAATAATTTGGGCTCAAAAACAAATTTAAAAACATCCAATTTATATAAAACATTTAAAACCCAATTTAAAAGGGAGAGTTAGGCCAGACCAGCCTGTTGGAATAAAAACGTTTTTAGGGCGCGGCAGAAAGTGCGTAAATCTTGGATCCTCCGTATCTCTGGGGGGAGCTCGTTCCAGACGGCAGGTGCCCCCACAGAGAAGGCCCCCTGGGGGCCGCCAGTCGACATTGTTTGGCCAACGGCACCCTGAGGAGCCCCTCTCTATGGGAGCGAACTGGTCGGTGAGACGCTACTAGTGGCAAAAGGCGGTCTCGTATAGAGAACCAGGGGTGAAATCCAGCAGGTTCTGATAGGTTCTGGAGAACCGGTAGCAGATATTGTGAGTCATTCAGGGGAACTGGCAAATACCACCTCTGGCTGGTCCCAGAGTGGGGTGGGAATGGAGATTTTGCAAGATCCTTCCCCCAGGAGTGGGGAGAGAATGGGGATTTTGCAGTATCCTTCCCCTGCCACGCCCACCAAGCCACACCACGCCCACCAAGCCACGCCAACAGAACCGGTAGTAAAAAAAAAATTGGATTTCACCATTGAAAGCATTGCATGCTTTGGGCACTCGGCACCAAAAAGGTTAACCATCCCTGCCTTAGGATAATGTAAAACATCTGTGGAGACTGGATAATTTCAGAATAAACCGAGCAATTTAGTCGGTTGCTTCTTCTTTAATCCGATGAACCCAAGTCAGGCCTAAGTATTTGACTCACCTCTTAAAGGCCGATGGAAAATTATCCTGGGTAATAATTAAGAGGGATTGGACGCTGGCGTGGGAACTGGTGGCGGTGACAAACAGGCCATCTGTCTGAACTGGCCTTCAACTTTTCCTACAAAGGGTGTTTCATTTTTAATAAAAGCCGAAATTACGGCTCTTTAAATGCCTTTACGCATTTGTGCCTTAAAGTCAATTTTGTGACTCTAAGCCAGAGGTCTTCAAACTTGGGAGCTTTAAGACTTGTGGACTTCAATTCCCAGAATCCCCCCCGCCCCCATGCCGCGGCTTCCCCATTGACGTTGCTGGTCAGAAGGTCGCAAAAGGGGACACTGCGACCGTCATAACTATGGGTCAGTTGCCAAGAGGCTGATTTTTTTATCATGTGGCTATGGGGATGCTGGAAAAGGTCCTAAGTGGCACGAAACGAACTGTTGTAACTCAAGGAGTCCCTCTAGTATTGACAGCAGCCAACCCAATGAAGTTTTTCTTTGGTTAACCCACCAGCTGTTTTTGGACTACAAGTAGTCCTCGATTTACAACAGCCGCTTAGTGACCGTTCGAAGTTACGACAGCACTGGAAAAAAAATGACTTATCGCTGTTTTTCACACTTACGACTGTTGCTTGCATCCCCACGGTCACGTGATCAAAATTCAGACGCTTGGCAACTGACTCAGAGTTATGACGGTTATAGCATCCCAGGTTCAAGTGATCCCTTTTTTGTGACCTCTAACAAGTCAATGGGGAAGCCCGATTCACTTAACAACCAAGTTACCGAAGCAAAAAATTACTAGTACAAGATGAAAATCTGGCTGGAAGAAATGATACAGCAATGTATTGAATTTAAACCAGAGTTGTCCCTACTGGTATCTTCCCAGAAAAAAATTAGTAAGGAAAATATATATTTGATTATACATGTAATAACAGCTGCAAGAATTGTGTATGCTCAAAATTGGAAATCAGAGAAAATACCTTTGGAAGAAGAAGTAATAAATTTTTTTTAGACTATTGGGATATTGCTTAAATATGTATAACAATTGTAATAATTTGAACATTTTTTACTTAAGAAAAAATAAAATTGAAACAATATATGATTATGATTTATAAATAAAAATTACTTAATTGGTGTTATATAAATGGTATGGTTTAATAAATGGAATTTGGGATAATTGGGAAATTGCATTAAATAGCATTATTTGAATTAAGAACTATGTTTAAATGTTAAATTGCTATATTGTTAAGATGAATGATAAGATTTAAATTTGATAAAGTAATAATGGAATAAGGATTTAATGAGTATCATGAAATATAAATAGGTTTGAACTGTATTGAAATGTATTATGAGTTATTAATTGAATTAAGATTTAAGGTGGGTTAATAGAAGGGTAATTGTTTTGATTAAGTAAATATGTGTTAATTTTTTTTAAAGATGGTATTAGTTGAATATGTGATTTTTAAGATTAGAAGTAAGTGTTATGACAAAATAGAATAGATAAAATTTTGTTAAAAATAACCAAAAATTGAACAAATTGATCAAAGCTCTGTTCCAAAAAGATGTAATTTGTATGTTTGGAAAAAAAAAATAAAAAAAAACTTTTTGCAAAAATAAATAAATAAAAATATGCAGAAATGAATAGATTAAATCTGATGATTAAAGATAAGGAGGAATCACAATATTTTAAAACATGGAATTATTTTTATAGTTGGTTGGAAAAGAGATATAAATGACTGATGCTATAAATGGTGATTATAATATTGATTTAGAAATGAAATGTTAGAATAGTTTGGATGAATATGAAGATAGAAGAAACTTATGGAAGATGGAGAAGAAGCTTAGAAGATAACACCGAGATGTCACAGGGAAGGGAGGATTGATGTATTAAATGTGTGTTTGTCTTAAATTAAAAAAAAAAATACTAAAAAAACCCACCAATAACCAGGTTACGAATTTATCAACTGTGGTGATGCACTTAACAATTGTTCCGTTGCGGTCATACATTGAGGACCAGCTGTAGAATATCCATTGGCTGGAAAAGCCTTTTTATCATTTTTTAATCTCATTTCAAATGAGATTCAGAGGCTCCTTTTAGGCCAGACCAAAGCCATAAACTCTCCATATTTTTATTTATGATGCGCCCATTCTTGTCAATCAGCAAAGGGTTTTTTTTTTTTTTTTGAATAGATCGGTTGATTGGCAGCTCTCCAAATTCCCAACCGGCTGGGAGAACCAGTCGAGACGGTTTGCGTTATGATCTCATTTGGCCTCAGTTTGCTCTAAGCACATTCCTGTGTGTGACATAGGCTCGGTTGCCAGAGCATCCCTCACGTACAACTCTCTGTGTTTCTACAACATAATTAAGTTGTTTGTGGATGCATCAGCATGCACAAAGGTTGGTCTCTTTCTAATAGCTGGATGTTTTGGGGTGGAATGCAACTCATCGGTTATTGAGGGCTTAAACTATTGGGCCAATACAGTGTGTGTTTAGTAGCTGGAAATGGAATCTGAAGGCAGTTACTCATTCGGCCAACCCCTTACCCAAGGCCTTCCATCCTGATCAAATGGTAGTTCGGTCTAGTTTTGAAAACCTCCCTTAAATAAATAAATTTAGTCCGAAATCTTTAAACAATGCTGAGCTATTGTTGGGTTGTCCCAGTCCAACTGCTGGGTGGGTGGAGAAAGTTGGAAGCCTAGAATAGAATAGAATAGAATAGAATAGAATAGAATAGAATGGAATGGAATGGAATGGAATGGAATGGAATGGAATGGAATGGAATAGAATGTAGAATGTAGAATGTAGAATGTAGAATGTAGAATGTAGAATGTAGAATGTAGAATGTAGAGTAGAGTAGAGTAGAGTAGAGTAGAGTAGAGTAGAGTAGAATAGAATAGAATAGAATAGAATAGAATAGAATAGGTGGGGTGGAGTGGAGTGGAGTGGAACGGAACGGAACGGAACAGAATATAGAATAAAATAGAATAGAACAGAATAGAATATAGAATAGAATAGAATAGAATAGAATAGAATGGAATGGAATGGAATGGAATGGAATGGAATGGAATGGAATGGAATAGAATAATGAAAGATAGAATAGAATAGAATGGGAATAGGAATGGAACAAAACGGAACGGAATGGAAAGAAATAGAAATAGAAATAGAAATAGAAATAGAATTCTTTTATTGGCTTAGTGTGATTGGACACACAAGGAATTTGTCTTTGGTGCATATGCTCTCAGTCTACATAAAGAAAAAATAAAATATATTCGTCAAGAATCATAAGATACAACACCTAGTGACAGTCATAGGTTATTGAGAAGACCCATGAACTAAAGAAGGTTTATTGAGTGACAAGAAACTCAGCCTTGAACTGTGTTTCATGTGTGCACTTCACGGTCTGCCTTTCCAAATATTTTCAAAGCGGACTTCTCTCCTCCCCTCTTACTCGGAGTTTTTGTTGATTTTACACGTGCTTCCGGATCCCAAAGGCTAAGTAGCTTCTTATCTCTACGTGATTGTTCGCCAATCTCCAATCTTTCCTGCCTGTGACTCAAGCGGAAACACCGCCTAGTCGGTGGAAATTGTCCACATGTTGTTAAACAAAGACTTTACACTGTTGGCTTCTCTTCTTGGTAAATCAGCGTCCTTCACTGTGGTTCCATCACTCTTGGCCACCATCCAAGTTCAGTTCACGGAGAGGAAGAGATGAAACTGAGGAACATCTGGACAGGAAGAAATGATGGATTCCTTGAACCCAGTCACATTCCTGAAGTGCCTTGGAGACCTTCCTCGGTGTGACTCAACTCTTCCTGTACTCGTCCCTACCGTGTCTTGTTGATTTGACTTTCCTTGCTAACTTGGCAAGCTACTGTTTGAAGAAATATCCTTCTGGGTTCAGCTCCAAGTGGGGAAAAAGACACTGGAAACATGGAGACTGCTTGGAAAGATGGTTTAATGGTGGACAGGATCACATGGTTTGAGTTCCTGAACAGAAAACGGGGCGAGATGCAATGAGTCCCGGGGTTTTATGCCCTCTCTGGCTTTGAACTTCCTGGGGTTCAGAAAGAGTATCCTGATTGGTTGTCAGACTCCCAGGAGGTGGGGGTCTTAGCTGTCCTTGCTGGCTGATGTAATCTTCCCAAGTGTCATGTGGTGAGTTTCTGTTGCTAAATGGGTCCCATTGTGTTAGTTTCTGTTTCTAGATGGGTTCTATTGTGATGCAGATGATGATCCTTTGACAAAGGATTGGGTTTCTGCCTCTGGCCCCATTAACAAAAAGGGGGGAGGCAGGAAGGTGGGAGCTGCTTTGTCTTTAAAACATGTTTCTCCATTTCTCATACAGGGAAACATCATATTC
Source organism: Masticophis lateralis (assembly GCA_030761175.1). Taxonomy (NCBI): domain Eukaryota; kingdom Metazoa; phylum Chordata; class Lepidosauria; order Squamata; family Colubridae; genus Masticophis; species Masticophis lateralis. The sequence goes on along the minus strand of JAUDYJ010000007.1, from coordinate 81,423,340 downwards.
TGCCTTTTTAATATTTCCCAAAATATTTCATTCTTCTAGGAAAGGGGTGGGTGCTAACTTCCTACACTACCTTAATACATTGATGGGCCTACATCTGTCTTGTGGGCATGTCTGTGAACGTTCAGAAGATGCTGTTGGGTTGACGAATAGGGTTTCCTCTCCACTTCTTAAGACCCAGGTGTTTCCTCTGAGAACGTTCTCAAGAACGTTGAATGAACAATCTTTCCAAGAAATGTCGATGGATGTTGAGAGGGGGCAGTGAGGTTTACACACAATGGCTCTGTGACGTACATCTTAAAGCAGGAAAAGCTTCTCACATGGTGTGAGTTGTTTGGACCAGAGGTGGCAGATGACATCATTCAGCTTCATGTGAAATGAAAGCCAGCATTATGTCATTCAAGGATCCGGCAGATCTTAAAGAGACTTTAGATCAGCTTCTCCCATCTTGGGATCCTCCAGACAAGGTGAAGGACCATAGCTGGCTTTGTAGTGAGTCACCTTGCTCCACACTGGAGGTTTTTAAGCAGAGATTAAACAGAGACGGTCAGGAAATTTCTCCTTATTTCTAGGTTGAATCTCTCCTTGGTCAGTTTCCATCCATTATTCCTTGTCTGGCCTTTGGGTGTTTTGGAAAATAGCTTGACCCCCCTCCTCCTCTCTGTGGCAGCCCCTCAAATAGTGGAAGACTGATATTATGTCTCCTCTTGGTCCTTCTCTTCACTAGAGTAGCCATGCCCAACTGTTCATTGTATCTCCATAGCACTTGAGGGTAGTACAAGAAGCAATGGATGGAAGCTCACCGGAGGTAGAGAATGTGCCAAAAGGAGGATGGAGCACGGGGGTCGAGGCACAAAGAATTATGGATGTGAGCACGCATGTGTGTGACCCCCCCCCTGTGCTCCCCGTTTCTGGCACGTGATGGCACATGGATTTAACTTCTGGATGGCAGCTGTTAGATAATGAGGTGGTCATATCTGGTTGTTCTGAGTCACCCCTGGCTAAGATCCGAATGTGGGCTGCAATCAGAGTTGCCCTGCCCTGTAATTAGCTCTGATGGCTTTTCCAAGACCAAACCACTTTTGCCTTTAATCCCCAGCAGGGCTTTCTGGAAAGCACATGATCGACACCCATCACTTCCTTATCCTGAGTTTCTGTCCTTCGAGCAGGGGATCGTCACTCATGCAGTTCTCATGTTAAGCATGGATTTTCCCCCTTTAGGTCAGGGCTAAGAGCCCGGGTGTCGTCTACAGGATGTGTCCATTCATTGTCCATGGACATAGTAATCCATTTATTAATGGCAGGGGTGGGATTCAGAAATTTTAGCAACTGGGTCTCTGCCCGGTTCCTGGGTGGCCGTGGCCATGGTGGGCGTGGCACACTCGGCTTCCTGCACCATGGGAAGGGGGCGTTTTTGCCCTCCCCAGGCTCCAGGGGCTTTCTCTGAACCTCTGGGAGGGTGAAAATGGCCTCACCTGGGCTCCGGAGGCCCTCCCGAGGCTGGAAATGGGCCCGTTTTCAGACTTCTGGTACTTCCGTTTTTCGCCCTCCCCAGGCTCCAGAGGCTTTCCTTGAGCCTCTAGGAGGGCGAAAACAGCCTCACCTTGGCTCTGGAGGACCTCCCCAGATTCCGGAGGCTTTCTCTGAACCTCTGGGAGGGTAAAAATGGCCTCACCTGGGCTCGGAGGCCCTCCGGAGCCTGGAAATGGGCCCGTTTTCAGACTTCTGGTACTTCCGATAGGCCTGTTTTTCGCCCTCCCCAGGCTCCAGAGGCTTTCCTTGAGCCTCTAGGAGGGCGAAAACAGCCTCACCTGGACTCTGGAGGCCCTCCCCAGGCTCCGGAGGCTTTCTTTGAACCTCTGGGAGGGTGAAAATGGCCTCACCTGGGCTCCGGAGGCCCTCCAGAGTCTGGAAATGGGCCCATTTTTGGACTTCCGGTACTTCTGGTAGGCCCGTTTTTCACCCTCCCAGAGCCTCCATGTGGGCCCTGCACTTACTTGAGCTCCAAAACGGGCTGCATGGAGACTCCTGGGAGGGGCGGAGCAGGGTCAGCCAGTCCTGTAACTACCAGTTCGGCGAACCAGATTAAAATTAACATGCGATTCATCCGAATTGGTCTGAACCGGCTAAATACCACCCCTGATTAACGGTATTATTTGTGTTAATGAAGTCAGTGAAGTCAAGGTGGCAGCTGGGACTATGCAGTTAAAAAGCCGTGCCCTTGTTTTACAGGTGGATCCTCAACTTACGACCACAGTTGAACCCCACATTTCTGTCGCTAAGCGAGACAGCTGTTCAGTGAATTTTGCTCCATTTTACGATCTTTCTTGCCAATATTGTTACACAATTGTGCCGCGGGGGGCGGGGGGATGGACGGACACGGATGACCATGCCAATTTAATGGGCTGGGGGGGGGGGTTATTTGCAGCTGTTGTTAAGTGAATTCAGCATTCATAAAGTGAACTCTGCATTAGTCCCTTAAGCAAACCCATTGTCCTCAATGGTTTGGGGTTTTTTTTGTTTTTTTGATGAAAACTGGAATTAAATGCTAATTGCTGGCCAAAAAAAGAGTCATAAATCACGGTCACATTACCCCAAGGTGCTGCAAACGGCCGTAAGTGCAAGCCACTCTCTAAGGGATCGGAAGGCAAAGCATGCAGCTGCCATAACTTCGAGTCCAGGTGGTAAGAGAGCCTTTTGGGAGCTTTCATCATACACTTCGAACTGTCACTGAGTGGCTGGTCGTAAATCGAGGACGCCCTGTACAGATTGGATCCTGTCAATTCTTGCTGCTGCCCCCTTTTGGATGTCCCTGGAAGGCCAACTGAAGGCAGACACTTTGGTCCCCTTTCTGCCTCTTGGTTTGGCTCGCTTGCTATGTCGAGGAAAAACAGTTCCAAGGCAGCGCTCCCTAATGGGTTGCGATCGATAGTCTGGCTGCAGCGCGGAAGGAAGGCTGAGGTTTGCAAAGACTTTACAAAGAGAGTCTAGCTGGCTGAGTCCCAATCGTAACTAAGGTGGAGTGTCTCATCAGAGATTGGTGCCTTTTGGGTTGTGGGTGCATAACAATACAACTGGCCCCTCCTTAAAGCTGTTGTTATTGTTCTTCTTCTTCACTTCTTCCTCTTCCTCCTTCTCCTTCTTCTCTTTTTCCTTTCTCCACCTCCTTCTCTTCTTTCCCTCTTCCTCTTTCCTCCTCCTCTTCCTCTCCTCCTTCTCCTTCTTTCTCCTCCTCCTCCTTTTCTTCCCCCCCTCCTCCTGTTCTTTTCTTCTCCTCTTCCTCTCCTCCTCTTTCCTCCTTCTCCTCCTTTTCTCCTCCTTTCTCCTCTCCTCTTCTTTTTTCTCCTCCTCTTCCTCCGTCGCATTCTCTTTTCCCCCTTTCTCATCCTTCACTTCCTCTTCCTCTTTTCTCCTCTTCCTCCTTCTCCTCTTCTTTCCTCCTCCTCCTCCTCCTCTTTCTTTCTCTTCTTTTTTCCTCCTTCTCCTTCTCTTCTTCCCCCCTCCTCTTTCCTCCTCCTCTTCTCCTCCTTGTCTTCTTTTCTCCTCTTCTTTTTTCTCCTCCTTTCTCCTACTTCTCTTCCTCCTTCTCCTTCTCTTCTTTCTCCTCTTCCTCTTCCTCTTTTCTCCTCCTCTTCTTCTTTCCTCCTCCTCTTCTTTTCCTCCTCTTCTTATTTTTTCCTCCTCCTCCTCCTCCTCCTCCTCCTCAGGCCGCTTTTCAGATTTGTACCAGGAGTGGTTTTCAGTGCCATTGTAACTTCAAACAGTCACTAAACGAACTGTTGTAAGTCCCAGGCACTCTGAGAAAATAAGTTTTGCCTGAAGGAGTTGGGCCTGAAAAAAAATTTACATTAAATCAGGTGGCGTGGCAGAAGCTTAGCGAGTGATGAGGGAGGCCTTGTTAATCTTCCCGGATGCCCCACTGGCAATCCCTGACGATTCAGATAAGGACGATTACGGCCTTAATCCCCAAATATCGGATCCTATTCGCTCCACTTTTTTTCTTTTTCGATGTCATGTCTCTCTCTCTCTCTGTCTTGGAACTAAGCAGTGGCGGGATTCAAATAATTTAACAACAGGTTCTCTGCCCTAAAGGCCGGCTGGGTGGGCGTGGCCATGGTGGGTGTGGCCAGGGGTGTGACAGGCAGCACTCGGCCTCCTGCACCCCTCTGGGAGTGCCTAGGCCGTTTGGGGCCTAGGAGGCCTACCTGAAGCCTCCTGGGAGTGAAAACTGGCTGCGTGGGGTGGGGGGCACACTGACCCACCCCGTGCCCCATTTTGGGCCTCATAGGCCTCCCTGCACTTATCTAATAGCCAAAATGGGGGGGGACTCCTGGAAGGGGAGGAGTGAGGCAAGCCAGCAATTTAACTACCAGTTCGCTTGAACCAGCCCGAACCGGCTGAATCCCACGACTGGAACTAAGCCAAGAATCTGGCTCCTAAGCGAGGCCATCTAGCAGATCCCCCCCTCCTTATCTTCACTGATTTTTATGCGGCAATGCAGGCAGTTCTCGACTTACAACAGTTCATTGAGTGACCGTCTGAAGTTACAATGGCGCCGAAAAAAGGGACGTAGGACTGGTTTTCGCACTTACAACCATTGCAGCAGCTTCAGAAGCTCAGAACTTCAGAAGCTCAGCAACTGGCATGTTACTTACGACGGTTGCAGGATCCCAGGACGGCCACTTGATCCCTTTTGGCGACTTTCTGACCAGCAGAAAGTCAATGGGGAAGCCGGATTCACTTAACAATGGTGGCGAAAAGGTCGTAAAATGGGAGCAAATCTCCCTTAAGAACTGTCTCAGCAACAGAAATCTTGGGGCTTAATAGTGGTCCTAATCTGAGGACTACCTGCATCTCCCTGGCACTCTGGGGGTTTTCTGTTCTGAGTTCAGAACAAACCGGTTTCACTCGTTTTTTTCAAAGATGAAACTGCCAGCAGACAGGAGTGCGAGGCAGGTAAAAACCCAGGCAGGTGATCCAATCGCGCACTAATGGTGACCACACCCTGTGGACACCCTCCCGCCTGCTGACAAATTGCAAAGTCATCAACGGTTCTGGTTTCATTTTCCATTAACGCAGGTGTGTCCAACCTTGAGAACTTTTAAGACAAATGGACTTTAACTCCCAGAATTCCCCAGCTTGGCATTCATTCTCCCTCCCTCCCTCCCTCCATTGCTTCCTACTTTCCTCCCTCCCTTCCTTCCTTCCATCCTCCCTCCCTCCCTTCCTCCCTGCTGGACTCTCTCCCATCTCCCCCCACCTTTCCTCCTTTCCTTCCTCCCTCCCTCCTCCCACTTCTTCCTACTTTCCTTCTTTCCATCTTCCCTCCCTCCTTCCTTGCTTCCCTCCCATCTCCCCCACCCTCCTCCCTCCCACTCTCCCTTCCTTCCTTCCATCCTCCCTCCCATCTTCCCCACCACTCCTTCCTTCTTCCCTTCCTTCCATCCTCCCTCCCTCCCTTTCTACTTCCCTCCCTCCCTCCCTTCCATCTCCCTCACTCCTCCTTCCTTCTTCTCTTCTTCTTTCCTCCCTCCCCCCTGCCTCCCTCCCATCTCCCCCACCCTCCTCCCTCCCTCCCTCCCACTCTCCCTTTCTTCCTTCCATCCTCCCTCCCTCCCATCTCCCCCACCTCTCCTTTCTTCCCTTCTTTCCATCCTCCCTCCCTCCCTTTCTACTTCCCTCCCTCCCTTCCTTCCTTCCATCCTCCCTCCCTCCCATCTCCCCCACTCCTCCTTCCTTCCTCCCTTCCTTCTATCCTCCCTCCCTCCCTTTCTACTTCCCTCCCTCCCTTCCTTACTTCCATCCTCCCTCCCTCCCATCTCCCCCACCACTCCTTCTTTCTTCCCTTCTTTCCATCCTCCCTCCCTCCCTTTCTACTTCCCTCCCTCCCTCCCTTCCTTCCATCCTCCCTCCCTCCCATCTCCCCCACTCCTCCTTCCTTCCTCCCTTCCTTCCATCCTCCCTCCCTTCCTTTCTACTTCCCTCCGTCCCTCCCTTCCTTCCATCCTCCCTCCCTCCCATCTCCCCCACTCCTCCTTCCTTCCTCCCTTCCTTCCATCCTTCCTTTCTACTTCCCTCCGTCCCTTCCTTCCTTCCATCCTCCCTCCCTCCCATCTCCCCCACCACTCCTTCTTTCTTCCCTTCTTTCCATCCTCCCTCCCTCCCTTTCTACTTCCCTCCCTCCCTTCCTTCCATCCTCCCTCCCTCCCATCTCCCCCACTCCTCCTTCCTTCCTCCCTTCCTTCTATCCTCCCTCCCTCCCTTTCTACTTCCCTCCGTCCCTTTCTTCCTTCCATCCTCCCTCCCTCCCATCTCCCCCACCACTCCTTCTTTCTTCCCTTCTTTCCATCCTCCCTCCCTCCCTTTCTACTTCCCTCCCTCCCTCCCTTCCTTCCATCCTCCCTCCCTCCCATCTCCCCCACTCCTCCTTCCTTCCTCCCTTCCTTCCATCCTCCCTCCCTTCCTTTCTACTTCCCTCCGTCCCTCCCTTCCTTCCATCCTCCCTCCCTCCCATCTCCCCCACTCCTCCTTCCTTCCTCCCTTCCTTCCATCCTCCCTCCCTTCCTTTCTACTTTCCTCCGTCCCTTCCTTCCTTCCATCCTCCCTCCCTCCCATCTCCCCCACTCCTCCTTCCTTCCTCCCTTCCATCCATCCATCCTCCCTCCCTCCTGGCTGGGGAATTCTAGAAGTTGAAGTCCACAATTCTTAAAGTCATCAAGATTGGCCAGCCTTACAACCAGCCTCTGCAGCCATCTGAAGATCTTGCCATGTTCCTGCCATCAAACAGCTCCTTGGCTCCTCCTGGTGGGACCCAGCCCAGATGTCCTTCGGAGCCCTTGAGTAAGAGACAGGGAGGCACCTGTGACATAATATGACAGCATGCATCAGGCCAGTGGAAGAGTGAAGTAACTCTTGTTGACAGCATCAGCTGTTACAACGAAACGTAGGCGAAAAGGGCCACTCCTCGTTCTATGCCCCTTAGACAATCATGCCCACAGAAACTCTGGTTACTATCCTTGGCAATGCAAAATTACTTTTCTGGGTTGCATCACCGGAGTGCATCTAGCAACAAAAGTGTTTACTTCTCCGCATGCCAGATAAAGCTTTTGTTTCCTTAATTAGCAAACATCGGGCTGGTTTTCCTGGTTCATGAATATGCAGAATAAAATAGCTTCAAACATCTCTGGAAAACTCCACTCCACTTTCATTCCAAGGGACCTTGTGAAATCTCTTTAGGATTATGGCAGACTGTCTGTCTGTCTGTCTGTCTGTCTGTCTGTTTATCTATCTATCTATCTATCTATCTATCTATCTATCTATCTATCTATCTATCTATCTATCTATCTATCTATCATCTATCTATCTATCTATCACTTCTCTCTCCCTCTATCATCTCTCTCTTCCCTCTCTCTCTCTCTCTCTAGCTCCCTCCATTGCCTGTCTCTCTGTTTGTTTGTCCGTCCATCCATCCATCCATCCAATTTATCTAATCTATTTCTTCCTCCATTTTCTGTCTCTGTATCTATTAATCTGTCTATTATCTATCTGTCTGTCTGTCGGTTGGTCTGTCTGTCTGTCTATCTAATCATTTTCATTATCTATCTATCTATCTATCTATCTGTCTGTCTGTCTGTCTACCTACCTACTTACCTACCTACCTATCTATCATCTATATTGTTTCATTCTGTGATCTATCTACCTACCTACCTACCTACCTACCTACCTACCTACCTACCTATCTATCTATCTATCTATCTATCTATCTATCTATCTATCTATCATTTTCATTGTCTGTCTCTATCTATCTGTCTACCTACCTACCTACCTATCATCCATCTACCTACCTACCTATCTGCCTATCTATTTATATCCTGCCTTTAATTTTTAAAAAAATAAATATCTCAAGGTGATGAACAGACACAACACTCCTTCCTTCTCCTCATTTCCCCACAACAACTACCCCGTGAGGTGGGTCGGGCTGAGAGACAGATACCCACCTGGGACTAGAACTCCGTGTCTCCTGGTGATTGGCCCAATCACCCAGCTGTCATGCCTAAGGTGGGATTAGAACTCAGAGTTTTCTGGTGATTGGGCTAGACTCACCCAGCCTGCTTTCATACCTAAGGCAGAACTAGAACTCATCGTCTCCTAGTGATCGGCCCAAAGTCACCTAGCCAGCTTTCATGCCCATGGCAGGACTAGAACTCACCGTCTCCTGGTTTCTAGATCAAACTGGCTCTCTTTGCCCTTTGAACCTAGAAATCTCTCCTAGAATTAGAGATTTAAAATCATTTATATTACTAAAAAGGGCTTTAGAATTTTGCTTGCTAGTGGATCCGTGGAAGAGAAATTCTAGTGGGCTTGAATTTGTCTAGTCCAAAGGGGGAAATCCAACATTTTTGTAAACGCAAGAATTGGATTCTTGGATTTTTCGTTGTTTTCCCAGTTAAAAGCACCCCCACACGGAAGGGCTCATTCAGAGGTTTCCAGCTGTCAAAAGCATTACAGGTGATCCTCATTTAGCGACTGTCTTGTTTAGCGACCATTACCAATTAGGCAATGAAAAAGTAACTTTGCGACCAATTCTTGGCATCGATGACCTTCAAAGGTCTGTAAATAAAGCAAAGGAAAGCTTCAATTCCAATGCTAAGCACAACGACGAACCCCTTTGCTTAATGATCAAGCCACATTCCCAATCTCGGTCACTAAACAAGGACCACCTGAATTATGTCATTGCAATGCGAACTCCGTTCTTTCCAAGACAGAGGATCACATGCGTGGCTAAAAGGAACAAAACTTACATCACGCCCAGCGTAATGCCCATTTCATCATTTCAATAAAAGCCTTTAATCTCCTAGGCATGTTTGGACTCTTCTGAAGTTATTTCTGGATCACATGATCCGCTGGCAAATTCAGGAAACCAAGTGCTGCGAACCAGCTAACCAAGTCTTTTTTTCTCTAAAAAGGGGAAAAAAAAAAAAAAGAAAATCCCCAATTAGCAAACTATGTAAGTATGGCTCCTTTTTCTGTCCTCGGATAGCCCAGCGAATTTATTTTAAGAAACCGGGCGTGTTTATCGGGGAGAGATCTGCCCTTCGAAGTGAGCAGGAAAATGGATTAAAATTTACATCAGTGCCTCTGTCTCTTCTTCTTCTTTTTCTTTTAAAAAAACATTTTTTAAATTCAGTGACGAAGTATTATACAATACGAAATGCAAAAGTAAATAAAAGAGCAGGGAGAGGAGAGGGGAAAGGGGAAAGAAAAGGGAGGAAAAGTAGGAAAAAGAAAAGAAAAAGAAGCATTTATTTATTTTATTTTATTAAATTTTTATACCGCCCTTTTCCCGAAGGATTCAGGGCGGTGTACAGCCATAGTAAAACACATATACCCAGGACCCAGTTTGTTGGGGGCAATAAGCTGACTTTGTATAAATATAAATATACAAAAGTATGAAGGCTATTGCTTAACGCATTGTAAGGCGCCCTGAGTCTCTGGAGAAGGGCGGCATATAAATAAAAAAAAAAAATAAAAAAAAATATAACACAAAAATTAAAACTATTTAAAACGTATTCAATGGTGTGGCCCTGTTTCTTTAAAAAAAACCCAGGACTAAAAAATACCCCATTAAAATTCATTACCCCGTCAGACCAGCTTGTTGAAATAATAAAGTCTTAAGGGCACGGCGGAAGGTACGAAGGTCGGGGATCTTCCGTATCTTTAGGGGCAATTCATTCCATAGGGCAGGAGCCCCCACAGAGAAGGCTCTCCCCCTGGGGGTCGCCAGTCGACATAATTTGACCGACGGCACCCTGAGGAAGCCCTCTCTGTGGGAGTGTACCGGCCGGTGGGAGGCTATCGGTGGCAGAAGGCGATCCCGTAAATATCCAGGTCCTAAACCATGGAGCGCTTTAAAGGTGGTAACCAGCACCTTGAATCGCACTCAGAAGACCACCGGGAGCCAGTGCAGCTCGCGCAGGAGAGGTGTTACGTGAGTGCGTCGAGTCGCCCCCATAATCACCCACGCAGCTACATTCTGGACCAGTTGGAGCCTCCGAGTGCTCTTCAAGGGGAGCCCCATGTAGAGAGCATTACAGTAGTCCAGTACAGTAGTAGAGTAGTCCAGACAGGAAGTGTCGAGGGCGTGAGTGACCGTATCCCGGTCCAGAAAGGGACGCAACTGGTAGATCAGGCAAACCAAATAAAAAGCCTCCAGGCCACAGCCGTCATATGGTCTTCTAAAGACAGCCGCGTATCGAGCATTGACTTCCAACTCTCTCTGTTGTAGTAGAATAAAGCATGAGCATCAAATCGCAGCTTTTTCCTGCTTTTTGCTTTTCTGTAATAGTATCAGGGGTGGGTATCACTTACTGTTACCTCTGGTTCGCCACACGCATGCTCACTTTGTGTACGCATGTGCTGTCCCGACATGCACTCGGCCTTCCGTGCATGTGGTTTGCTCGCTTGTGGATGCCTGGCCTCAAAGACGTGCCTAAATAGCACGACTTGGAGCTGGGGTAGGTGGGCAGCTCTCTTCGCGATCGCCGCTACCGATTGACGAACCGGCTGAATACCACCCCTGAAGAGTATGAACAAGTCATTCTGATAAAGATCTATCAGTGCAATCTCTAAAACCCAAAGTCAGAGTTTCATTCTTTTCCACATCAAGCAGGAAGTTCAGAAGCGGTTTCCATGTGGAAACAAAACTTACTTGTGTTCTTTTCTTTAATCAAAGTGGTCGATTTGGCCGTTTCTGCCAATTCTATCAACTTCTGCAGCCATTCTTCCATGGTAGATTTCCTTCCATTTTTGCACATACAATCAGCGGTAGGTTTCACATTATGTTAATATTGGTTCGCTGCGTACACGCCTGGTTCACACACGTGCCTGCCTTCCGCACATGCGCCTGGGCTACCACACATGTGCCTTGCTCACACGCACACCAGTGGTTAAATCCTCCAAGGTTTGCCACCGGTTTGCTGCGTGTGTATGCATGGTATGCAGCAAACACTCATGAGCACCGCAGACGCTAACACACAGCGCAGAAAAAGGAGGTTTCGGAAGGTAAGTAGAACAGTGAGGAGGGAGAACAACTGTGCCGCGCGATTTAGATTCGCTAGAAAGCAGGATTTCCTGCTTTCTAGAGAATGTAAATCATGCAGCACAGCTGATTGTCGGAAATACCAGTTCAGACGAACTGGTAGCATTTTTTTACTACCGGTAACTGGTGCGAACCGGTAACATTTCACCCCTGGGGCACACCTTCTGCGCATGCTCCCAGATTCAAAACATGCCTAAATAGGATGGCATAGAGCTAGGGCAGACGCACCGGGCAGGCCCATCCGTGATTTCTGCTAACGGTACGGGCGAACCAGTCCGAACTGGCTGAATACCATCTCTGCATACAATAGTCTTTCACTGTCAACATATATAGCAGTAATGGCAAACCTTTTAGGCACCAAGGGCCTAAACTGGAATGCATGCACACATGAATATGCCGGAGCGCCAGAAACCCAAAGACCAGCTGGGCGGTATGGATGTGTGTGCTGGTCAGCTGGTTTTTGCGCGCACTGGAGTGCCGGAAGTCCGAAAACCAGCTGGCTGCTATGTTCATGTGCATGCACTCCGGGCCAGCTGGTCTTCGGGTTTCCGGCGCTCCGGTGTGCGCAGAGACCAGCTGACCAGCAGACGCAATGGCACGCGTGTCCGCAGAGAGGGCTCTGCGTGCCGCCTCTGGCACATGTGCCATAGGTTCGCCATCCCGGATATATAGTAACAAACTTCCAATTTTTTTTCTCCAGTTCTTTTTCCATTAGTCCCAAAAGGAAAAGTTCTGGTTTCATTTTTATCTTCCCGAGTTTTCTGTGTTAAAATATGAATCCTACTCCAATTTTTATTTTTTATTTTTTGGTTTATCACAGGTCTCTGCTTTGAACGACCGCGGCCTTCGGAGTCTCATCGCAGAAATAAAAAAGGATTTTGCCATGTCGTCTCCCAGATCAAACCTGCCTTGTCGCATTTTCATCTGTGGAAGGCCGAAGTGCCATCAAAAATACTTTAATCAAAATCCATCGATGGTGAGAAGACAGCTGTTGCAGAACCAGATTTAAAGTCAGATACAGAAGCGGCGGTAGAATTTATGGGTCAACTTTTGCTGTGCTGTATATCTCTTTCGGATTTATATCCTGATTTTTTGGGGGGGAGATATTCAAGGTGACTAATAAATACAAACTGTATTTTATACTTTGAGCAGCCTGGAGTGTTAGCAATGCGGCGCAAAAGGTTTGGTTAAAAAGGAAGATCTTCAACCTTTGGTGCTCCTTGGGCTCTGTGAATTTGGGGGTTTCCTTTGCAGGTGTCTCATGACCCAATTAGGTAACTTCATCAGTGCTAGAAGGAAGTGGGGTTGGCAGAGTACAGAAAGAGAAGGAAGAGTGGGGTCCTTGGTGCTTTCTGACCTTGGCTGTTTTGTTTTTTTTTGCAGATGTTTTATTACCCAACCAGGTAACATCATCAGTGCTAAAATGGAGTGGAGTTTGCTTTTTGTTTATTTGTATTTGTATTTGTATTTATTAGATTTATATACCGCCCTTCTCCTTACGGACTCAGGGCGGTGCACAGCCAATTTAAAAAACAATACACAAAAGTTAAAAAATTCCATAAAAGAACAAATATAAATAGCCGTAAATTAAAACTAGTTCAATTAAAAATAATAAAACTCTAAAAGTGATAAAATATTTACAGGAATCAGGCTAAGCCGGCAAGCTGAAAGAGATGAGTTTTTAAAGCCCGCCGGAAAGTCAGGAGGTCGGAAATTGTTCTTAACTCTGGAGGCAGATCATTCCAGAGGGTAGGTGCTGCCACAGAGAAGGCTCTCCCCCTGGGGGTCGCCAGCCGGCATTGTCTGGCTGACGGCACCCTGAGGAGGCCCTCTCTGTGGGAGCAAACCGGCCGGTGGGAGGCTATTGGCAGCAGAAGGCGGTCCCGTAAGTACCCTGGCCCTAAGCCATGGAGCGCTTTAAAGGTGATAACCAACACCTTGAAACGCACCCGGAAGTCCACCGGCAACCAATGCAGCTCGCGCAGGAGAGGTGTCACGTGGGAGCGCCCCGTCGCTCCCATAATTCCCCGCGCGGCCGCATTCTGCACCAGTTGGAGCCTCCGGGTGCACCCCAAGGGGAGCCCCATGTAGAGAGCATTGCAGTAGTCCAGGCGGGAAGTGACAAGAGCCTGAGTGACTGTGCGTAGGGAGTCCCAATCTAGAAAGGGCCGCAGCTGGCGTATCAGGTGAACCTGATAGAAAGCCCCCCTGGCTGTTTATACAGCTGTTTATACACAAATGGCTTGGCTTGTCAGTGTTGGTGGGAGTTTTGTTTTCTACTTGATGCTTTATTGATTAGGCTATTGCTTTCTGGTTGATTATTTATCTGCTGCGAATCCCTGTTTCTCCCTGATATACTTGTGCACCGTTGATGCACCACTGTGCACTGATAATGTTACCTAGCTGGGTAATGAAATGTCTACAAGAAAAACCCATCAAGCTCAGAGAACACCAAGGATCCCACAACAATGGTGGGTTGTCCCCGGTTCGCACCGGTAGTAAAACTGGCGGGAAGCTCCGCCCACTGACCCTGACGTCATGAAAATGCTTCTGTGCATACGCAGAAGAGCGCGCGGTCCCCAATGCGAACCGGTAGTAAAGGTAAGTAGAACCCACCCTGCCCCACAACCCTCCTCCTCTTCCTCTTCCTCCTCCTTTTCCTCTCCGCAAATCCCACTCCCTTCTTGCCCTGATGATATTACCTAGTTGGATCACTAAATGTCTTGGGATATGACGCAAACCAGTCTGGCTTTGTTACATCACCACTCCTGGGATTTTGCATGTGGGTCAACTGAGTGATTCAGTTTAGCCTGGGCAAGCCCAGCAGACAAAGGCCGGATGGAAACTTACAACTTGCTTGCTGTTTAAAGAACTGTGTGCAATAACATGCAAAATTGCCTCATGGCTTACTCCGAGAAGGCCTTGCTTGCATGACGGAAGCTGACAACTTGCTCTTCCTGCGAGGATGGATTTTGTAATACTCGCCATATTTGCCCTGCATTCTTACTCACATTTCCAAACCGGAAAGACTGGACTTATTCTCACACACTTTTTTTTTAGTTTTTTATTTAGACATTCTTTTTTAACCTATATGAGTGCGTAACAAGGAGTATATTGTCTGAGTCAATGTACTACATATATAATAATAACAGTAATAACATTCTTTACTTATATATACTAATGTTCTTCCAGTTTCTAATTTCTACCTTTTATTATCTAAGCCAGGGGTCTGCAACCTTAAACACTCAAAAGAACCATTTGGACCCGTTTCCCACAGAAAAGAAAACACCGGGAGCCACAAAACCTGAGTGGGCGTGGCCAGCTCACCGTCACTCACTCCCATCCAGTCACATGATACCCCCACTAGCCACGCCTACCCAGCTGGTCATTAGTGTAGAGAACCGGTTGTTAAAAAACACTTGGAGCCACAAAACCCTTTTGACATCTCTCTCTCCCCCGCCCCTCTGTATCTCTGTATCTGGGTAGGCGTGTGAGGTTCGGTGGGGCCAGCCCCCTTTTCCCGCTGCCCTGAGCTTCTTTACTCCTCCAGCGGAGCAGTGCTGCCTGGCAGCTTTCATCGAAAAGGGTCTTCCGGCGGCAAAAGTCCCCGGTGCATGTTTTAAAGCTGCGGCTGGGCGCTACAGGCCCGTCTCCCTTTCCATCCTCGTGGATCCCATTTCCACCCTGCCAGCCAGTGGTGGGTTGCTACCAGTTCTACCTGGATCGGCGAACCCGTAGCGGCAGCGGCAGCAGGCTCTTCCTACCCGCGCTGGACGCTTCTGTGCATGTGCAGAAGCATTGTGCATGCATGCGAGCGCACACACATGAACAAACCAGTAGCGACCGGTTTTGCAACCCACTACTGCCACCAGCCCTCGTGTTAGCGAAGCCGGCATCGGTCGCGGCCGGGTTGGGGCGGTCAGGGCGGAGAACAGGTTGCGTGTCTCCCCAAGCAACTGAGGTATGCCCAGCATCAACACCAAGAGTGAGGTGCTGGAGAATCGGCCCTGGCCACTTCTTCATCCCCTTCGCCATTGCCGTTACCTTCTCAGACGAGGTGAGGAGTGACTGGGAGGGGAGGGAGAAGGGCGGGGCCAGCCAATGGTGGGATCACCTGACAGGGAGACACAGCAGAGGGCCCAAAGAGCCGCATGCAGCTACAGAGCTGCAGATTGCTGACTCCTGAGCTAACCATTGATAAAACAAATCCCAAGTTAAAAAGTATTCTGTGTCTTCTTTGTCTTTTATCTTTAATGTTAGCCTATTAATTTCCGCACAGTCTAAATATTTTTATACTCTTTCTTATTGGACATCATATTTTAGTGAATCAGAGGTAGTTCTTGATTTACAACCGTTCGTTTAGTGACCATTGCAAGTTACGACGGGACTGAAAAAAGGGACCCGTGACCGTTTTCGCTGAACCACGCGAAAGGTCGTAAAACCAGATGAAACTCGCCTGGTCTTGCTTAGCGACGGGGCTCAATTGTGGTCATAAGTCGGGGACTAGCTGTAGGACTATTCCAGCTGCTTTTCAAATGTCACACTGAACCCCTCTTGTCTAACCACTGGCTGCGTTCACACAATACACCAGTGTTTCCCAAAGTGTGGTATGTGTACCCCCAGGGGTACGGGAAGAGTTTGGTGGGGGTACGTGTTGCACCGGAGTTTAGTGGGAAACACGTGGGAATATCCACTGCACCGTGCTTAGCTGCGCCACAGAACAAAGAAAGAAATAGGCGCGTATCGCAGTTTTTACACGGGAACTGGGGCCATCATACATCGTATCGCAACTCATTATGGCGGGAACTTCTGTGCATCCTTCACGTAGCTCTGGTTCGGCCATTTTTAAACTGCGGGAACATTAACAGCTAACGTTGAGTCTCGGAGCTGTTTAAAAGCCGGAGAATTGCAGTGTTGTTAGGATATGATTTGGGCCTAACAGTGTTATCTAACGGTTAGACAGTCTTGTGAGGCGTGACACAGCGTGAATATATTGCACTTCATTATAGAGACAACTTACTTCTTTAATAGTTAGTTCCGGGCGCCTGTTATCGTGCTTTAATAAGTTCCACTGATTTTGATTATATATATATATAATCAATATATTTTGATTTTTATTAAAGCAGATGTTTTTTATGAGGGGTACTCAGCATTACTCAGCAATTATAGAAGGGGTACACATATGTCAAAAGTTTGGGAAACACCGCAATACACCAATCTGGTGATTCAATTGGATTATTTCCTGAGTTTACAAAACAGTTGTTTTTGTTGGGTATAATTACAGATTGTACAGTTATAGAGACTAATTTGATTTTGAATTTAATAACTGCAGCAAGACTTTTGGTGGCGCAGTATTGGAAGAAGGAAGATTTGCCTACTATTCAAGAATGGACATTAAAAGTAGCAAACTTAGCAGAGATGGCTAAAATTTCTGCATATTTGAAGGACTGTTCAAATGAGAAATATATGTTGGAATGGAGAAGATGGATTGACTACATTCAAAGCAAATATCGGACTAAAAAATTTCGAATAGCTTATGAATGAATAAAGAGATGTTATGAAGTATCTAAACTTAGCTCAGTAAAAGGGGAGTTTTCCCCTCCCAGTACAAGAGGGAGATAGGAGGCTATAGTCAGTTATTTTATGTTAGATTATGATTGTTAAATGCTATACTCTGTATTTTGCTCTGGGAAGTAGGGAGGGGAGTGTTGGAGGGGTGAGGGTTGGTGGGGGAGGAGGGAGGGGGATGGGGAAACATTCGTAAAACTTACTAAAACTTTTCAATAAAAAAAAACAAACTCAGAAGGAGGAACTCAGACCCACAAAAACAAAGCAGAGGTAACACTACCCAAGCTTAGTGTGTCGTACGAAAAATTCTAGTTTTTTGCTTGACTTTTAAAGGATATTATTGGTGCTTTTAAATGACACCTCTTTGATTTTCCGCTGCTGAAGTTGGAGACTACGGGTTTAATTAATGAAAAGAAGGACCAGGGGAGACATGATAGCAGCCTTCCAATATCTCAGGGGCTGCCCCAAAGAAGAGGTAGTCAAGCTATTCTCCAAAGCCCCTGAGGGTAGGACAAGAAGCAATGGGTGGAAACGAAACAAGGAGAGAAGCAACTTAGAACTAAGGAGAAATTTCCTGACAATGAGAACAATGAATCAGTGGAACAACTTGCCTGCAGAAGTTGTGAATGCTCCAACACTGGAAGTTTTTAAGAAGAGGTTGGATAACCATTTGTCTGAAATGGTGGAGGGTTTCCTGCCTGGGCAAGGGGTTGGACTAGAACAGGAGTCATTAACCTTTCAGACCTCAGGGACCACTAAGTTCATAATTTTAAATCCCACGGACCACTAATATGATCTGCCTAATGACCAGCTGGGTGGGCGTGGCCAGGTGGTCATGTGACTGGGTGGCCGTGACCAACTCTTCGCCTGCGTGCCCGGGCTCCTTAGGACCCCAACAAGAAGCAGTTATTGGAGTTAAGCAGCCACCATGAGAAAGAGTTGGCAAAACAGCTGGCTCAGTTCAAATTGGATCTGACCGAGAAGAAAGCTCAGCAGAAGCACTTCACTGAGGACTAGGAGCATAGGCTTTCCAAGCTGAGGGAAGACCTGTGGGAGTGCAAGGCCAGGTATTGGCGCCTGGAGGCTCAGCAGGCTGAGATGGTTAACCAGTGCCAGGCCGTGATGCAGTCCTACTGGACCAAGGTCCTCCGGCTTTTCGCCACCAGCGGTGCTTCCCTCCAGCCTTCCCCCAAAGCCCCACACCAGGAGGCTGAAGCAGACCCCAAGTCAGAATTTCTGCCCCCTCCAACCTACACAAAAAGACCCCAAAGAGGGAGACTCTCTGCAGCAACACAAACGTTCATTGCACGTATCCGGCCCAGGGGCCGTAATTTGAGGACCCCTGATTTAGTGCAATATTAAAAATGCAAATAATTTTTCTGCGGACCACCAAAATTTTCTCACGGACCACCAGTTGGTGATCTCTGGATTACCAGGCCAGGTCCCTCCCAACTCTGTTATTCTAATCTATTCAATTATTACGACAATATGCTTACCATCTCACAACCACCAACCCCATTTCGGGCAAGTGACAAAGTCTCCATCAAGCAATGGTTTTGGGGGTTTGCGGGGGGGTGATGAGCTTTCAAAACTGCTAAAATTATATGGAACTGGGTTATACATTGAAGATCTGCAAAGGAATGAGGAAGAAGTCGTGGGGTGCCGCAGCTGGGTTGCAACACGCCAGAAAACCACAAGGTATAAGCAAAGGCTTTTGGGAATTATGTTTTTCTTCGGTTATTTTGCAGATAACTGCCTGGAATATTGCCATCGCATCTGGTACTCTGACTTCAAGAGATTCAGCTTTGTCTGCAAGATGAGATAATTTTAGGTTTCCAGCTCGTGATGAGTAAAATAAGAAAGAGAAGAAAATTGTCTGTCTGTCTGCCCCACCCCCTCTCTCTGTCTCTATCATCTATCATCTAATCTCTCTCCCCCTCTCTCCATGTGTGTGTATATGTATATATACATTATATATTATCTATCTATCTATCTATCTATCTATCTATCTATCTATCTATCTATCTATCTATCTATCTATCTATCTATCTAATTATCTAGCTACCGTGTTTCCCCGAAAATAAGACCCTATCTTATATTTTTTTGAACCCTGAAATAAACGCTTGGCCTTATTGCCATGCGCTGAAAAGCCCGATTGGGCTTATTATCAGGGGATGTCTTATTTTGGGAGAAACGGTATCTCTCTCTCTCTCTCTCTCTCTCTCTCTCTCTCTCTCTCTCTCTCTCTCTCTCTCTCTCTCTCTCTCTCTGTCTATCTAATCTATCATATCTATCTATCATCATCATCTCTATCTATCTATCTATCTATCATCTATCTATCTATCTATCTATCTATCTATCTATCTATCTATCTATATCTATCTATCTATCTATCTATCTATCTATCTATCTATCTATCTATCTATCTATCTATCTATCAGATACCTATCTAACATCGTCTGTCTATCAGATATTTATCTACATTGTCTGTCTGTCTATCTATCTATCATCTATCTATCTATCTATCTATCTATCTATCTATCTATCTATCTCCATCTACCTACCTACCTACCTACCTATTTATCTATCTAGACATCTCTCTGGATCCTGGAAAGTGTTATCAATGTTCCAATATTTGAGGGGCTTCCCCAAAGAAGAGGGGGTCAGTTTATTCTCCAAAGCACCTGGAGGCAGGACAAGAAGCAATGGATGGAAACTAATCTAGGAGAGAAGCAACCTGGAACTCTGGAGAAATTTCCTGACAGTGAAACAATTAACCCATGGAATGGCTTTTTCTCCAGAAGTTGTGGGTGCTCCAAAAGATGTTTTTAAGAAGAGATTGGACAACCATGTGTCTGAAATGATATAGGGTCTCCTGCCTGAGAAAATGGTTGGACTAGAAGACCTCCAGAGTCCCTTCCAACTTTGTTTCCTTCTGAATCCTGTTTAGTTCCGTCTATAAAACCATCCCAGGGTAGGCATATCTCAACTGGCCCTCTGGGCACCGGGTTCTGCTTGGCAAAGCTTTGTGGTGAACCAGCTAAATCCACAGCTGGAGAGCATGAACAGATGGGCGTGAATCATGGGGCCACTTAGGCCAAAAATGATAGGAGGCCCATATGAGGAAGACCTCATTCCCAAAGCTAAGAGACGCAGCTGGAGGAAAACTCAGTGAGTGTTCCAGGTAAGTCATGACCAATCCAGAGGGTGATGAGCCTAAACAAGATGGGTTAAGATGCAACCTAAGTCTCAAAGTTGCTTTTTTCCAGAGGCACCTGGACTTTCTGGTTTTTCTCTGAAGACGTTTCGCTTCTCATCCCAGAAGCTTCTTCAGCTCTGACTGGATGGTGGGGAAGAGATGGATTGAAATGACCAAGCTGTCTGCAAGGAATATAAATCCTTCCATTCGTCACCACCCAGTCAGAGCTGAAGGAGCTTCTGGGATGAGAAGCAAAACATCTTCAGAGAAAAACCAGAATGTCCAGTTGCCTCTGGAAAAAAGCACCTTTCGGATAACCATGACCTGGATGACGGAGAATCTCCGTAGAAGTTCAGCCAAAGTGGCCTTTGTTGATTTGTCTACAAATGGAGATTCTCAATCATCCGGGTCATAGTTGGCCCCGAGATACTTTTCCAAAAGGCAACTGGACTCTCTTGGTTTTTTTTTTCCTTGAGAACATTTTGCTTCTCATCCAAGAAGCTTGTCCAGTTCAGAACTGAAGCAAGAACTCACCGTCTCCTGGTGATTGGATCAAAGTCACCCAGTCGGCTTTCATGCCCAAGGCGGGACTAGAACTCACCGTCTCCTGGTGATTGGATCAAAATCACCCAGTTTGCTTCCATGCCTAAGGCCGGACTAGAACTCACCATCTCCTGCTGATTGACCCAAAGTCACCCAGCTGGCTTCCATGCCTAAGGCCGGACTAGAACTCACCATCTCCTGCTGATTGACCCAAAGTCACCCAGTTTGCTTTCATTCCTAAGGCCGGAGTAGAACTCATCATCTCCTGGTGATTGGATCAAAGTCACCCAGCTGGCTTTCATGCCCAAGGCAGGACTAGAACTCACCATCTCCTGGTGATTGGCCAAGGTCACCTAGCTGGCTTTCACAGTTAGGGAGGGGACTAGAACTCACAGTCTCCCAGTTTCTAGTCTAGTATCCTAACCACCAGACCAAACTTTAATGAGGGATCAAGTGCCAGAATTTCCCAAGTAAAATAACTGAAGGCTTAAAATGGATATTTTTGTATATCCATACTTTCGGAGGATAGTGAATATTCTGAAAACCAGATTTCCCCCCACGAAGCAATTCTACAATTATCCTTGCTGAGTTTCTAATGGCTTTCCTTCAAATCTAATCATAAGTATTAAGGTTTTAATTTAATTTGATAGCACCTTTCGATCCTATTCCCAAGGTGTTTTGTCAACAAAAGAACTAAAACGTTAATTTTATTTTGTCTGTCGGTCTGCCTCCACACTGGTAGGGAAGCAAGAAAAATTTATGAAGCGTTTATGCGCAAGGGGGATTTTGTTTTCGTTTCTCCTTGAACAGTTTAAGTTTGAAATAAATGGATTTTTTTTAAAGAATCAGTGAGAAGAGTAATTTTTTTGTGTTGGATAGTTTGGGAGGAACGCTGTTCTCTTGCGTAAGTTCTTACCATCAGGAAATTCTTCCTCAATTCCAGTTCTTTTTTTTCTTTCTTTTTAATTTAATTTATATGCCGCCCTTCTCTGGAGACTCAGAGCGGCTTACAATGCGCTAAGCAATAGACTTCTTACTTTTGTAAATACCTGCTTAGTAGGGCTTTTGGCCCCCCTAAGCGGTGTTCTTTTTTATACAAAGTAAGCTTATTGCCCCCACAATCTGGGTCCTCATTTTACCTACCTTGAAAGGATGGAAGGCTGAGTCAACCTTGAGCCTGGTGAGATTTGAACTCGCAGTAGTTTTTTTGTTTTTAATTTGATTTATATGCCGCCCTTCTCTGGAGACTCAGGGCGGCTTACAATGCGTTAAGCAATAGCCTTCATACTTTTGTATATTTATACAAAGTCAGCTTCTTGCCCCCACAAACTGGGTCCTCAGTTTACCTACCTTAGAAAGGATGGAAGGCTGAGTCAATCTTGAGCTTGGGGAGATTCGAACTGGTGTAATTGCAGACAGCTGGATGTTAATTACGGTGATTCATCTAGATGAGGGCAGGGATGGTATTCAGCCGGTTCGCACCGGTAGTGGAAATCACAGTTGGGCCAGCCCACCTGCCCACCCCCCTGGCTCTATGTCATCCTATTTAGAGATGTTTTTTGACACATGTGCAGAAGGCATGCTTGCCAGCAAAACATGCGTGGAAGGCTGGGCACATGTGTGGAAGGCAAACTGGTAGTAACATAATCTGAAACTCACCGCTGGGTCAGGGGTGTCAAACTCCTGGCCTGCTGGGCGGATGCGTCACACGCTGACCACGCCCATTCCCGGTTTAGCGAAAGGGAAAAAAGTCCCAATATATCACGTGATGCCGCCATGACGATGTGAGTTTGACACCCCTGATCTAGATGTTGAAAAGAAGTACAATGGGACCACAGTACTCATCCTTAATTGGTTGCGGGAGGTGCCATGAGTACCAACAATGATGAGCACCAAGCAAGATTTTCCCATAAGGAATAATATAAGTGAGTCACAAGGTAGCCGACATCAACAATTCCTAGCTTGGGCGTTGAGTACAAACACCAACAATGAGTACTGGGACAAAATTTTTGCATCAGAATGTGAACGTTGAGTATCAAATTTGATGAGATTCAAAGCAGTTGAGTACTAAGGTAGCGCTGTAGATTCCCAAAACGAGAAAGCAAAATCATTGGCCCTCTTACAGATTCCTAAAGAGAAGCTGTTCAGCAAAATTCTCCCTTCTTAGAACATAGAATAACACATATTTCTTTATTAAAATAGATGATTTATAATCTATGGTCTATGACCTACCACTTGCTTATATGTATACTTATGCACCAGAGACAAATTCCTTTGGTGTCCAATCACACTTGGCCAATAAAGAATTCCTATCCTATCCTATCCTATCCTATCCTATCCTATCCTATCCTATCCTATCCTATCCTATCCTATCCCATCCCATCCCATCCCATCCCATCCCATCCCATCCCATCCCATCCCATCCCATTCCATTCATATATATCACTGACTCCATAAGAATGCTTGGTCTTTATAATACCACCATGTCAGGTTCATAAAATAGATCTAATGAAAGTTTTAAAAAAATTATTCATCATCTCTGTTGGCAAAACAGCAATACCAGCAACACTCAGAACAGCCCTTTGGCAATTCGGGATTGTTGTGCACCGAATGCTTGAAAGATTGTGAAACATTGGCTGTGTTGAAGTTGTGCTTTTAACCCGGTTACTGAATTCCCCCCTTTCTCTGCACCTGCATTATGAGCTGGGCCATAAGCTCCAGGATTGCGTTGCCGGGACGCTTTACGTCAAACTTTAAAAATAAGCCAAAATTAAAACTAAATAATTGATCTTTTACTTGTCTGGTTCAACAAATTGTGTGAACACGCAGCGGGTACCTCCATTGTATCTTCGTATGTTGTGAGATGCTTCCATTTATGATGCCTGGATTTCTTCCCAATGAAAATATGTGTGACTTTTTTCAGTTCCAATGTCCTGTTTAAAACTTTTCTGAATATTTTGAGGCATTTCCTGCCAGTTGAGGGGTGTTTTTTTTAATTTTATTTTTGCACAATCCTCTGATCTCTTTCATCCCAACCATCTGGGTGGAGAATCCATGCTTGCAAAGGGTGAGGCTTCTCTTGAGGCTGATGATCTGAGAAATCTTGCCTCTCCTTCCTAAGAAGGGACTTGCTGCCCTCTTCCGGTTGCTATTTTCATTTTGAAAAGAAAGGAGCTTTTTCAGGAGGCCACTGGACTTTTTCTTTTGAAGACATTTTGCTTCTCACCCGAGAACAGGGGTGGGGTTCCAATTTTTTTTTACTACCGGTTCTGTGGGTGTGGCTTATTTTGTGGGCGTGGCTTGATGGTCATGTGACAATTATCTAGGATTTAGCAGAGGTACTGGTCTACCAGGCTTTTAACTGTTTGCAGAGCTGTACCGATCTACCCGTTTATTTTTTGCAGGCACTGATCTACCCATTTATTTTTTGAAGGCCCTGATTTTCCCATTTATTTTTTGCAGGCACTGATCTAATCGTGTATTTTTGCAGGCACTGATCTACTCGTGTATTTTTGCAGACACTGGTCTGCCCATTTATTTTTTGCAGGCACTGATCTACTCATGTATTTTTGCAGGCACTGATCTACTCGTGTATTTTTGCAGGCACTGATCTACCCATTTATTTTTTGCAGGCACTGATCTACTCATGTATTTTTTCAGACACTGGTCTGCCCATTTATTTTTTGCAGGCACTGATCTTCCCATTTATTTTTTGCAGGCACTGATCTACTCGTGTATTTTTGCAGGCACTGATCTACTCATGTATTTTTGCAGGCACTGATCTACTCATGTATTTTTGCAGGCACTGATCTATTCATTTGTTTTCCTTTAACACTGATCAGCTGTAGGGCGGCTCTTTGGAGCCCCGCAGCAACAGTTTTTTTCCCTCTAGCCATCAGCTGGGACTCAGGAGGCAGCAATAGACTGGGGGTGGGGCCAAATAAAAGGTAAGAATAATGCGGGTGTGTGGGGAGGAGGGGCGGAAGGGCAGAACCAGTTCAGTGATGTCATATCGTCACCGCTACCGGCTCGGGAGAACCGGGCTGAACTGGGAGGAACCCACCACTGTCCAAGAAGCTTCTTCAGCTCTGCCTGGATGGTGGGGAATGGAAGGATTTATATTCCTTGCAGACAGCTGGTCATTTGCATCCTTTTAGAGCAGTGGTGAAATCTATTTTTTTTTTTGCCACCGGTTCTGTGGGCGTGGCTTTGTGGAGCGGATCCGGGCGCTGCCATTTCAAGCCTCTGTGTGTGTGTGTGTGTCTTTGCTCCTGGTCTTTCACAGCAGCCCATGCCCAACATCCCGTTCCCGGCCACTTGTCTTAAAGGCATTTTGCCCTGCCACCTCCTGGGAAGGGGAGCGGGCGCTTCAGCTGCTCTGGCTCCTCCAAAGACCCCCGACTGGCCTGCCCAGAAGGCACAACAGGTGAGGAGGTGGTTGCCTCCTGCAGGCTCAGAATGGCAGTGCCCGGATCCGCTCCGGTGCCTTTAAGAGCAGCGGAAATCAGCTGTCATGCCATGCGATCCCCAAGGCAGCTCAGCCGAACGGACCCACCGCCCAAGGAGCGCGATCTGGGGGGGCAGCTTCGGCCAGCCTGGCCCGGGCAAGGCCAGAAGGGGTGAGTTCCCCAACTACGGTTCAGCCAGCCGGGGACGGGACGTTGCGCACGGAGTGCTGTGAAAGACCAGGAGCAAAGACACACAACCCGCGCGTATAGCGGTACTGGTGAGGTTTTTAGCGAGCAGCACAGGAAGCCAGATTTGCCTTCACAGGTACGAAAGCTCCCTTCGAATGGAAAAATGCCAGAAGCGCGCATTTCTTTTTGCACTTCCATTTGGAAGACGGAGAGGAGGAGGAGGAGGAGGAGGAGGAGGAGGAGGAGGAGGAGGAGGAGGAGGAGGAGGAGGAGGAGGAGGAGGAGGAGGAGGAGGAGGAGGAGGAGGAGGAGGAAGATGACGGCGACGATCCCGGGCTCATGAAGCAAGGTGTGAAAATCCGCAGCAGGAAACTCTGGGTAAGTAAAAAGGGGGAGCAGCCGAGCGCTTTGTTTCTCCAGAACCGGTAGTAAAAAAATCCTTAAAAAGTTAAAAAAAAAAAGTTCCAATGATCACGCATTGCTCAGCTGATTGTTGGAACTTTTTAAAATTTTTATTATTATTATTATTATTATTATTATTATTATTATTATTATTATTTTTATACCGCCCTTCTCCCAAGGGACTCAGGGCAGTGTACAACTACAATAAAACAACATATATCGCAAAATTTAAAAACAGTTTATTTATTTATTTATTTATTAGACTTATATACCGCCCTTCTCCTTGCGGACTCAGGGCGGTGAACAGCCGAATAAAAACCAGTACACAAAAGTTAAAATCTTATAAAAACAAATATAAATCTGGCTGAGAATTAAAACAGATAAATATTAAAATGAATATCAACTCTAAATTTTTTTTTAAAAATTTAGCAGGGATCAGGCTAAGCCGGCGAGCTGAAAGAGGTAAGTTTTCAAGGCCCGACGAAAAGTCCGGAGGTCGGAGTTTAAAACATTTTAAATAATTTGGCCCCAAATTAAAAACTCGAAGACTAAAACACCTATTAAAATCCATTATTTAGCCAGCCCAGCCTGTTGAAACAATAAGGTCTTAAGGGCACGGCGAAAGGTATGTAGGTCGGGGATCATGCGTATCCCCGGGGGCAGTTCATTCCAGAGGGCGGGTGCCCCCACAGAGAAGGCTCTCCCCCTGGGGGTCGCCAGTCGACATTGTTTGACTGACGGCACCCTGAGGAGTCCCTCTCTGTGAGAGCGTGTTGGCCGGTGGGAAGCCATCGGTGGCAGAAGGCGATCTCGTAAATTTTACTATCAGTTCAGCCCGAACATTTCACCCCTGTTTTAGAGGGTTGCTGAAGTCCATGGAGGTTTGTCTGTCTCCTCAGGGTCACCGGAGTAGCTGCCTGCATTCCGCCGATGTGGGCTTCGCTTGTTTGCATGGCCGGGTTTTCTGGCATGCCATGAACCCGTGCCTCTCCACGGACCGGGAATTGGGGATCCCTGGATTATAGTAACCCAGTTGTTAAGTGAATCTGGCTTCCCAGTTGACTTTGCTTGTCAGAAGTTTGCAAAAGGGGATCTGTGACCGCGGGACACTGCGACCGTCATAAATATGAACCAGTTGCCAAACATCTAAATTTTGAGGAATGCTGCAAAACGGTCATAAGTGGCTTTTTTCAGTGCAGTTGTAACGGTGAACAGTCACTAAGCAAACTGTTGTAAGTCAAGAACCACTTGTATTTTCCTCTTTGATGCACCATCGCCTATTTTACCATTTATTCATCTATATAGGATTGTTGACTATACATGTACTTTCTGAGTTATTTATCAGCATACAATTTTGTATGCCATCTCCAGGAGTTGGCTTTTAGTAATGAAAAGCAAATGCATAAAATAGTTATAATTCAAGAAAAGCAGAAAACAAGCAATAACGACAAAAACAAATCAATTAATTCGGTTGGTGAAAATCTCATAGCATCAACCCCCAATGGTTGGAGCTCCAAAGGTTTAGCCGAAAAACAATATCCTTGGATTTTAACAGGGAAGGTTCCACTTGTCTTGGAAAATAGGGAAATAATTACACCAGACCAGTATTTTTTCCTGGATCTATATAGACTTTAATGGCTGAATTCCAGTGGTGGGTTCCTCCCAGTTTGCACCGGTTTGCAAGAACCGGTAGTAAAAATTTGTAGTAGTTCGGAGAACCGGTAATAACACTTGGCCACGCCCCCAAATTGGTCCCCGGCCCGGTTGCTGCTCGCTAACCCCACCCACCTCATGAGAGGCTTTTTTAAAAATACTTTTAAAAGCATTTTTTCTGCAACCTCTTCGGCCGAAAAAAAATGCTTTTAAAAGTAAAAAAAAAAAAGCCTCTGATGATCCCACAGCTCAGCTGGGATTGTCAGAGGCTTTTAAAAGCATTTTTTCAGCCAAAGAGGTTGTAGAAAAAAAAATGCCTTTAAAAGCTTCTGGCGATCCCAGCTGAGTTGCCTGATCGTCAGAGGCTTCTAAAGGCATTTTTTTCCCGCAACCTCTTAAGGTTGTAGAAAAAATGCTTTTAAAAGTAAAAAAAAAAAAAATTGGCCACGCCCATCCAGTCACATTACCACCCCCACCAAGCCACCCCCACAAAATAAGCCACGCCCACAGAACCGGTAGTAAAGATTTTTAAAACCCACCTTTGCTGAATTCGCTGAATTTGTGTAGAGAAAGGAACAACAAAACCCACAAGCCTAGATGGACACAGGATACCGCCCCATATGCTACAAAAAGGGCCCAGAAGATGCAAGCTGAATCAGTGTATCATTGCGATGGGATATAAAATAAAACAAATGCCATCATTTTTAACATACATTCATTTATTTGTGTTTCAAGTATACATCCGTCTTCTCAAAAGTGCACAGTTATGTAGATAACTATAAGAGACAGATGATGCAGCAATAAAACAATGCTTATTGTTATATAAATTGGAAAAATTGAAAAATTAAAAATTAAAAAAACAACAACAGCAAAGCAAAGAATAATTATTACGCTAAAAAGGAAAACGACCGGTAGCTTATATCTGACCTCATATTTGCCCACCTGAATTCCAGGTATGGGGTTAGCATCCACGCCCACCCCGGTTTAGCGAAGGAGGGAGGGATCCTGATACGTCACGTGACGATGTGATGTGAGTTTGACACCCCTGCGCTAAGGGATTCCTAGCAGCATGCTTTCTCTGCCAGAGGTAGTGTGATGGGCAGATGCAACTGGGTAGAGGTAGTTCTCGCGTGATCCAGGCCCATGCAACGAAGCAAAGGGCTTTAAAATCAGTACCTTGAATTGGACCCAGAAGCCAATTGACACTTGTTTAGTAAAGTAGTGCAAATTGTGAAGCAGAGGTGTAACACTATAATGCTGAAATCAATATATTGCTAACATGGGATAACATCGATAACAGAGCCGAGTTGACGCAGTGGTTAGAGTGCAGTACCACAGGCTACTTCAGCTGACTGCTAGCTGCTGTTCAGCAGATCGAATCTCACTGGCTCAAGGTTGACTCAGCCTTCCATCCTTCCGAGGTGGGTAAAATGAGGACCCAGATTGTTGGTGACAATATTATTTTGACCCTGTAAACCGCTTAGAGGAGTGTTATATAATAGCACTAATAACACTAATAGCACTAAGTGTTAGTGCTATTACCGTATTTTCCGGCGTATAAGACGACTGGGCGTATAAGACAACCCTCCTCAGAGCCATTTAAGGCTCGTCAGAGCCTTATGGGCTGGTCTGCCTGGTTACAGGAGAATGAGACCCGGCGTATAAGACGACCCCCGACTTTTGAGAAGATTTTTGTGTGTTAGAAAGTAGTCTTATACGCAGGAAAATACAGTACTATTGCAGTTCCCAGGGGTTCACGGACCACCGGCTGAAAACCACCGGTTCTAATAGTACATAGTAGTACTATTCTATGTACTAGAATAGTACATAGAATAGTAAACAATGTAGAAACGTAAGTAGTGTAGCAGTATGATAAATGAAACCAATAATATAACTGAGCAGCAAGAGCAAGAGTTAAGGAAAATGTAGCGTTTATGATTACAGTGTGCAAAGACGGAACTAATTTTCCTTCCGCGAGGAAGACCACTGTATAACTATATTAGGAGATAATTCTAGTTATTGAGTGGATTGGAAGCCACGGCTTTTAAAACCGTCTTTGAAATTGTGAACTCATCAGGTTTGCTGCATATCCAGTGATGGACAGTATAGCACCTGGAACAGCTGGCTTTGCCTTCGTCATTCAGAAAGGCACAGTTCCCTCCGTCACCGAGGACTTGCCACCTGCGACACAAGGGTTACGGTTAGAGCAACAAGGATGAAAAAACCGTGCCCCTCCCACTGGCATCTAACCATGTCATCAACTTGCCCTAGTGACATCTTTTTTCTGCCATGTCCCCTTTCCTCTCACCCCCCCCTCCCCACCTGTGAGTAAGAGAGACTTAAGCCACGCTTAGCTGACTTAATTTGGTGTCCCAATTGCCTTCTTTATTCTTACAACCTCTAAGGCAATCACAAGTGGAGAGGCAGCAATCATCATCACTTAACGACCCCATAATCCCTTGCGTGGTGGAGCCTGGGCAACTGAATAGAGTGAGTAGAGCGTTTACTGGCCGGATGCCCTTCCTGTTGCCAATGCGGAGTTCTATCTCTCTCTATAAAAGCGAAAACCACTCACGCATTAATCACGAAATCTCCAGAACCGTAAAGCCTACAAATTTGAAATTTGCCACATATGTTCCTCTTGGCTTCTAAATGCTGCCACTGCCCGATTTTGGTCCCAGGAGGCTTCAGAGAAGCCTGATAGGCCCAGGGGGCATTCATGTGCAGGCGCAGGGTGGTGGGGCACACAGGGGGGGGCATTGCATTATGGGTATGGACAGGCATGCGTGCATGCAAGCTTTTTGGCAGCCGAGAGAAAAAAGGTTAGCCATCACTGATGTAGAGTTTATTTCATTAATTTATTAAATGCATATGCCGCCCATTTCACCATTCCCTCGAGTCAAAACGTAGGAGAGAAAGAGATGACTCACATTGAAATATTTCCATTGATCCATTTCCAGGGTTGTTTCGGCTCTCGATGGAGGCCAATCCAGTGGGGAGTGCTGCCTTTGTAACGCTTCACAAAATCCTTTGGAGAGAATAAATGGCAAACATGAAATCCCTCTGAAATATTTATAGACACCCCCCGCCCCCAAGTGTACATATAGCAGTAGCGTTTAGACTTATATACCACTTTACAGTGCTTTACAGCCTCCTCTAAGCGGTTTACAAAGCCAGCCTCTTGCCCCCAACAATCTGGGTCCTCATTTAACTGATCTCGGAAGGACAGAAGGCTGAATCAACCTTGAGCTGGTCAGGATTGAACTGCTGGCAGTCAGCAGACTTAAGCTGTAATACTGCATTCTAATCACTTCTAGACACAAGAAAGGAGAATGAGAAAAGGGAATAAAGACAGAGAGGAAGGAAGGAAGGAAGGAAGGAAGGAAGGAAGGAAGGAAGAAAGGGCAATAGCACTTAGATTTATATAGCACTTTACAGTGCTTTACAGCCCCATCAAAGCTGTTTACAGAGCCAGCCTCTTGCCCCTAACAATCTGGGTCCTCATTTAACCCACCTCGGAAGGATGGAAGGCTGAATCAGGAGCTGGTCAGGATCGAACTGCTGGCAGTCAGCAGACTTAAACTGTAATACTGCATTCTAATCACTTCTAGACCCAAGAAAGGAGAATGAGAAAGGGAATTAAGAGAGGAGGGAGGGAAGAAAGGAAGGAAGGAAGGAAGGAAGGAAGGAAGGAAGGAAGGAAGGAAGGAAGGAATAACAATAGCCCTTAGACTTATATACCGCTTCACAATGCTTTGCAGCCCTCTCTAAGTGGTTTACAGAGTCAGCCTCTTGCCCCCAACAATTTGGGTCCTCATTTTACCCACCTCGGAAGGATGGAAGAGCTGAGTCAACTTTGAGCCTGGTGAGATTCGATCTGCTAAATTGTAGGCAGCCGGCAGTCAGCAGAAGTAGCCTGCGGTACTGCACTCTAACCACTGCGCCACCGCGGCTCATGTTTTAACCGTTTACCTATTTCCTCAATAATCAAATCACAGATATATTTAAAGTCGGCCAATAATTCTATAATATTGCTTGATTACATATTATATATTATGTAGTTCATACAAGGATACAAAGACTACCTACTCCATTTCCCCCAAAACATAAATTCAGCTCCTTAACCCAGCTCCTGCCCCAGAACCTCAGGAAAAAATGCAGCTACAGGAGTGACCAAAATTGTGGAAACCTTTTGGGAAAAGTGTATTTTCTAAAACTAGCTAATAACACCACTTTTCTTTTCTTTTTTTTTTTGCAGTAGTAGCATAAAATTATATATCAATGGAAAGATAATTTAAACAAGAATGTAATGCAATAACTTTTATGAAGGATTTGCTGTTAGAAGAGCAGTTACAGTGTAAAGATGAAAAGTGAAACACAGAAAAAACGAGATATACAAAAATGATCCCCATGTCAGTTAATACTTGCTAGTCGTTCCCGACTCTAGGGGGCGGTGCTTATCTCCGTTTCAAAGCCGAAGAGCCAGCACTGTCCGAAGACGTCTCCATGGTCATGTGGCCGGCATGACTCAACGCCAAAGGCGCATGGAACGCTGTTCCCTTCCCACCAAAGGTGGTCCCTATTTTTCTACTTGCATTTTTTTACGTGCTTTCGAACTGCTAGGTTGGGAGAAGCTGGGACAAGTCACGGGAGCTCACCCTGTTACGCGGCCCCAGGGATTCGAACCGCTGAACCGCTGACCTTTCAATCGACAAGCTCAGGGTCTTAGCCACTGAGCCACCGCATCCCTACTTGCAGTAAACCGTGTCCCTACCTGTAGTAGCCATAGGCTAAAGGCAGTAAATTAGAAAGCAAGAAAAGGGTCTTAGCCACTGAGCCACTGCATCCCAACCTGTAGTAAACCGTGTCCCTACCTGTAGTAGCCATAGGCTAAAGGCAGTAAATTAGAAAGCAAGAAAAGGGTCTTAGCCACTGAGCCACCGCATCCCTACCTGTAGTAAACCGTGTCCCTACCTGTAGTAGCCACAGGCTAAAGGCAGTAAATTAAAAAGCAAGAAAAGATGGTCTTCCTGAATGAAAATCAATTCAAACATGAAACAAACAATGAAAAAAAAAATCTTCACCTTCATTTCGTCACGGATCAGCACAAAATGAAAATTAATGGATACTGTATAAAATCAATTCCCTGCAAGCAGAACTGATGTATGTGCACCTGACATGAAATTGGTAGCATCCACAATACAGTAGGATATTTTCACCATTT
Organism: Masticophis lateralis; assembly: GCA_030761175.1. Classification (NCBI taxonomy): domain Eukaryota; kingdom Metazoa; phylum Chordata; class Lepidosauria; order Squamata; family Colubridae; genus Masticophis; species Masticophis lateralis. Next base: position 81,391,019 of record JAUDYJ010000007.1, on the reverse strand, counting down.
CTTACCTTTTCTTCTTCTTCAATAACGGCCAGAGAGGCGTTGTACAAAGAGCAAAATTTTTGAGCAGCCGACCAGGGTTTCTCTTCAAGGGAGTAGTAGAAACATTTCCTGTTGTATACAATCCAGTCAGGCGGGCACGGGGGTCCCCCATGTTCAGTGTTTGCCGACGGCGATTTACAATCATTTAAGGTCTCCTTATTTCTCGAGTAAACTAAAGGGGGGGAGAAAAAGGATTACAATCTAACAAATGTCAGTGTTCGAAGTAATACATCCATGGAAAGCAGAACTCTTGAGGCAGGCAAATTCCTCAAAGAACGATTTTATTGGATACATCCTATTGGCACAACTGGTGAAAGCCGACTCTGAAAGTTCCTGCGGTTTCCACCTAATGAAAAAGTAAATGTTTCCTCTCCCCCCTCCCCCCCAAGTCACTGGTCATGCTGTCCAATCAAGGTGCTGGCTGGTTGCTTGGTTACTTTGCTCCTCCTCTGGCCAGCCACCTGTCGGAATGTCCTTGGTTCTCACAAGAAAACTTTCTTGTTTTGGCTACAAAACCCCGTCTAGTTATTTCCCCCCCTTCCTGTCCCTTGTTCTGCTTTGTGGCAACTTTGAAGCCTCCAAGATTCACTTCAGGCCAGGTTCACTTCAGGATTGACAACAAAACAGTTAGTTAAGGAAGCACAAATGTGCATGGGGAACACATATAGTCCTCGACTTATGTAGCCTTGAGAGGCGAATCATCATTTCAAACAGTTGCTAAGTGATCGGTCACACGTTGAGGACTATCTGTGATAAGAAATAGCTGCAAATCTGCACTTCTGGAACAGAAATGTTTAAACTTTCATTGGCTCTAAGGAGCACACAGAGCTTTGGGAGCAGGGCAGGAGTGAAATCCAACAGGTTCTGGAGAACCGGTAGCGGAAATTTTGAGCCGTTTGGAGAACCGGCAAATGCCACCTCTGGCTGGCCCCAGAGTGGGGAGGGAATGGAGATTTTGCAATATCCTTCCCCCAAGAGTGGGGAGGGAATGGGGATTTTGCAGTACCCTTCCCCTGCCACACCCACCAAGCCACGCCTACAGATTTCAATGGATTTCACCATTGGAGCAGGGGACTAAAGGTTGCAACGGGTTATAAGATAGTGAAAAATTAGCAGACCACGTGATTATATGGAAAAGGCAGGACTTTCCTTCTCCATTTCTGTCTCCTTTGGGATGGAGAAGGAATTAAGGCAGGGAGAGCCTCCCACGCATTGATTTTATTTCATCTGTTAGATTTATTTGCTTCTTTTTCGTGGTCAAGGTCCCATTTTTTCCCTCACAATGATCCTGAGAGGTAGGCTTTTTTTTAACCACTAGGCGCAGGGGTGTCAAACTGGAGGATGCAGGCCACGCCCACCCCAGCTCCGCAAAGTTGAAAACCATCACGAAACGTCATGTGACAGCAACATGACGCGAGTTTGACACTGGTGCCCTAGGGGGTAGAGCTTTTTACCAACGTCCTCGGCTTTCTGGAACATTCTTCCTTGGGAGACAAGAATGGTTCTAACAGTATTAGCCTTCCCAAGGACCCAAAAGCCTGATTAAAGTATGCTCCTGAGCATTCTGGAGAACTGGTAGCGGAAGTTTTGAGTAGTTTGGAGAACTGGTAGTAAAAATTCTGACTGGCCCCGCACTCATCTATTCTCTGCCTCCCAAGTCCCAGTTGATCAGGAAGAAATGGGGATTTTGCAGCATCCTTACCCTGGAGTGGGGTGGGAATGGGGATTTTGCAATATCTTTTCCCCAGGAGTGGGGAGGGAATGGGGATTTTGCAGCATCCTTCTCCCAGAGTGGGGTGGAAATGGAGATTTTGCAATATCCTTTCCCCAGGAGCTGGGAGGGAATGGGGACTTTGCACTATCCTTCCCCTGGAGTGGGGTGGGAATGGAGATTTTACAATATCCTTTCCCCAGGAGCGGGGAGGGAATGGGGATTTTGCAGCATCCTTCTCCCAGAGTGGGGTGGAAATGGAGATTTTGCAATATCCTTTCCCCAGGAGCGGGGAGGGAATGGGGATTTTGCACTATCCTTCCCCTGGAGTGGGGTGGGAATGGAGATTTTACAATATCCTTTCCCCAGGAGTGGGGAGGGAATGGGGATTTTGCAATATCTTTTCCCCAGGAGTGGGGTGGGAATGAGGATTTTGTAGTATCCTTCCCCTGCCACGCCCACCAAGCCATGCCCACCAAGCCACACCAAGCCCAAAGAACCGGTAGTAAAAAAATTTGGATTTCACCACCGAGCTATAATAACTGAACAAACTGATAAATTAAACTTGGGATAAATAAACCAGGGCTAAACCAACCTCTTTCATCAACTTGGCTGCTGTTATTCCCCAGAAAAGCGGTAGTGGGAAGCGCGAAAGGAACGCAAAAAACAAACCCCCACTAAAAATAAAAGCATCACCTAGCTTGCAATATTAAGAGTTTGGATTACTTACGGATGACAAATACAAGAAAACCAGAAATGACAACAGCAGTAGCGATATGAATGTACACAGAAAATTTCCCCATTTTTGAATAACGGCAGCTCTGAAGATTGTTATCTAAAGCAGAAAGAAAAAAAATAAATAAATCTTAAACCCACAAGCCCTCCCATGTTAGGTGAAGAGAAGATTGACTAGAAGCTAAGAAGTTTTTTTTTTTTTAAAAAAAGGAAAATACGGCTTTATTGCAAAGCTCCTCCAACGTATTTCTCTGTGCAGGAGCAGAAATGGCTATTGAAACCAAATCCAGTAGATGGGTCTCTCCCATTGTGGACATCCTGGAAATTCCTGGCTGGGCAGTTCTAGCAGACCAAGTCCACACACCTCCAAGCTTCTCAATTCTTCAGGTAGGGCCACACCACCGTAGATGGTCCAGAAGCTGTTTTAGAACTTGGCAGACCTTTCCCCAAAAAGCAGAATGATTCTAGTCCATAGATCAATGATAAATACTAGTGTGAAGGGGGGTCTACTTCCTTATGTAAAAATAGGTATCACATAATCAATATAATGAAAGATTTGCATCTAGAATAGAGTAGGAATAGAATAACAAGAGTTGGAAGGGACCTTGGAGGTCTTCTAGTCCAACCCCCTGCTTAGGCAGGAAACCCTCCACCACTTCAGACAAATGGTTATCTAAATTCTTCTTAAAAACTTCCAGTGTTGGAGCATTCACAACTTCTGGAGGCAGGTTGTTCCACTGATGAATTGTTCTAACTATCAGGAACTTAGTTCTAAATCGCTTCTCTCCTTGATTAGTTTCCACCCATTGCTTCTTGTCCTGCCTCAGATGTTTTGGAGAATAGCTTGACTCCCTCTTCTTTGGGGCAGCCCCTGAGATATCGGAAGACTGCTATCATGTCTCCCCTAGTCCTTCTTTTCATTAAACTACCCAGTTCCTGCAACCATTCTTCATATGATTTACTAATTTAATTTTTATTATTTAATTTTAATTTTTATTATTTAATTTTAATTTTTATATTTTATTTAATTTTATATTCTTATTTTATTTTATATTCTTATTTTATATTTTATTTTTTTACTTTATTTTTTTACTTTATTTTATTTTATTTGGCTTATATGCCGCCCTATCTCCAATGGACTCAGGGCGGCTCACAATAATAAAATTCACGAAGCCGTAATATGAAGTGAACATCTGATGAGACCCACTAAAATTTAAAACTCTTCAAACTTTATCATGGAGGGATGGAGGGGTCCTCCCGGGAAGCCTTCCGACGTCTCGCGGGGAGAGTCCGGACTCTATTCGACCCGGAGCGTGGCTGAAGGCACGGGGGGATCGTACGTGCTACCGGCCTACGAGGAAGTTGAAGAGACCCGTCAAAAACACCAAAGTGTAAACGGAAACAAAAACAAAAAAAGGGGGGGAGTGTAACGGGCGGGATGAGGTGCTGGAGTTGTTCCCTAGTTTGGGTCGCACTAAGGACCCCTCAGTTCTCCTCCTCCCCCCTCTTTTTCTCCACCCCTCAACCCTCCTCCCTGTTAGCCCTGATGATGTTACCTAGCTGGGTCACAAAATGCCTGCAAGGATCAACCCAGCTCAGAGAGCATCAAGTTCCCCTCAGTTCTTCTCCTCCTCTTTCTCTTCTCCTCCTCCTGTCCATGTCCTTGTCCTCCCTCCTTCCCCTCTCCCCCACTTCTAGCCCTGATGATATTACCTATCTCAACGTCCATGGGCCAACGGCCAAGGCCAGGGGTTCCCGTGTGACCTCTCGGTGTTGCCACACGCAGGATGGGGGGGTCCCCGTCGCAGAGGGGGTGGTAAAGGTCCCACGGAGGAGACGGGCCCTGGCCGGTGCACTGCAAAGCTGGAACAAGCAGCTGTTGCCGAGCATTGAACGCAGAAGAAGCACTGGTGAGCACCCTACGAGGGGTGGGGACAGGAAGCCCTGGACGCCTTCTGAAGGCAGAGTTTAAGGGCTTCGTGACAGGCTCATATAGGCAGTTGCTGTGTTGCATTTGGCCTTCCCTTGTGGTGTAGAGCTCGGAACAATAATAATCTATTTTGGGTAATGAAGTTTCAGCAAGGAAACGTCGTGCCCTTAAGACTCTGCTATTTCATCAAGCCGGTCTGATGGAAGGATGATTTTTAACGGGTATTTTAGTACTGGGGTTTTAATAATATGGCCTAATTATTGAATTGCTTTGAATTGGTTTTAACTTTTGTGTCTCTGTTTTTTCACTATGGGCTGTACACCGCCCTGAGTCCCTTGGGAGAAGGGCGGTATAAAGCCTGGATAGCTCAGCAGACTAATGCATTGTAATTTAACTCCAGCTGTCTGCAATTAGTAAGTTCGAATCTCCCCAGGCTCAAGGTTGACTCAGCCTTCCATCCTTTCTAAGGTAGGTCAATTGAGGACCCAGTTTGTGAGGGCAATAAGGTGACTTTGTATAAAAAATATACAAAAGTATGAAGGCTATTGCTTAACGCATTGTAAGCCGCCCTGAGTCTCCGGAGAAGGGCGGCATATAAATCAAATTTAAAAAAAAAACACTAATTAAGGAGAGAAGCAACCTAGAACTAAGGAGGAATTTCCTGTCACTTAAAACAATATGAGGAGGCTGATGGCACAGTGGACTAAGTGCTGTTAAAGTAGCACTTAGCTGCCAGCTGCCTGCAATTACTGCAAGTTCGAATCTCCCCAGGCTCAAGGTTGACTCAGCCTTCCATCCTTTCTAAGGTAGGTAAATTGAGGGCCCAGTTTGTGGGGGCAATAAGCTGACTTTGTATAAATATATACAAAAGTATGAAGGCTATTGCTTAATGCATTGTAAGCCGCCCTGAGTCTCCGGAGAAGGGCGGCATATAAATCAATTTTTTTTTTAAAAAAAGTGCAATCTATGCTAATTATGAAACGCCCCATTACTTTTCTTTGTTCCAGTAATGGATAATGCAAAATTCTTCAGCACAATTTCAAGTCCGCATGCAGCCAGCTAAAATTAACACTTTCTATAATTGAAGTGTTTATGGTCAGCCTCTTTAACTTCTTTTAGTAGGAGTTAGCTAACTGCTGGTTTTAACAATGGCTACATCAAACAAATGCACAGATAATGAGGGGTTGCCACAGAAAGGAGGAGGTCAACTTATTTTCCAAAGCACCTGAAGGCCAGACAAGGAATAATGGATGGAAACTAATCCAGGAGAGATTCAACCTAGAAATAAGGAGAACTTTTCTGACAGGGAGAACAATCCACCAAGGAACAGAAGTTGCCTTCGGAAGTGGTGGGAGCTTCATCTCTGGAGGCTTTCAAGAAGAGATTGGACTGCCATTTGTCAGAAATGGTGTAAGGTCTCCCGCTTGGGCAGGGGGTTAGACTAGATGACCTACAAGGTCCCTTCCAACTCTATTAATCTGTTTAACTGTTTATCTGTTCTGTTCTGTTCCATTTGGTTCCATTCCATTGGTATTCTATTCCATTTCTATTCTAATATATATATCACTGGCTCCATAAGAATGCCTGGCTCTTTATAATACCACTACACATCAGGTTAATAAAATAGAACATCTGTAATACCAGCAACACTCAGAACAGCCCTTTGGCAAGAGCCTGGCCGTCATTCGGGATTATTGTGCACCAAACACTTGAAAGATTGTGAAATATTGGCTGTGTTGTGCTTTTAACCCGGTTACCGAATTCCCCCCTTTCTCTGCATCTGCATTATGAGCTGGGCCATAAGCTCCAGGATTGCATTGCCGGGACGCTTTACGTCAAACTTTAAAAATAAGCCAAGATTAAAACTAAACAATTGATCTTTGACTTGTCTGGTTCAACAAATTGTGTGAACATGTAGCGGGTACCTCCATTGTATCTTTGTATATTGTGAGATGCTTCCATTTATGATGCCTGGATTTCTTCCCAATGAAAATATATGTGACTTTTTCAGTTCAAATGCCCTGTTTAAAACTTTTCTGAATATTTTGAGGTGTTTCCTGCCAGTTGAGGGGTGTTTTTGTTTATTTTATTTTTGCACAATCCTCTGATCTCTTCCATCGCAACCGTCTTGCTGGAGAATCCATGCTTGCAAAGGGTGAGGCTTCTCTTGAGGCTGATGATCTGAGAAATCTTGCCTCTCCCTCCTAAGAAGAGACTTGCTGCCCTCTTCCGGTTGCTATTTTCATTTTGAAAAGAAAGCAGAACTCAAGAGTCAACCCAAAGGTCCTTTTTCAGGAGACAACTGGACTTTCTTGTTCTTTTCTTTTGAAGACGTTTCGCTTCTCACCCGAGAAGCTTCTTCAGCTCTGGCAGGATAGTGGGGAATGGAAGGAATTATATTCCTTGCAGACTTTTGCATCCTTTTTGAGGGTCCTTGAAGCCCTTGGAGGTTTATCTGTGTCCTCGGGGTCCCGAGTGGTGCAAATGGTTCCTATAATCTGCATTTTTTCCCCCTCTGGAAATCCATTCCTACTCTCACATCGTTCAAAGGGTCTTCACAAAACTTAGAACAACCAATAATGATGGAAACTTGGGAAAAAGTACGGGTAAGAAATGTAAAATTTACACAAGCGCAAAATTTGAGAGAAAACTTCTATAAAATGTATTATAGATGGCACTTAGATCCTAAAAAGCTGGCTTGTATGTATCCGAATTTACAATCTAAATGTTGGAGATGTGATTGCGATGATGATGCTACTTATTTTCATGTATGGTGGACTTGTAAAAAGGTTAAAGCATTTTAGATAAAAATATGGTGGATTATCCAAAATATTCTTAAAAAGAGGATAAAGTTTACTCCACAGTTGTTTTTGTTGGGTATAATTACAGATTGTACGGTTCAGAGACTAATTTGATCCTGAATTTAATAACGGCAGCAAGATTGTTGGTGGCGCAGTATTGGAAGAAGGAAGACTTGCCTACTATTCAAGAACAGACACTAAAAGTAGCAAACTTAGCAGAGATGGCAAAATTTCAGCATACTTGAAGGATTATTCAAATGAGAAATATATGCTGGAATGGAGAAGATGGATTGATTATATTCAGAGTAAATATCGGACGAAAAAATTTCGAATAGTTTATGAATAAATAAAGAGATGTTATTAAATATCCAAATTTAGTTTAGTAAAAGGGGAGTTAAAGTACAAGAGGGATGTAGGAGGCTAGAGTTAATTAGACTATGTTAGAATAGGATTGTTGAATGTTATACCCTGTATTTTGCTCTGGGAAGCAGGGAGGGGGGTGGGTGGGAGGGGGAGGGTTGGGAGAAGGTGGCAGGAGGGGAAGGGAATTTATCTGTAAACTTTTTAAAACTTTTCAATTAAAAAAAAAGGGTCTTCATCCCAAATTATACAGCTAAAAGTCTGTAGAGATTCTCAGCCATCCAGGTCATGGTTGACCAAAAGGTGTTTCTTTTCAGGAGGCAACTGGCCTGTCTTGTTTTTTCTTTTTAAGATGTTTCGCTTCTCATCGTTGCAGCTTCTTCAGCTCTGACAGGATAGTAGGAAATGGAAGCGAAACACCTTCAAAAGAAAAAAAAAACCCAGAAAGTCCATATAATATGTATAATATTATACATAATATGGAGGGAAGGAGAAATATTGTCAGCCCAGAGCAGAGCTAATGACAAGAAGGACTAGGGGAGACAGGATAGCAGTCTTCCGATATCTCAGGGGCTGCCCCAAAGAAGAGGGAGTCAAGCTATTCTCCAAAGCTCCTGAGGGCAGGACAAGAAGCCATGGGTGGAAACTAATCAATGAAAGAAGCAACCTAGAACTAAGGAGAAATTTCCTGACATTTAGAACAATTAATCTGTGGAACTACCTGCCACTAGAAGTTGTGGGTGCTCCAACACTGGAAGTTTTTAAGAAGATGTTGGATAACCATTTGTCTGAATTGGTGTAGGGTTTCCTGCCTAAGCAGGGGGTTGGACTAGAAGACCTCCAAGGTCCCTTCCAACTCTGCTATTCTATTCCTACTCTATTCTAGATGCAAATCTTTCATTATATTGATTATGTGATACCTATTTTTACATAAGGAAGTAGACCCCTTCACACTTGTATTTATCATTGATCTATGGACTAGAATCATTCTGCTTTTTGGGGAAAGGTCTGCCAAGTTCTAAAACAGCTTCTGGATCATCTACGGTGCTGTGGCCCAACCTGAAGAATTGAGAAGCTTGGAGGTGTGTGGACTTGGTCTGCTAGAACTGCCCAGCAAGGAATTCTGGGAGTTGAAGTCCACACATTTCGAGTTTGTTAACTCGAAATGTGTTATGTTAGAATATGTTAAACCCACACGCACCCTGTTCTCTGTGGCAGCACCTTAGATATTGGTGTACTCTATCATATCATCCCTAGTCCTTGTTTTCGTTAAACTAGGCTAAATAAAATAATATAAATAAAATAAATATGGAATAGCCACTAAGAAATGAGCACACCAGTGGTGGGTTTCTCCCGGTTCGCACCGGTTTGCAAGAACCGGTAGTAAAAATTTTAAGTAGTTTGGAGAACCGGTAATAACATTGGCTGGCCACGCCCCTGAACCAGTCTCCGGCCCGGTCGCTGCTCGCCCACCTCATCAGAGGCTTTTTTTTTTAACTTTTAAAAGCATTTGTTCTACAACCTCTTTGTCTGAAAAAATGCTTTTAAAAGTAAAAGAAAAAAGCCTCTGATGATCACGCGGCTCAGCTGCGATCGTAAGAGGCTTCTGAAAGCATTTTTTTCTGCAACCTCTTCCGCTGAAGAGGTTGTAGGAAAAAAAAAATGCCTTTAAAAGCCTCTGACGATCCCAGCAGATTTGCCTGATCGTCAGAGGCTTCTAAAAGCATTTTTTTCTGCAACCTCTTAAGATTGTAGAAAAAATGCTTTTAAAAGTTAAAAAAAAAAAGTTGGCCATGTCCAGTCACATTACCCCCCCAAACCACGCCCCCAAAATAAGCCACGCCCACAGAACCGGTAGCAAAAAATTGTAGAATCCACCCCTCGAGCAAAACACACTTTGAAGATTATATGTCTGTGCAAGAGATAGTGAGAGGGAACCAAGATTGAGTCTATCCTTTCTCCATCCCACTCTGAATTAAATATACAAGAGCCATCACTAGGGGTCAGAATCCCCACATTTTCCTTTGATTGCAAGAGAACTAGGTTAGTGGCAAGAAAAAAAAATAGTAGAATGTATCATGGTTTAGGACCTGGGTACCTACGAGACCACCTTCTGCCACTGATAACCTCCCACCAGCCAGTTTGCTCCCACAGAGAGGGACTTCTCAGGGTACCGTCGGCCAAACTATGTCGGCTGGTGACACCCAGAGGGTCTGTGAGAGCTCCTGCCCTTTGGAATGAACTGCCCCCAGAAATACGCAAGATCTCTGACCTCCATGTTTTTCGCTGTGCTCTCAAGACCCTACTTTTCCGACAGGCATAATTTTAATAACTTTTAAATTGTGATGTTTGTGTATTTTGTGTTTTTAATTGGCTATACACCACCCCGGGCCTGCTTCTAGCCTCCAGAGGGCACCCGGAGCCTGTGGAGGCCGTTTTGGAATCCTGAAGGCTCAAGAAAAGCCTCCGGAGCCTGGGGAGGGCAAAAATGTCCCTCCCCTGCCATGATGCAGGAGGCTGACTAGGCCACGCCCACCATGACCACGCCCATCATGCCACTCCCACCAGCAACTGGGCAGAGAGCCCCTTTCTAAAAATTTCTCCTTTTTCAGAATATCTGCTAATCCCACACTCTTCGATCTGAGGAAGCCTCCAGATACGGCGACCGGAGTGAGTCCACACAGACCAAGGAAAGTTCATGTAGTCTTTTTTGATCCCTGGAAATGATTGGGTTTGGGAGTTGTTTGCGTCGACTGGAAAGCTGCAGTGTTTTACACATCAGAAACCAACATGTAATCCTTGGTGGATGACGGAACCTGGAAGCAAACATAGCTGGTTTGAAAGTGGTGGATTCGAAAGATTTTTGATTTTTACCATTTTTATTTTGGAGGTTTTCTGATATCACTGTTTGGCCCAGCGATGATTTAAATCTCACTGGCATTCATCACAGATAATCCTTGAGTTATAACCACCTATACATTTTCGCGAGCTCACATTTTCGGTGCACGGTGAACCGGTGGTAAAATTTTGTGAAACTTAGCTTTGGTCACTGTATAAACCCATTATGCACGCGGATTGCATGCCTGCACACAGCTTAGAAAACACGGCTAAATAGGATGGCATAGCGCCACTACCGGTTTCCCCTGAACTGATCTGAACCAGCTGAATACCACCACTGACAGTGACCCTTTGAAGTTACGACGACACTGGAAAAAGGAACTTATGGCTCTTTTTCACACTTTACGACCATTGCTGCAGCCCCATGGTCAGGTGATCAAAATCCAGACGCCTGGCCACTGACTCGTATTTATGACGGTCGCAGTTTTCCCGGGGTTGCGTGATCCTCTCCTGACAAAGCAAAGTCAGTGGGGGAGCCAGATTCGTTTTGTGACCGTGTTACTAACTTAACAACGTCAGTGATTCACTCAACCACTGTGGCGAGAAAGCATCTGCCCTCAAGATACAGGTAGTCCTCAATTTACGACCGCAATGGAGCCCAACATTTCTGTTACTAAGCGAGACATTTGTTCGGTGAATTTTGCCCCATTTTACAACTTTTTTTTGCCGGAGTCGTCAAGTGGTTTCCCCCTGGATTCTGCTAGTCAGAAGGTCTACGATAGGGACCACATAACCTCTGTTCCACACCAAAAAAAAGCCGGCCAAAGTGTTATCTTAAACCATGTTTACCCAAACGCACCACAACACGCTTCGCTTCCTTCCCAGATTGTGCGTTCAAATGCCAAATATTGGCCTGTCTTCCCAAACATCCATGATTAATCCATCATGGAAAAACAGTTTAACAGTTTTAAACAGTTTGATGTTTAAAAAACAGTCTTCCCGAATGATGATTTCTCTTGGCAGCGAACTATCTCTCTGTTGAATAAACCGGGAGACCCAGGGAACAATCTTTGCATGCAGGAGGCAAACCAACATTCAACACAACTTCTGAAGCAGGCGAGAACCGTGAGGTAGATTTTGGCTGGAGCTGTGTATTTCCACCCCTCTTCCATTTCCACTCCGATGTGGTTTCCCCCCCGCCCCCCACCCTCCGTTCCTTTCCCTTTCTATCTTTTCCATTTACAAAAATGCAAATAATAATAATAATAATAATAATTATAATAATAAATCCAGAAGAATTGTTTTGTTTTCAGCCGGAATTTGCATCTGAGGGAAAGAATAGCCAATTGTTTGTATGACGTCCTCTCTTTCACCAGCCATAAATGAATAAAAGGGCTCTCTGTTTTGTGTGTTTGTGTGTGTGTGTTAAGGCATAAGAAGGAAAGAGAAAAAAAATAAAGCTCTCGGCATTTGGCGAAAGACAATCCACCACTCTCTCTCCAAAGGACAAAAAAACGCATATTTTTTATTACAGCGAACAATCGTGTTTATTCCGATTAACATTTCGGTGATCAGATGGCCTTAAATGATCAGATGCTCCATTGTACTTACAGTGCACGCAGTCCTCGATTTACAACAGTTCGTTTAATGACTGTTCAAAGTTATGACGGCACTGGAAAAAGTGACTTATGACCATTTTTCATTGTTACCACCTTTGCAGCATCCTCAGGCTCATGTAATCAAAATTCAGGCACTTGGTTCATACTTATGACCGTCGTAGTGTTCTACGTGATTCCCCTATTGATAACTTCTGGATGAGCAAAGTCAACGGGGAAGACAGATTCACTTAGCAACTGTGTTTCTGACTGATTACCTGCAGTGATTCGCATAACGACGGCAGCAAGAAAAGTCATAAAATGGGGAAAAACTCATTTAACATATGTCTCACTTCACCACATGAAATTTGGGCCTCAGTTGTGGTCCTAAGTAGAGGACTATCGGTAGCAGGCCATCCAGGAGGTGATTTTTTCTACTGGATTCTCTGGATTTTGAATCTTATCCAGGCCACTTGATTTACATCTGACCTCTTTTTAGGACATTTGGCAAAACCCCAGAATTCGCTCTTGCATTTTCTGGAACAAATTGTAATTTCACATCTTCTCCAGCGATGCGGTTTGTGGCACTTCTGGCCTGGGGTGCTTTGCCAAGAATGAGACACTTCCGTTTAGAGAAAAGAGGAGGAAAAAAAAATCAGATTTAAGCAGAGTTAGATATCCTGCCTGGAAATGGGAAATATTCTGGCTTGGTTTATATGATGTGCTTAACTGCGTTGAGAAGAGAGGAGAAGGCATGATGCAAATATTTTAACCTAGGTAAATTACAACAGCCAAGATGATTAAAGGCCTGGAGACAAAATCCTTTAGAAAGTCAGCACCCCCAACTCTCCTAGAACAGGGGTGTCAAACCTTATGTCAAGTTTCGATGTCGTCTCAAATAAATTGCATTTTAAACAAAAAGTCTTTGATAAAATCTTTCATTTATTAAGCACAACAACCGATATCCGACTCCATTGCAGCCAACACTGACTTCCTGATCCCAAACCCTCCCTTTCCTTTCCCCACTCCTCTGCACTCATTGGCCATCTTCCAAATCACTCTACCCCTAATTTACTGCTCCTGCTCAAAGGAATTTCCCCCCTCCTATCCCATCTCCTAGGGGATATTATCTCCAGGGAAAGTAAGTAGGTGAAAAGTCAAACGTCCCTTTCCAGATGCCTCTTCTCCTCCTTCTTATGTCAGCACTAAAATAAATGCAACTTAAAGTGCTGACACTCTTATTTTATTGAGGGCCGCATCTGGGCTGTGATTGATCTTGGGCGACTGGCTGGATGTAGCCCCACTGGGTAGGTGGGGCTGACTGGGTGGGTGTGGCCACTTTGATGCCACTCACTGGGCGTGGCTGACTGGGTGGGCATGGCCAGCTTGACGCCACCCCCCAAACTGCTGGCATCTTTCCTCTTCACATTGGGTAGACCGACAGGCTGACGACTTACATTTTCCAGGATGGCCCCGCAGACCAGATCTCACTACATCTCAGGCCAGATCTGGCCCGCGGGCCTTGTGTTTGACACCCCTGCCTTAGAGAATGAAATATTTTGAAGAATATTAAAAGAGGCAGAATATTGTATTTCCCCAAAAGAGAAATGTGAGCCTCCTGCATAATAAAACAAGCTCCAGCAGACGCAGGAAGTTTTCACAAAAGGATCCTGGCACCCGTTCCAGGCTAATCGATTCATAAACAAAACATCTTCGGCTCCAGGTTGACGGGATGAAGAAGGACAGGACATGACATTTTAGGACTCCTGGGAGGGGTTGGGTGGGGTGCGTAGGGCCAGCCAGGAGTGGGATTTGGGGGTTCTCTGAACTGCACAGAATCTTAGCTCGAGGTTCTCCCGAACCCCTGCGAACCCCTAGCCGCCCACCCCTGGATGATAGTAGTGTTCCAATACAGGCAGTTCTTGACTTACGACCCCAACGGAGCCCCAAATTTTAGTTGCTGAGTGAAACGTTTGTTAAATGAATTTTGCCCCTTTTTATGACTTTTTTGCGAATTTTACGAATTTTGGTCACGGGACCATGGAGATGCTGCAACAGTCATAAGTGTGTAAAACGGTCCTAAGTCACTTTTATTCAGGCCCCTTCTAACTTTGAATGGTCACTAAATGAACTGTTGTAAGTCGAGGAATACATGTAACGCAGTGGCTGCAGACGAAATTGAAAAAAAAAGGCCTGAATGAGTGTGTGCTGTGACTGTTTGCTGTGGTGCTAATCCCACCGACAATTTTAAAAAAACATAAAACTTAATTGTAGCACGAAGCAGAATAAAATGCTAAGCAAGTGTTGGCAGCCATTTCTTGAGCTGCCAAATAATCTGCAGTGGAATATTTCTAGGATTTATGAGGAAAACAATTGCTTGAGGAATAAATGACCTTTTTGGTTTAGTGATAAAGTCATCTAGCTAGAAAGCAGGAGACAGTGAGTTCTAATTCTGCCTTAGGCATGCATGAAAGCCAGGTGGGTGAATTTGAGCCAATCACCAGGAGATTGTGGATTCTAGTCCCACCTCAGACAGGAAAGGCAGCTGGATGACTTTGGGCCAATCACCAGGAGACTGTGAATTCTAGTCCCGCCTTAGACATGAAAGTCAGCTGGATGACTTTGGGCCAATCACCAGGAGACAGTGAGTTCTAGTCCCGCCTTAGACATGAAAGCCAGTTGCATGACTTTGGACCAATCACCAGAAGACGGTGAGTTCTAGTCCTGCTTTATCCATGAAGGTCAGCTGGGTGACTTTGGACCAATCACCAGGAGATGGTGAGTTCTAGGCCTGTCTTAGACATGAAATCCAGCTGGGTGACTTTGGGTCAATCACCAGGAGATGGTGAGTTCTAATCCTGCTTTACCCATCTGGGTAAAGCAGGATTAGAACTGCTTTACCCAGTCCCGTCTGGGGACTGCTTTACCCAGTCCCGTCTGGGAGTAGGGCGGTATACAAATTTGAATAAATAAATTTGAATTTGAATAAATAAGGTCAGCTGGGTGACTTTGGGCCAATCACCAGGAGACAGTGAGTTCTAGTCCTGCCTTAGGCAGGAAAGCCAGCTGCCTGGCTTTGGGCCAATCACCGGGAGATGGTGAGTTCTAGTCCCACTTTACCCATGGAGATCAACTGGGTGACTTTGGGCCAATCACCAGGAGACAGTGAGTTCTAGTCCTGCCTTAGGTAGGAAAGCCAGCTGCCTTAGGGCCAATCACCAGGAGACGGTGAGTTCTAGTCCCACTTTACCCATGGAGATCAGCTGGGTGACTTTGGACCAATCACCAGGAGACAGTGAGTTCTAGTCCTGCCTTAGGTAGGAAAGCCGGCTGCCTTAGGGCCAATCACCAGGAGACGGTGAGTTCTAGTCCCACTTTACCCATGGAGATCAGCTGGGTGACTTTGGGCCAATCACCAGGAGACAGTGAGTTCTAGTCCTGCCTTAGGTAGGAAAGCCGGCTGCCTTAGGGCCAATCACCGGGAGACGGTGAGTTCTAGTCCCACTTTACCCATGGAGATCAGCTGGGTGACTTTGGGCCAATCACCAGGAGACAGTGAGTTCTAGTCCCGCCTTAGACATGAAAGCCAGTTGCATGACTTTGGACCAATCACCAGGAGACGGTGAGTTCTAGTCCCGCCTTAGACATGAAAGTCAGCTGTGTGACTTTGGGCCAATCACCAGGGGACGGTGAGTTCTAGCCAGTGAGTTTAACCTCCCATTCTAACCCACACAAGTACAAACCAGTACGGCTGTGCTAATCTTGTAGAGACGAATCAAAGGTGTTGACTCTTTAAGGTAACATAGAAGATGAGTTCACACACAGTGCAGTAAGCTATGCATGCCAGAAACGTGCCATGGTTTAAGAAGAGAAATTGGGCCTGTTGAGCAAACACATAACGAAGTCTTTATCTGATACGATATTTTGCTGAATGCGCAATGTTTCGGCTATCATAATATTTATATAACACAGAGCAAAACATCATGCGGTCTCATCCTTGCAAATCCTTTTGTATACAAATTTGATGGATTTTTGTGTGTGTGCTATGCACATAAATAAACAGAAGATTTATTTATAACAAAGTCAACATCAGGAAGATGGTGCCTTATAAAAAACGAACAAATGGAAATTAAACAACGGTTAAATTACAAAAAGGCAATCAAAGCAATAGTAACTGTTTTATAGATACAACACATATGCACATACTTAGATACATACATATATGTAGACTTTGGACCAATCACCAGGAGACAGTGAGTTCTAGTCCCAGCTTAGGCACGAAAGCCAGCTGGGTGACTTTGGACCAATCACCAGGAGACAGTGAGTTCTAGTCCCAGCTTAGGCACGAAAGCCAGCTGGGTGACTTTGGACCAATCACCAGGAGATGGGGAGTTCTAGTCCCGCCTTAGCCATGAAAGTGAGCTGGGTGACTTTGGACCAATCACCAGGAGACGGTGAGTTCTAGTCCTGCCTTAGCCATGAAAGCCAGCTGGGTGACTTTGGACCAATCACCAGGAGTTAGGGAGTTCTAGTCCTGCCTTAAACATGAAAGCTGAGTGGATGACTTTGGGCCAATCATGGGAGACCCTGATTTTTAGTCCCGCCTTAGGCATGAAAGCGAGGGAGGTGATTTGCGTCAGTCCTTTTCTCTCAGTCCAACCCACCTCACAGGGTTGTTGTTTGGGGAAAAATAGTAGGAGGAAAGAAGACCATTAGATATGATAACTGCCTTGAGTTATTTATAAAAATAATAAAGCCAGTATACATACATACATACATACAAACATACATACATACATACACATACACACACACACAAAATTATATTTACCGGCATAGGTAAAACAACAGTGATGCAATTATAAACTCCTAACCTTATAATTTACTCTTTCCTAAAAGTAGTTTTGTTTTTTTGATAATCACACTCAAACCCATTATCCATCACAAGAGAGATATTTAAATTGATTTAAAGTTTGCCCCGTATACAAAAATATGTTCGAAAATCTCCCAAAGTCTTCCCACCGAAATGAAAACCGACGAAATGACCAACGATAAAATATTGGAATGACATTTAGATCGTTTGGTGATTTTTGCTTGTATGATACAGGACGTCCTCGAGTTACGGCCATTGGTTCAGCGAGCGTTCCCGGTGGCGACGGTACTTGAAGGAAGGCACTTGAGGCCAGTTCTCGAAGTTCGATAGGATTTTCTGATAAGTGGCTTTGGATCACGAAGGAAAACATTTGGGAATCTAATTAATAAATAAAAAAAATAAATTACAGTTTTTTGAATGTTGTTGTTAGTTGCAAAGTTGTGTCCAACCCATCGCGACCCCATGGACAACGTTCCTCCAGGCCTTCCTGTCCTCTACCATCCTCTGGAGTCCATTTAAGCTCCCGCCAACTGCTTCAGGGACTCCATCCATCTACCTTATTCTCTGTCGCTCCCTTCTTCTTTTACCCTCCATCGTTCCCAGCACGAGGCTCTTCTCCAGGGAGTCCTTCCTTCTCATTAGGGGGCCAAAGCATTTGAGTTTCCTCTTCAGGATCTGGCCTTCTAAAGAGCAGTCAGTCAGAGTTGATCTCAGTGGTGAAATCCAATTTTTTTTTTTACTACCACTTCTGTGGGTGTGGCGTGGCTTGGTGGGCGTGGCAGGGGAAGGATATTGCAGAATCTCCATTCCCACCCCACTCCAGGGAAAGGATACTGCAAAATCCCCATTCCCTCCCACTCCAGGGGAAGGATACTGCAAAATCTCCATTCCCACCCCACACCAGGGGAAGGATACTGCAAAATCCCCATTCCCACCCCACTCCAGGGGAAGGATACTGTGAAATCTCCATTCCCACCCCACTCCAGGGAAAGGATACTGCAAAATCTCCATTCCCACCCCACTCCAGGGGAAGGATACTGCAAAATCTCCATTCCCTCCCCACTCCAGGGGAAGGATACTGCAAAATCCCCATTCCCACACCACACCAAGGGAAGGATACTGCAAAATCCCCATTCCCACCCCACTTCAGGGGAAGGATACTGCAAAATTTCCATTCCCACCCCACTCTAGGGAGAGAGACTGCAAAATCCCCATTCCCTCCCCACTCCAGGGGAAGGATACTGCGAAATCCCCATTCCCACCCCACGCCAGGGGAAGGATACTGCAAAATCTCCATTCCCACCTCACTCTGGGGCCAGCCAGAGGTGGTATTTGCTGGTTCTCCAAACTACTCAAAATTTCCGCTACCGGTTCTCTAGAACCTGTCAGAACCTGTTTGATTTCACTCCTGGTTGATCTCTAGGACTGACCAGTTGGATGGCCTTGCAGTCCAAGGGACTCGCAGGAGTCTTCCCCAGCACCAGAGTTCAAAGGCCTCCATTCTTTGGCGCTCAGCTTTCTTTATGGTCCAACTTTCACAGCCATCCATTGCAACTGGGAAAACCATCGCCTTGACTTTACGCACTTTTGTTGGCAGGGTGTTATCTCTGCTTTTTATTATGCTGCCTAACTTTGCCATAGCTTTCCTCCCCAGGAGCAAGCTTTTCTTTTAATTTCTTGGCTGCAGTCCCCATCTGCGGTGATCTTGGAGCCCAGGAAAATAAAATCTGTCACTACATTTTTTGAATGCAGATGTGCAATTGTGCACCGAAAACTCTTGTTGGTAAACCCTCTTTGCAGATTGCACATAAATCCACCACCTTGCGATCTCATGTTGCTAATAAGATTTGCAAGCAGACAACCCCGAGCAGTGGACTTGGCTAAATACACCCTCTCGACACCTGCTCACAGCCCCTTCCATCAATCAGCTGGCTTTATCCAATAAGTCCTCTGTCCAGGACTTTGGTAAAGGTCACCATAACACATGTTCTGTCACCAGATGTCACGGGAACAGAGCTGCGAGAGAAAATCTTATTTATTTTACAGTTTGGGATTGAATCCGCCAAACGGGTGTGAGCAACCCACAAGGACGGCTGGCCAACAAGGGCTCGAAGGAGCAATTGCTCTTCTGCATTCAAAGAATGTTATTTATTTTATTTATTATGGATTAGGTTTTTCTTTTTTAAAATCCCACCTTGAATAGTTTATTGAATAACTCCAGGTGGCGAACGAACCAAAGCCTTCTGTTTTCCCAGAACAACAACCCTGCATGGGAGAGACGGTGGTTGACCCAAAGTCATGCAGTTGGTTTGCATGCCTGAATTGGAACTAGAATTCCCAATCTCCTGGTGATTGGTCCAAAGTCACCCAGCCGGCTTTCGTGCTTAAGATGGAACTAGAACTCACATTCTCCTGGTGATTGGCCCAAAGTCACTCAGCCGCCTTTCATGCTTAAGATGGAACTAGAATTCACATTCTGCTAGTGATTGGCCCAAAGTCACCCAGCCGGCTTTCATGCTTAAGATGGAACTAGAATTCACATTCTGCTAGTGATTGGCCCAAAGTCACCCAGCCGGCTTTCGTGCTTAAGATGGAACTAGAACTCACATTCTCCTGGTGATTGGCCCAAAGTCACTCAGCCGCCTTTCATGCTTAAGATGGAACTAGAATTCACATTCTGCTAGTGATTGGCCCAAAGTCACCCAGCCAGCTTTCATGCTTAAGATGGAACTAGAATTCACATTCTGCTAGTGATTGGCCCAAAGTCACCCAGCTGGCTTTCGTGCTTAAGATGGAACTAGAACTCACATTCTCCTGGTGATTGGCCCAAAGTCACCCAGCCGGCTTTCGTGCTTAAGATGGAACTAGAACTCACATTCTCCTGGTGATTGGCCCAAAGTCACTCAGCCGCCTTTCATGCTTAAGATGGAACTAGAATTCACATTCTGCTAGTGATTGGCCCAAAGTCACCCAGCCGGCTTTCGTGCTTAAGATGGAACTAGAAGTCACATTCTCCTGGTGATTGGCCCAAAGTCACTCAGCCGCCTTTCATGCTTAAGATGGAACTAGAATTCACATTCTGCTAGTGATTGGCCCAAAGTCACCCAGCCAGCTTTCATGCTTAAGATGGAACTAGAATTCACATTCTGCTAGTGATTGGCCCAAAGTCACCCAGCCGGCTTTCGTGCTTAAGATGGAACTAGAACGCACATTCTCCTGGTGATTGGCCCAAAGTCACTCAGCCGCCTTTCATGCTTAAGATGGAACTAGAATTCACATTCTGCTAGTGATTGGCCCAAAGTCACCCAGCCGGCTTTCATGCTTAAGATGGAACTAGAATTCACATTCTGCTAGTGATTGGCCCAAAGTCACCCAGCCGGCTTTCGTGCTTAAGATGGAACTAGAACTCACATTCTCCTGGTGATTGGCCCAAAGTCACTCAGCCGCCTTTCATGCTTAAGATGGAACTAGAATTCACATTCTGCTAGTGATTGGCCCAAAGTCACCCAGCCGGCTTTCATGCTTAAGATGGAACTAGAACTCACATTCTCCTGGTGATTGGCCCAAAGTCACTCAGCCGCCTTTCATGCTTAAGATGGAACTAGAATTCACATTCTGCTAGTGATTGGCCCAAAGTCACCCAGCCGGCTTTCATGCTTAAGATGGAACTAGAATTCACATTCTGCTAGTGATTGGCCCAAAGTCACCCAGCCAGCTTTCATGCTTAAGATGGAACTGGAATTCACATTCTGCTAGTGATTGGCCCAAAGTCACCCAGCCGGCTTTCGTGCTTAAGATGGAACTAGAACTCACATTCTCCTGGTGATTGGCCCAAAGTCACTCAGCTGCCTTTCATGCTTAAGATGGAACTAGAATTCACATTCTGCTAGTGATTGGCTCAAAGTCACCCAGCCGGCTTTCATGCTTAAGATGGAACTAGAATTCACATTCTGCTAGTGATTGGCCCAAAGTCACCCAGCCGGCTTTCGTGCTTAAGATGGAACTAGAACTCACATTCTCCTGGTGATTGGCCGAAAGTCACTCAGCCGCCTTTCATGCTTAAGATGGAACTAGAATTCACATTCTGCTAGTGATTGGCCCAAAGTCACCCAGCCGGCTTTCATGCTTAAGATGGAACTAGAATTCACATTCTGCTAGTGATTGGCCCAAAGTCACCCAGCCGCCTCTCATGCTTAAGATGGAACTAGAACTCACATTCTCCTGGTGATTGGCCCAAAGTCACTCAGCCGCCTTTCATGCTTAAGATGGAACTAGAATTCACATTCTGCTAGTGATTGGCCCAAAGTCACCCAGCCGGCTTTCATGCTTAAGATGGAACTAGAACTCACATTCTCCTGGTGATTGGCCCAAAGTCACTCAGCCGCCTTTCATGCTTAAGATGGAACTAGAATTCACATTCTGCTAGTGATTGGCCCAAAGTCACCCAGCCGCCTTTCATGCTTAAGATGGAACTAGAATTCACATTCTGCTAGTGATTGGCCCAAAGTCACCCAGCCAGCTTTCATGCTTAAGATGGAACTGGAATTCACATTCTGCTAGTGATTGGCCCAAAGTCACCCAGCCGGCTTTCGTGCTTAAGATGGAACTAGAACTCACATTCTCCTGGTGATTGGCCCAAAGTCACTCAGCTGCCTTTCATGCTTAAGATGGAACTAGAATTCACATTCTGCTAGTGATTGGCTCAAAGTCACCCAGCCGGCTTTCATGCTTAAGATGGAACTAGAATTCACATTCTGCTAGTGATTGGCCCAAAGTCACCCAGCCGGCTTTCGTGCTTAAGATGGAACTAGAACTCACATTCTCCTGGTGATTGGCCGAAAGTCACTCAGCCGCCTTTCATGCTTAAGATGGAACTAGAATTCACATTCTGCTAGTGATTGGCCCAAAGTCACCCAGCCGGCTTTCATGCTTAAGATGGAACTAGAATTCACATTCTGCTAGTGATTGGCCCAAAGTCACCCAGCCGCCTCTCATGCTTAAGATGGAACTAGAACTCACATTCTCCTGGTGATTGGCCCAAAGTCACTCAGCCGCCTTTCATGCTTAAGATGGAACTAGAATTCACATTCTGCTAGTGATTGGCCCAAAGTCACCCAGCCGGCTTTCGTGCTTAAGATGGAACTAGAACTCACATTCTCCTGGTGATTGGCCCAAAGTCACCCAGCCGCCTTTCATGCTTAAGATGGAACTAGAATTCACATTCTGCTAGTGATTGGCCCAAAGTTACCCAGCCGCCTTTCATGCTTAAGATGGAACTAGAATTCACATTCTGCTAGTGATTGGCCCAAAGTCACCCAGCCGGCTTTTGTGCTTAAGATGGAACTAGAACTCACATTCTCCTGGTGATTGGCCCAAAGTCACCCAGCCGGCTTTCGTGCTTAAGATGGAACTAGAACTCACATTCTCCTGGTGATTGGCCCAAAGTCACTCAGCCGCCTTTCATGCTTAAGATGGAACTAGAATTCACATTCTGCTAGTGATTGGCCCAAAGTCACCCAGCCGGCTTTCGTGCTTAAGATGGAACTAGAACTCACATTCTCCTGGTGATTGGCCCAAAGTCACCCAGCTGCCTTTCATGCTTAAGATGGAACTAGAATTCACATTCTGCTAGTGATTGGCCCAAAGTCACCCAGCCGGCTTTCATGCTTAAAATGGAACTAGAATTCACATTCTGCTAGTGATTGGCCCAAAGTCACCCAGCCGGCTTTCGTGCTTAAGATGGAACTAGAACTCACATTCTCCTGGTGATTGGCCCAAAGTCACTCAGCCGCCTTTTATGCTTAAGATGGAACTAGAATTCACATTCTGCTAGTGATTGGCCCAAAGTCACCCAGCCGGCTTTCATGCTTAAGATGGAACTAGAACTCACATTCTCCTGGTGATTGGCCCAAAGTCACCCAGCCGGCTTTCGTGCTTAAGATGGAACTAGAATTCCCAATCTCCTGGTGATTGGTTCAAAGTCACCCAGCAGCCTTTCATGCTTAAGATGGAACTAGAATTCACATTCTGCTAGTGATTGGCCCAAAGTCACCCAGCCGGCTTTCGTGCTTAAGATGGAACTAGAACTCACATTCTCCTGGTGATTGGCCCAAAGTCACTCAGCCGCCTTTCATGCTTAAGATGGAACTAGAATTCACATTCTGCTAGTGATTGGCCCAAAGTCACCCAGCCAGCTTTCATGCTTAAGATGGAACTAGAATTCACATTCTGCTAGTGATTGGCCCAAAGTCACCCAGCCGGCTTTCGTGCTTAAGATGGAACTAGAACTCACATTCTCCTGGTGATTGGCCCAAAGTCACTCAGCCGCCTTTCATGCTTAAGATGGAACTAGAATTCACATTCTGCTAGTGATTGGCCCAAAGTCACCCAGCCGGCTTTCATGCTTAAGATGGAACTAGAATTCACATTCTGCTAGTGATTGGCCCACAGTCACCCAGCCGGCTTTCGTGCTTAAGATGGAACTAGAACTCACATTCTCCTGGTGATTGGCCCAAAGTCACTCAGCCGCCTTTCATGCTTAAGATGGAACTAGAATTCACATTCTGCTAGTGATTGGCCCAAAGTCACCCAGCCGGCTTTCATGCTTAAGATGGAACTAGAATTCACATTCTGCTAGTGATTGGCCCAAAGTCACCCAGCCGGCTTTCGTGCTTAAGATGGAACTAGAACTCACATTCTGCTAGTGATTGGCCCAAAGTCACCCAGCCGGCTTTCGTGCTTAAGATGGAACTAGAACTCACATTCTCCTGGTGATTGGCCCAAAGTCACCCAGCCGGCTTTCGTGCTTAAGATGGAACTAGAATTCCCAATCTCCTGGTGATTGGTTCAAAGTCACCCAGCCGCCTTTCATGCTTAAGATGGAACTAGAATTCATATTCTCCTAGTGATTGGCTCAAAGTCACCTAGCTGGCTTTTATGCCTAAGATGGGACTAGAACTCACTCTCTCCTGGTTTTTCGGCCAGCATCTTGACCACTAGAGCAACCCGGCTTTCAGGAGATGCAGAAGTTTTCACCTTCCCTTTGATGTCCCTGTCTCTGAAACTGTTTCCTTCCTGGTGCAGAACAGGGGTCACCTGGTGGTCTCCTTTCTATTTCTATTCTGCTTCTGTTCCTTTCATAAAAACGTTTGGCCTTCCATAACCAAAGGCCACTCCCTTTGGAACCGTTCGTGCTAATTATCCCCAGGATTCTTTTCGGGGGTTCCATGAAATTATTCACCTTTAGATATATGGATAGATAGGAGATTCTCGACTTCCGACCACATCTGAGTCCAAAATTTCTACTGCTAAGTGAGACATTCGTAAAGTGAGTTTTGTCCCATTTTACAACAACTATCTTGGTGATTCTATGAGCTTGGTTGTTTTCTTGCAGACGTCTCATCACCAAATTTGATAACATCATCAGTGCTAGGAGGAGGTAGGGTTTGTGGAGGGGAGGAGGTCGAGGAGTTCAAGGATAAGGAGAGCTATGAGGTCCTTGCTGGTCTCTGAGCTTGGTTATTTTCTTGTAGACATTTCACCACCAACTTAGGTTACATCATCAGTGCTAGAAGGGGTTATTTGCAAAGTGGACGAGAAGGGGATGAGGAGGAGGAGGAAGAGGAGGAGATCAAGTAGGAGGAGTATGGGGTCCTTGGTGGTCTCTGAGCTTGATGGCTTTCTTGCCGACATTTCATTACCCAACTAGGTAACACTCTCAATGCTAAGGAGGTTATCGATTACTGCTGCACTGCTACTACAGCACTGATGATATAACCCAGTTGGGTAATGAGACGTCTGAAAAAAAAACCACCATCACCACCACCAACTGCCGAGCACCGAGGCTCCTTCATTGTTCTGTGTTTTCTGTTTTGCCTTCTGATAGGCCCTGATGCCTTTTTTAAAAAAAAAATTTGATTTATATGCCGCCCTTCTCCGGAGACTCAGGACGGCTTACAATGCGTTAAGCAATAGCCTTCATATTTTTGTATATGTTATCCAAAGTCAGCTTATTGCCCCCACAAACTGGGTCCTCAATTGACCTACCTTAGAAAGGATGGAAGGCTGAGTCAACTTTGAGCCTGGGGAGATTCGAACTTACAATAATTGCAGACAGCTAGTGTTTAATTATAATGCTTGAGTCTGCTGAGCTATCCAGGCTCCTGGATTAGCCATCCAGGCTAATCAATAAAGTATTTATTTATTCTTATCCCAAAGGGAGCCTCAGCCTCTCTAGCTAAATAGAGAGGGGAAACGATGCAGGAAAACACGAGGGCCTTCTCACGAATTCGAAATCAGCATATTAAGAAAGGAGAAGAAAGAGGAGGAAAAACATTGGCAAGTTTGAACTCCTTCGACGTTCTTGCCTGGAAAAATCGTTTTTTTAAAAAAGTCAGCTGTTGGGACTCTGGCCAGTTTTTCCTCCCAGCTGTTGAAACTCCAGAAAGGAAGCCAAAGTGTGTTTGGATGTGTAAAAAAAAGAGAGAAAGTGTTTGTTTTTTTTTGTTTGTGTGTGTGTGAGTGACCTGGGGTGACCCACGCAGAGTTTGGGAACTCCTTCCGCGTCCTCGGCGAAGGCAAAACCGAGACGTTGGATCGACGAGATGGCTTTTCCGAAGCATTGTCTTTCTGGAGGCGTTGGAAAACAACACCCATCGCTGCAGCGGCGGCCGGGGATGATGGGAAAGGTGGTGCCGCTCCTTTGGGGCAACATCGGAAAAGAGAAGGCTGTCGCAGGTCTTGATTTTGCTTTCCGGTTTCTGAGTTCAAGAAGGTTTGAGATTGGGAAGGGGTCATGCTTTCTTTCATCCACAGCCCGACACATTGGGCAAATAAGTCAAATGTTCGTTTAGTGACCGTTTGAAGCAGGGGTGGGTTCTACTTACCTTTACTAGCGGTTCGCGTCGTGCCCCCACGGACGCTCTTCTGCACATGCGCAGATCGACTTTGATGACATCTGGGTCAGTGGGCGGAGCCTTCCGCCGGTTTTACTACCGGTTCTTACGAACCGGTCCGAACCGAGCACAACCCACCACTGGTTTGAAGTGATGATGGCATGTTGAAAGTGACTTACTTTATTTATTTTTATTTTATCCAATTTGTATACCGCCCTACTCCAAGAGGGACTCAAAAGTTAAAGTTAAAAGTTTAAGTTTAACAAAAGTTTAACAAAAGTTTAACAAAAGTTAAAAAGATTAAATTTAGGCTCGAAAAATTTAAAACCACCAATTTATATAAACATTTAAAACCCAATTTAAACCTAATTTAAAAGGGAGAGTTAGGCCAGACCCGCCTGTTGGAATAAAAACGTTTTTAGGGCGCGGCGGAAAGTGCGTAAGTCCTGAATCCTCCTTATCTCCAGGTGGAGCTCGTTCCAGATGGCAGGTGCCCCCACAGAGAAGGCCCTCCCCCTGGGCACCACCAGTCGACACTGTTTGGCCAATGGCACCCTGAGGAGCCCCTCTCTATGGGAGCGAACTGGTTGGTGAGAGGCTACCGGTGGCAGAAGGCGGTCTCGTAAGTACCCTGGTCCTAAGCCATGGATCGCTCTAAACCAAAACCTTGAAGTGCACATGGAAGACCACCGGGAGCCAGTGCAGCTCGCGCAGGAGGGGGGTCACATGGGAGCGTCACATCGTTCCCGTCACCACCCGTGCGGCTGCATTCTGGACCAGTTGGAGCCTCTGGGTGCTCCTCAAGGGGAGCCCCATGTAGAGAGCATTGCAGTAGTCCAGGCGTAAGGTGACAAGGGCATGGGTGACCATGTGTAATGAGTCCCGACTTACGACCGTGTTTCACACTTATGACCTGTTGCAGCATCCCCCATGGTCATGTGATCAAAATTTTAGACCCTTGGCAACCGGCTCATATTTATGACCGTCACAGTGTCCCGGGCGTGTCCCGTGATCCCCTTATGCCAAGCGAAGTCAACGGGGAAGCCCGATTCGCTTAACAACTGGGTGACGAACTTCACTTAACGAGGAAGGTCGTAAAACAGGGATGAAACTCCCTTAAGAAATGTCTTCCCTTCACAACAGAAACTTTGGGCTCCAGTGCGGTCGTACGTCGAGGACTACCTGTACCTGGCGACATCACGTTTAGATGCACTACGACGAACGGAAACCAAACATTTTCTGTTAATTGGCGGTCAGTCCTTTCTGAGAATTTTGGCCACATTTGAGGGTTTAATTCTAGCCTACAGTAACTGCTTGTTCCATTCTGTGGAGCCTAAATCTGGATTTGAATTTGACTGCTGCATTGATTCTACTTCAGGGGTGTCAAACGGGATTTCTTCGAGGGCCGGATCAGCAATGTAGTTCTCCTCTGTGGGCCAGCACAGAGGGCGGGGGGCGGGAAAGGGGGGGAAATGGGATGGATGCCTCATGCAGTACCCTGCCGGCCAAAATGGGGCATGGGGGACACATGCATGAGGCCCTTTGTGGCCTGTTTTCGGCTGGCAGAGGTTGCAGTTTTGGCCGGCAGAGTTTCGGCTGCAGGAGGTCATGGGGGCCAAAAACCGGCTGAGGGGGCCGGCAGAGGCACTAGTCCTTTGATATTTCCAGGCCGGCCCTGTGGGCCAGATCTAAACACCTTGCAGGCTGGATGCGGCCCACAGGCCTTGAGTCTGACACCCTTGTTCTACTTCATCAGAGAAAAGAAAGAGAAGAGCAACAAAGATGATTAAGGGGCTGGAGGCTAAAACATACGAAGAACGGTGGCTGGAATTGGGTATTTCTAATCTAGTGAATGTACGGACGCGGTGGCTCAGTGGCTAAGACGCCTAGCTTGTCAATCTAAAGGTTGGCAGTTCGGCGGTTCAAGTCCCTTGTGTCGCGTAACGGGGTGAGCTCCCGTGACTTGTTCCAGCTTCTGCCAACCTAGCAATTCGAAAGCATGCAAAAAATGCAAGTAGAAAAATAGGAACCACCTTTGGTGTGGAGGGAACAGCGTTCCATGCGCCTTTGGCGTTGAGTCATGCCGGCCACATGACCGCGGAGACGTCTTCGGACAGCGCTGACTCTTTGGCTTTGAAACGGAGATGAGCACCGCCCCCTAGAGTCGGGAACAACTAGCACATATGCGAGAGGGGAACCTTTATCTTTCCTTCTTTTCCCTAGACTAGGTAAAGGTAAAGGTTCCCCTCTCGCATATGTGCTAGTCGTTCCCGACTCTAGGGGGCGAAAAGAAGGACAAGTGGTGACCTGATAGGAGTCTTCCAATATTTGAGGGGCTGCCACAAAGAAGAGGGGGTCCATCTATTCTCCAAAGCACAGAAGCAAAGAAGCGACAGATGGAAACTAACCAAGGAAAGAAGCAACCTAAACCTAAAGGCGAAATTTCCTAACGGTGAGAACAATTAATCAGTGGAACTGCTTGCCACCAGAAGTTGTGGGTGCTCCATCACTGGAGGTTTTAAAGAAGAGATTGGACAACCCTTTGTCTGAAATGGTAGAAAGTCTACCTGAGCAAGGAATTGGAGTAGAAGACCTTGTCTTGTTCGTCCTCTTGAATAATTTTGCATCATCATCTTGTTGTTTCAGACGATTAAAAAAATGGCACAACATTCTTTCGAAGAATTCTCAGATCTAAAGCTGAGGTCCTGATATCAGTCTTCCAATATTTGAGGGGGTGTCACAAAGAAGAGGTGTGTGTGTGTGTGTTTGTGTGTGTGTGTGTGTGTGAGCCTATTCTCCAAAGCACCTGGAGGTAGGACAAGAAGCAACAGATGGAAACTAATCAAGGAAAGAAATAAGGACGAATTTCCCGATACTGAGAACAATTCATCAGTGGAACTCCTTGCTTCCAGAAATTGTGGGCGCTCCAACACTGGAAGATTTCAAGGAGAGACCAGACGGCCATTTGTCTGCGGTGGTTATAAGGCAGTGATGGTTAACCTTTTTGGTGTCGAGTGCCCAAAGCACATGCAGATGCACCCCACCCCCAAACATGCTTTCACATCCTCCGCACCCTGTTTTGGCTTCCAGGTTGGTGCAGGAGACTTTCCAGGCCTAAAATGGAGCATGGGGGGTGGGGAAACGCATGCACGAACCCCCAAAATGCAATGCGAGTGTCCCTGTATCCACCCGCAAACATGCGCGGCAGAGATCCAAAGACCAGCTGGCTGGACCGAGGTGCGTACTAGTGGTGGGTTTCAAAATTTCTTACTACCGGTTCTGTGGGCGTGGCTTGGTGGGCATGGCAGGGGAAGGATACTGTAAAATCTCCATTCCCTCCCCGCACAATGGAATGGAATGCAAAATCCCCATTTCCGCATCAGCTGGGACGGGGGAGGCAGAGAATAGAAGGGGACGGGGCCTGTCAAAATTTTTACTATCGGTTCTCCGAATTACTCAAAATTTCTGCTACCGGTTCTACAGAACTTGTCAGAACCTGGCGTGCATATATGCGTGGTGGACCTCGGCTGGGACGACGGCTGGCGTGCCCACAGAGAGGGCACTGTGTACCACCTGTGGCATGCCAGCCATACGTTCGCCATCACAGTTATAAGGTCTCCTGCTAGGAACAAGGGTTTGGATTAGAAGACCTCCGAAGTCCCTTCAAGTCTTTTATTCTGTTATTCCGTCATCCAGATCCTGAGGCAACCACACACCGCCCTACCACGATACTACCAACTCCCTGCTTGATGGGTTGGCCTAAGGAATTTAGAATGTAGCGTTTGGTTTTTGCCACAGAAAAACACCCACATGGCAAGACACGTCGACTCAGCGGTCCGTGGAACGTTCCTCCTGAAAACGGGATATCAGCTGGTTTCTTTCTGACCAACATCCGTCTGTTCAGTGAACAATGGCTTCTACCCAGATGTGGGTTTCACATCATTGTACCACCGGTTCACCGTGCACCGAAAATGTGCATGCACGTGGCTTCGAAAACGTGGCTAAATAGGACGGCATAGTGCCAGGGCGGGTGAGCGGGCCCACCTGCGGGTCGCCGGTTCGGAGCGAACCAGTCTGAGCCAGCTGAATACTATCACTGCTTCTACTTTGCCTCTCTTCCGCTTTTACGGCTGGTTGTGACATAACCACTCCGAATAGCAATAGTGAGACAGGTCTACCCATTCCTGGATGTGACTTTTGTGGGGGTTTGGGGTTTGGTGAGATTTTGATGATTGGATGATGCGCCGAATACAGAGCCGAACTATATCTGGATTTGAATTTGACCACTGCATTGGTTCTACTTCACGGGTGTCGAACTGGATTTCTTCGAGGGGCGGATCAGCATTGTAGTTCTTCTCTGTGGGCCAGCACAGGGGGTGGAGGGCGGGAAATGGGGGGAGATGGGACGGATGGCCCTTTGCTGTTTCCAGGCTAGCCCCACGGGCCAGATCTAAGCATCCCAGGGGCCAGATCCTGCCCGCAGGCCTTGAGTTTGAGACCCCTGCCTTATACCATTTCTGATAAGTGGCTGTCCAGTCACTTCTTAAAAACCCTCCAGTGTCACAGGGTCCCGGGGTCCCCTTTTGTGACCGCCCGACAAGCAAAGTCAACGGGGAAGCCATTTAATAATAACCCCGTCGTTACTAACCGAACAATTAAGAGCGATTCCCTTAGCAGCGGGGGCAAGCAAGGTCTTAAAGCGGGATGAAGCTCAATGTCTCGCTTAGTAACACCAATTTTGGGTTCCATGGTGGTCGTAAATCGAGGACTGCTTATATAATCAGAACTCAGCTTAAGGAAGAAACCTGATGTGGACATTGGACTTCGCTTTGGTATCAAAGCAGGAAATGTTTCTTCTGATTTTGAGTGAAAATAACTCTGAGGTAATTTTCCACCAGCTGATTTTTCTAATGGTTTTTTTATCACTCACCTCTAGCCTCAAATTAAGAAGCTATCAAGAGGATTGATAAGCTGCTTATTCTGAATTTGCTGTCGAATGAGAAAACCACGAAGAAGAAAGGGGGGGGGGGGTTCCAACGTATTCTCCAAAGCACCTGAAGGCAGGACAAGAAGCAACGGATGGAAACTCATCAAGGAGAGAAGCAACCTAGAAATAAGGAGGAATTTCCTGACGGTTAGAAGAATTAATCAGCGGAACAGCTTGCCACCAGATGTTGAGAATGTTCCATCACTGGAAGTTTTTAAGAAGAAGTTTAAACAACCATTGGTCTGAAATGGTATATAGCCATGATGGCGAATCTATGGCACGCGTGCCATAGGTGGTACACAGAGCCATATCAGTGGGCACACAAGCTCAGCTTGGGTACACTGTGCGCATCAGCCAGCTGATTTTCAGGCCTTCTGGGCCACCAGAAGTCAGCAAATGGGCCATTTCTGGCCTTTAGAGGGCCTCCGGGGTGGAAGGTTATTTTTGCCCTCCCCAGGCTCCTAGAAAGGCTCTGGAGCCTGGGGAGAGTGAAAAAGGGGCCTACTGGGCCCACTGTGCCATCATGCTCGATTTCATTGAGGGTTGCATCAGGGTTGTGTTTGACCTCGGGGAATGGGAGGGGAGGACGTGACCAGCTGGATGTCACTTGTGTTTGGGGCGACTTTGGCGGCCCGAGTGTTCTGCCAGTGAAAATGGGCTCCTGAGCTCCATTTCTGGCTGCGACGGCCTCTTGTAACCCTCTTGCCAGTGAAAACGGAGCCCGGGAGGGCCGCACGCAGCCCTCACGAGCTCCGTTTTCAGCTGTGATGGCTTTCTGCAACCCTCTGCCTGTGAAAACCATGGGCCGGTTTCCAAGGTGGCCCTGTGGGTCAGATCTAAGCACCCCACAGGCCGGATCCAGCACCGGGGCCTTAAGTTTGATACCCCTGGACTGGAAGATCTCCAAAGTCCCTTCTAGTATTCTGTTCTGTTCTGTTCTGTTCTGTTCTGCTCTGCTCTGCCCTGCCCTGCCCTGCCCTACCCTACTCTCTATTCTATTCTATTCTATTCTATTCTATTCTATTCTATTCTATTCTATTCTATTCTATTCTATTCTATTCTATTCTATTCTATTCTATTCTACTCTACTCTACTCTATTCATATTTCTAGTGTAATCTAGTATTCTATTCTATTCTATTCTATTCTATTCACTCTATAGTACTCTATTCTATTCTATTCTATTCTATTCTATTCTATTCTATTCTATTCTATTCTATTCTATTCTATTCTATTCTACTCTATTCATATTTCTAGTGTAATCTAGTATTCTATTCTATTCTATTCTATTCTATTCTATTCTATTCTATTCTATTCTATTCTATTCTATTCTATTCTATTCTATTTCTATTTCTATTCCATTCCATTCCACTCTGTTCAATTCTATTCATATTTCTAGTGTAATCTAGTATTCTATTCTATTCTATTCTATTCCATTCCATTCCATTCCATTCCATTCCATTCCATATTTTCTGTTCTGTTCCGTTCCGTTCCGTTCCGTTCCGTTCCATTCCATTCCATTCCATTCCATTCCATTCCATTCCATTCTATTCATATTTCGAGTGTAATCTAGTACTCCATTCCATTCCATTCCATTCCATTCCATTCCATTCCATTCCATTCTACTCTACTTTGTTCTTTCTCCCGTTTTCCTCACCAACATCTAGAGAACAAAACTTTGCACCCCATCAGGAAGCTCCTTGGCTAACGCCAAGTCTAATATGATGCTGGTTTCTCTACGGTGAGAAGAAAGCCAGGGTTTGATGGCCGAGTGGGCAAGAATCAAACTGGACTTTCACGGCACTGGTTTTGAAGGCCGCATGTAAAGTACAGGCAGTCCTCGACTTACGACAGCTCATTTAGTGACCGTTCAAAGTTACGCCACCACTGAACAAAGTGACCGATGACCGTTTTTCACACTTAACGACCGTTGCAGCGTTCCCCATGGTCGCGTGATCAAAATTCAGCGCTTGGCAACTGGCTCGTATTTATGACGGTTGCAATGTCCCTTTTGCGACCTCCTGATGAGCAAAGTCAATGGGGAAGTCGGATTCCCTTAATGACCATGTTGTTCATGTAACAACTGCGGTGATTCGCCGAACCCCCGTAGCAAGGAAGGTGGTCAAATGGGGCAAAACTCACTTACCAGGCTCGCTTAGCAATGGAAATTTTGGGCTCCATTGTGGTCGTAAATCGAGGACTCTCTGCAACACGTCCCTTCTTGGGTTCCATTGCTTTGGCTTCTGAATTCCATCATTGTTTTGCTAGTATTAAGCTTGGTGTTACTCTCTTCTTAACTGGTTGTTGATTGCTGGTCAACACCCAGTTGATTAGCTTTTTTTATATATATATACATTTTTATTGAAAATTATTAAAAAAATACAGAAAAAAAAGTATAACAATATGGATAGAATTGCAGAGAGTAATATAATACATATAGAGTTTTAAAGTGTCAATTTTCGCCTAGGGAAAGTACAAACCTCCATTAACCAACTCATCGAAGAAAGAAAAGTTTATCAGAAGAAAGAATTCTCAACTGCCATACAATGCTCCTATAAATATTTACCCACATTCACATTAAAGTTAATATTTTCATTCTTCTTAAGATTTCTTTTTTTGCAGCCAAGCATACCACTTATCCCAGCTTCTATGTGACCCCGATTCTTGTCTATCTCGCAAAAGTCCAGTCACTGGACTTAATTAGCTTTTTGACTGTGTTTTCAATGGCGTGTAGATGTTATTTATCTTTATGTGAATGTTGATGGCTGATTTGTCTGACTTCCGGGTTTCGGATTCGGCTTAGTCTAGGACAGTGATGGTTAACCTTTTTGATGCCGAGTGCCCAAAGCACGCACACACACGTATGAATGCATGTGCGTGTGCCTCCTACATTCTCCGATCTCAAGTTTCTCCCCCCCATCGAATCCTAGCTTCCTCCTGTCTTCTCCAATCTCCAAAGTTTCTCCCCCCCATCGAATCCTAGCTTCCTCCTGCCTTCTCCAATCTCCAAAGTTTCTCCCCCCCATCGAATCCTAGCTGCCTTCTCTGATCTCCAAAGTTCCTCCCCCATTGAATCCTAGCTGCCTCCTGCCTTCCACGATCTCCAAAATTTCTCCCCCTACTGAGTGCCTCCTGCCTTCCATGCCTCCTCCGATCTTTGCAGTTTCTCCCCCCATCGCATCCTAGATTTCTCCTGCTTTCCTGCCATGGAGAGGCATCTGCAGAGGGTGGAACCTGCAGAGATCGGGGAAGGCCCTGCCCCCGTGCATGCCCCGCAGAGACCCGATGGGAGGTGCGGTGAAGCTGGGCTGGGCTGGGGCCAAAGCTGGCGTGCTGGCAGAAAGGGCTCTGTGTGCCACAGGTTTAGGATGCTCATCATTTCTCGGTTGAAGGAATCACCAAGAACGCTCTTCTCCCCTTCTGTCACTGATGAAGTTACCTAGTTATTTGCAAGAAAACGACCAGGCTCAGAGAGCACTAAGGATCCCACAGAGAGCACTAAGGATCCCTCCTCCTCCTCCTCCTTCCCACAAATCTCACTCCCTTCTAGCCCTGATGATGACACCAAGTTGGGTAATGAAACGTTTGTAAGAAAGGAACTAAAGCTCGGAGAGCCCCAAGGGAGAAGAGCTAAGATAAACCCCTCAGATAAAAGCGATCACTCAACCAGGCATCAAAGCTCCTCAAACAAACCCAAGATCGCATCTTCCTTGGAATCCCGGGTTGAGGAATTTTATTAGAGCACCTGTCCGTTCCCAGTTTCCATTTGCAAGAAGGGAACACCCCGGCCGGACCTGTTGGGCCAAGAACAGGCGGTTTACACACACCCTAAAGAATTGTGTCTCATCTCTGACCCTCCAGCTGTTCTCCAGCTTGGACAACCTCACCCAGCTTAATCCTGTATTTCAGCTGTTTCCGCGTGTGATTTGACAGGAGTGGCTCCTTGGGGAAAAAAAAACTTATCATCTTAATTAATGCCCTCATTAGCCAATTGATAGCTGGATCAGACCTTTGCTCTGCCTTCGTGGAAAATTGACCGGTGTGCTGAGATGACCTTTGGCTCCCTTGCGTTTTCTCGATGGAAAGATGCTGGCAGAGGACTTTTTTTCAGAAATGAAGTCTAATTTCATCGACGTTGTAATTACAGGTTGTCCTCGGGTTACGGCGGGCAGCTCAGCAAGCCCCAGATTTCTGCTGCTCCGCCAGACGGCTCGGTGAGCCTCGCTTCATTTTACGACCTCTCCTGCCACAGTTGTTAAGTGAATCTGACCAATGCTGGGTTTCAAAATTTTTGACTCCCGGTTCTTTGGGTGTGTGGCTTGGTGGACGTGGCAGGGGAAGGATATTGTAAAATCCCCATTCCCACCCTGCTCCAGGGGAAGGATACGGCAAAATCCCCGTTTTGGTGGCGCAGCAGCTTAAGTGGTGCTAAAGTGACACCCGCTGCCTGCGATTACCGCAAGTTCGAATCTCACCAGGCCCAAGGTTGACTCAGCCTTCCATCCTTTCTAAGGTAGGTAAAATGAGGACCCAGTTTGTGGGGGCAATAAGCTGACTTTGTATAAAATATACAAAAGTATGAAGGCTATTGCTTAACACATTGTAAGCCGCTCTGAGTCTCTGGAGAAGGGCGGCATATAAATAATTTTTTTTTAAAAAAAGGACGCTCCTGCTGTGTGGATTTACCTCAGGATAGCTCAGCAGACTAAAAGCGTTATGATTAACACCAGCTGTCTGCAATTACTGTAAGTTCAAATCTCCCCAGGCTCAAGGTTGACTCAGCCTTCCATCCTTTCTAAGGTGGGTAAATTGAGGACCCAGTTTGTGGGGGCAATAAGCTGACTTCGTATAAATATACAAAAGTATGAAGGCTTTTGCTTAATGCATTGTAAGCTGGCCTGAGTCTCCGGAGAAGGGCGGCATATAAATCAAATTAAAAAAAAAAACCTCCTCCCAATCAGCTGCGACTCGGGAGGCAGAGAATAGATGGGGGCGGGGCCAGTCAGAGGTGGCATTTACCTGTTCTCCGAACTATTCATAATTTCCGTTACCGGTTCTCCAGAACTGGCCAGAACCTGCTGAAACCCATCTCTGAATCTGACTCTCCCATTGACTTCGCTCATCCGAAGGTCACAAAAGGGGAACATGTGACACACACCCGCCCCGGGATACTGCAACCGTCATAAATACGAGCCGGTTGGCTAAAGGGTCTGAATTTATATCCCGTGACCACGTGGGGATGCCGCCACGGTTGTGTGACAAACCGTGGCGAGTCACTTTCGTCGGTGCCGTCGAAAGTTCGAACTTGTGTAAGTCGACGACTATCTGCACGGTGGATTCTCCAGGATGAATCACGAGGTGTTTGAAATGGGGGCCGAGCCGGCGAGTTCCTGGCCCCGTGATACCCTTGGAAAAGGGGCGATGGAGGCCTTTAGAGCAGGGATGAGTTCTAAATTTTTTTACTACCGGTTCTGTGGGTGTGGCTTATTTTGTGGGTGTGGCTTGGTGGGGGGGGGGTAATGTGAATGGGTGGGCATGGCCAACTTTTTTTTTTTTTTTACTCAGCATTTTTTCTACAACCTTAAGAGGTTGCAGAAAAAAAATGCTTTTAGAAGCCTCTGACGATCAGGCAACTCAGCTGGGGCAGAGGCTTTTAAAGGTATTTTCCCCCCCTACAACCTCTTTGAGTGAAGAAGTTGCAGAAAAAATGCTTTTAAAAGCCTCTGACGATCCCAGCCAAGCCGCGCAATCACCAGAGGCTTTTTTTTTTTACTTTTAAAAGCATTTTTTCAACCGAAAAGGTTGTAGAAAAAATGCTTTTAAAAGCCTCTGACGATCCCAGCCGAGCCGCGCAATCATCAGTCTTTTTTTTTACTTTTAAAAGCTTTTTTTCAACCGAAGAGGTTCTAGAAAAAATGCTTTTAAAAGCCTCTGGCGTTCCCAGCCGAGCCGCGTGATCACCAGAGGCTTTTTTTTTTTTACTTTTAAAAGCATTTTTTCAACCGAAGAGGTTGTTGAAAAAATGCTTTTAAAAGTTAAAAAAAAAAAAAGCCTCTGATGAGGTGGGTGGGGTAAGCGAGCGGCGACCGGGCTGGGGACTGGTTCGGGGATGTGGCCAGCCAATGTTATTACCGGTTCTCTGAACTACTATAAATTTTTACTACCGGATCTTACCGGGAGCAATCCACAACTTTAGGGTTTCCTGCCTGAGCAGGAGGCTGGAGTAGAAGATCTCTAAGGCCCCTTCCAACTCTGGTTATTCTATTCATTGATGGCTCTGTGTCCAGCCTCAGGGTGTGTCTTTGGTTTGCTCTGGGGCAGGATCGGCCCTGGTTACTCCCCGCTTGCTCCTGCCCCTGGGTGTGTTCACACACCTGCAATTTATTCTTGGAACCCGAGCTGTTTTTCCTTTTCCTGCCGCACCTTTGCACCTGGATCCATCCTTCAAGGTTGCCTCTTGAGTCCACGGCCAAGGACTCGAATTTAGCTTGGCGCAACACGGAAGATCCGCTGCGGAACTCGGGACACGCTGCTGCTTGTGGAGGTAGGTAGGAGCTTCTCCTTGGACCACCACAAGCCCAGGCAACTGAGTAGTTACGGCGGCGATCCCAGCTCCGCTTGGCTGGGTGGGTGGGTGGGAGTCACAGCCCCGGATTGGGGGTTGTTGGGGGTGTCGCCTCAAGTTTGGGCTGCTGGGGAAGGAGTTGTGAGCCACGCTTTTGTCACCAAATGGCAGTGCATTCGTGGATGGTGGTACTCTAGTTAGGGGAAGGAAACTATCTTTCCCATCTGTGGACTTCAACTCCCAGAATTCCTGAGTCAGCATTCTATAAGTCCTTGGTCAGCTCCAGATGCTTTCTCCTCTCTTTTACTCTGCACTAGCACTGATGATGTTACCTGACTGGGTGATGAGATGTCTGCAAGAGAACAGCCAAACTCAGAGAGCACCGAGGGCCCCACAATCCTCTCATCTTTCTCCTCCTCCTCCTCCTCCTCATTTTTTCCTCGTCTTCCTCCTCTTCTTGATAAACCCTTCTAGCACTGATGATGTTACGTTGTTGGGTCATGTAACGTCTGGAAGAAAACCACTAAGCTCAGAGAGGACCAAGGACCCCACAGTCTTTTTCCTCCTCCTCCTCTTCTCCTCTTGATAAACCCCCCTCCCTTCTAACACTGATGATGTTACCTAGTTGGGTGATGAGACGTCTGCAAGGAAGCAACCAAGCTCAGAGAGCACCAAGGAACCCACAAATCTCCTCCTCCTCCTCCTTCCCCCCCACACCGCATCCTCTTCTAGCACTGATGATGTTACCTTGTTGGGTCATTGAAACGTCTGGAAGAAAACCACCAAACTCAAGAGAGCACCAAGGATCCCACCTTTAGCCCTTTTAAGAAAGGAAATCAGTTTAAGCCTGGATATCCATGTGAGGGTAATGTCAGAACCCATCCTGTCCCCCCTTGGGGGGGGGAGGGGTGGAGGGGGAGGGGAGGAAGGCAGAGGTTTCAGGAGCACCTGCCCCCCTCCCATCCAGTTTTTCAGCAAGGCAAAATCATTGAAAAATGATTTGACTAGGTGGCTCAGTGGCTAAGACCCCGAGCTCGTCGATCAGAAAGATCGGCAGTTCGGTGGTTCATATCTCTAGTACAGGTCTTCTCCGTAAGCAGGGGGTTGGTCTAGATGACCTCTGTCCCTTCCAACTCTGTTACTGTAACTTGCTTCTGTCCAGGATTGGGGCACTCTGCCCATGCTCAGAGGAAATACCCACGGCGAACAATGACCACAGGAAAGTAACGAAGGCAGACTCGCGTCTGTCCAGGATCGGGGCATTCTGCCCATGCTCAGAGGCAAGGCCCCAAACGAACAAAGGCAAACTTGCTTCTTTGCCCGGGATTGGGGCACTCTGTCCATGCTCAGAGGTGGTGCCCTTGGGGAGCGACAACCAGAACAAAGCTAACAAAGACAGTCTTGCTTCTGCCTAGAATCAGGCCCTCTGCCCATGCCCAGAGGTGAAGCCCCAAATTGACAAAGGCAGACTGCCTTTCTGTCCGAGATAAAGCACTCTGCCCGGGGTTAGGCCCTCTGCCCATGCTCAGAGAAGAGAGAGCCTTGGGGAACGGTGACCCCAGGCAAAGCCAATGAAGGCAAACTCCCTTCTGCCTAGGATCAGGGCACTCTGCTCATGCGCAGAGAGCCCATCCTTTGACCCAGGTTCTGGCACTCTGCCCATGCCCAGAAAGCCGATCCTTTGACCCAGGATCTGGCACTCTGCCCATGCTCAGAGGAGAGATAGCCTTGGGGAGCGGTGACCCCAAGCAAAGCCAATGAAGGCAAACTCCCTTCTGCCTAGGATCAGGGCACTCTGCCCATGCCCAGAGGGCCCATCCTTCAACCCAGGATCTGGCACTCTGCCCATGCCCACAGAGCCGATCCTTTGACCCAGGATCTGGCACTCTGCCCATGCCCAGAGGGCCCATCCTTTGACCCAGGATCTGGCACTGCCCATGCCCAGAGAGCCGATCCTTCAACCCAGGTTCGGGCGCTCTGCCCATGCTCAGAGGCAAGGGCCAAACTAACAAAGGCAGGCTCGTTTCTGTCCAGGATCAGGGCACTCTGTCCTTGGACAGAGGAGGAGCCCTTCAGAAGCAGCGACCACAGCAAAGCTAGCATTCTGCCTGGGGTTAGGCCCTCTGCCCATGCTCAAAGGAGATATAGCCTTGGAGAGCAGTGACCCCAAGCAAAGCCAATGAAGGCAAACGCCCTTCTGCCTAGGATCGGGGCACTCTGTCCATGCCCAGAGAGCCGATCCTTCGACCCAGGACCGGGCACTCTGCCCATGCCCAGAGGCTCGGTGGGGGGGGGGGAACGACGAAAGCATCGCTCGCTTTCCGAATCCCTCGCCGCGACGTGGACCGCAGAGCGTCTTTATTAAACCCGGGCAAAGCGGGCGCTCTGCACGTCCTCAGAAACCCCGCCGCTTGAGCCTCCTTGCAAAGTTGCAGGAAGCGGTTGGCAGCGGCCGGAGCCCGGGCTCGCCCGCCTTCCTGCTTGCCTGCCGCGAGCCGGTGCCGGTGGGCGGCCGAGGAGGAGGAGGAGGAGGAGGAGGAAGGACGGGCTGCCGAGCAGCAGGCCGCCGGTCGTCGCCCGCCTCGCCGCACCAGCCGCCGCCACCGCTGCCCATCGCGGGGTCCGCAGGGCTCCAGCACCCGCCGCCCCAAAGAGCCAGCCGAGCCTCCTTCCCCGTCGCCCGCAGAGAGAGGTACCCCGGCGACCCCCGGACGGGCTGGGGAGGGGTCTCCCTTTGTACCCCCCCCCTTCCTCTTTTCCCCACCGTCCCAGATCTTGGAGGAGGGGGGGCTCCAGCCCAATTGGGGAGGGGGCTGCAAAGAACGACCCCCCTCTTTTCCCCTCCTGGGGAGGGGTCTCCCTTTATACCTCTTTTCCCCACCGTCCCAGATCTTGGAGAAGGCGGGGGGGGGGCTCGCCCAGCCCCCCTCCCGCCTGCTTTCCAACTAATTGAGGAGGGGGCTGCAGAGAACGACCCCCCC
This sequence comes from Masticophis lateralis, assembly GCA_030761175.1. Taxonomy (NCBI): domain Eukaryota; kingdom Metazoa; phylum Chordata; class Lepidosauria; order Squamata; family Colubridae; genus Masticophis; species Masticophis lateralis. Next base: position 81,350,712 of record JAUDYJ010000007.1, on the reverse strand, counting down.
TCTTTTCACCCCCTCCCTGCTTCCTCCTGGGGAGGGGTCTCTCTCTTCACTCCCCCCCCCCTTCCTCCTTCCCCACGGATCCAGATCTCGGAGAGGAGGGGGGAGGTTTGCCCAGCCGGAGGGACGCAAACCCCCCGCCCAGCCTGCTATTCCAGCTAATTGAGGAGGGGGCTGCAGAGAATGACCCCCCCTTTCTCTTTTACCCTCCTGGGGAGGGGGTCTCCCTTCGACCCCTTTCCTCCTCCCACACCGTCCCAGATCTCGGAGAGGGGAGGGGGGTTTTGCCTAGCCGGGAAAGCAGCCCCCCCCCCCCAGTCTGCTTTCCAGCTAATAGGGGAGGGGGCTGCAAGAGAACGAGCCCCCTCCTTTCCCCTTCCTGGGAGGGGGTCTCCCTTCCTCCGCCGCCCCAGATCTCTCGGAGAGGGGAGATTTACCCAACCGGGGATACAACCCCCCCCCCCAGTCTGCTTCCAGCTAATTGAGGAAGGGGCTGCAGAGAACGACCCCCACTCCTTCCTCCTGGGAAGGGTCTTCCTTTACACTCCCTTCCCCCACCGTCCTAGATTTCGGGAAAGGGGGGGGGGGTTGCCCAGCCGGGGAAGCAAATCAAAGCCCCCCAGCTCGCTTCCAGCTAATTGGGGAGGGGGCTGCCTGGAAAGACCTCTCCTCTTCCCCCCTCCCCCCTTTCCCCGCTTCCCTCCTTCCTCGCCGGCCTCCCGGGCTCAGCAAATGGCCTTGTTATTGCCTCTCCAGCCGCCTTCTCCAACCGGGCGCCCTCCGCACGCCTCGTGTTTGCGACTCCGCTGGATCGAGGCCGGCGGGATCGCTCACCTGGCTGGAGAGCAGCCGGTTTACTGGGGTGGGACGGGACGACAATTTATCTTTTTCAAAGCCCCCTCCCCTTGCTAAGATCCTGCGGGGGGAACAATGACCTGATTGCAGTGGGCGCCTTAGGAATCTAAAGACCCCCCCCCACCTATTTCAGCCATTCCTGGGGGCGGGGTGGGAGGATATCCACCCCATCAAACTAGGGAATATTTTCTCTCTCACGTTTCTAAAGATTAAAATTGAGGGCGGGGGAGTGTAGAGTCCATCATTCAGGTGGGCTGAAGCTCCCTCCCCCCTGCCCCTTTTAAATCTGGAGGATGTGCCTTTTGGGGTGTGCTCACCTCCCCCCCCCCTTACCCTCCTTTTAAATTGGGGAGGCGAGCAAGAATTCTGGTGGGTTAGTTCTGTTGTCAACAAACACCCCCCTCCCCTTATTCTGATGTCAGCTTGCTGCAGTTCAAGTGCTTCATTGACAAACACACATGTGTGTTTATGGGTCACGAGAGGCGTTGAATGTTTGCATTGTCTCTCCGGTTAGAGTCACTCCGCCCTGCTTCTTGTTGTATGTGCAAATCTGGGAAGCTGCTGAGCGCGAGGTTTGTGTATGTGGGTGTGCAAATCTGGGAAGCTGTGGAGTGCGAGGTTTATGTATAAGTGTGCAAATCTGGGAAACGAGTGCGAGGTTTGTGTATGGGTGTGCAAATCTGGGGAGCTGCGGAGTGCGAATTTTGTGTATGGGTGTGCAAATCTGGGGAGCTGCGGAGTGCGAGTTTTGTGAATGGGTGTGCAAATCTGGGAAGCTGGAGTGTGAGGTTTGTGTATGTGTGGAAATCTGGGAAACTGGAGTGCGAGGTTTGTGTATGGTTGTGCAAATCTGGGAAACGAGTGCAAGGTTTGTGTATGGGTGTGCAAATCTGGGAAACTGGAATGCGAGGTTTGTGTATGGGTGTGCAAATCTGGGGACCTGTGGAGTGCGAGGTTTGTGTATGGGTGTGCAAATCTGGGGAGCTGCGGAGTGCGAGGTTTGTGTATGGGTGTGCAAATCTGGGACGCTGTGCGAGTGCAAGGGGCTACATTTGCACACTACATTTGCACAGGTGTAGAATTGCTCTCCTCCCTTTGTTTTCAAAGGGATATCTCTCTTTTCTCTCGCTGGCCTCAGTTTCCCCACCGGATTACAGGATTATTATTATTTCCTGGGCAACAGATAGCATGTCTGAATGTGTTTCTCCTGTCATGACACCATTCCCCGGCTCTTTCCTGCAAAAGGCATTCTATTTGATCCTACCACGTATTTATGAATCGCCTCCTAATATTGATATTTCCTCCCCCCACCCCCCCACCCCAAATGTCATGAAAGAAAGCTGCAACAGAAGGCAGTGCCTCCGAACTGTGAAATTTTGTTGGAGTAACAAAAGCATTTAAACCCAAAATCAGACGAAAATATTTCTGTTTGTTTTTTTTTAAACAAAAAAAAAAAATCACACATCCGAGTGGCGTTTTGAATGGAGGCTGGTACACGAGGATTCGTAGGCAAAGGTTAAAAAAAAAATAATGAAAGGCAATAAACACAATTTTTAGAACTCTCGGTGAGAAAGGATAATGGGGCTACGGCTTTCAGCTTCGGTGTCCAGGGGTATCTGAACTCTTGCAGCTTGACCCCCCTCACCTCAAAAAAAATTTTACACGTTCATCCCTGTTGGATGAACGTGTAAAATTGCTGATTGGGTTCAAACTTTCCTTGAATCTGATTTTATTATTTTATTTTCGTTCCAGCGATGGCCAGTTGGGGATGCCAAGCGGGAATGGATGAGTGAGGGGGCGGATGGAATCTTCTCACATGTCTTTTTTTTTTTTTTTTTGCAAAATGGAAGGATGGAGAGAAAGGAATTTGCAAACAAAGCCTTTGGTCTTTGGCCTTCCTCCTCCTCCTCCTCCTCCTCCCTCCCTCCCTCCCCCTTACATTAAGGGAGGGGACATCATTGCTGGTTTTAACTGCATCAATCTGGCTCTCTTTGTGTTGAGCAAGTGTGCTATCTGGGGCTCCCCTGGTGTTTATGTGTCAGTGGAAGCGTTCCAGAAAAAGCATCTCTGGCTGTTTAAAAACTGCTGATGCCCATAAAGAGCAGTTTCATTCAGTTTAAGGAGAGAGAGAGAAAGAGAGGGAGAGAGAGAGAAAGAGGGAAGGAGGAAGAGAGGGAGAGAGGGAGAGAGAGAGAGAGAGAGGGAAGGAGGAAGAGAGGGAGGGAGGGAGGGAGGGGAGAGAGAGAGAGGGAGGGAGAGATGTAACATGTTTCCCTAAAAATAAGACCGGGTCTTATATTAATTTTTGCTCCAAAAGATGCATTAGAGTTTATTTTCTGGTTAGGTCTTATTTTGTGGGAAATAAGGTACTAATAGGAGCCTTGGTGGAGCAGTGGACTAAAGCGCTGTTAAAGTAGCACTTAGCTGCCAGCTGCCTGCAATTACTGCGAGTTCGAATCTCACCAGGCTCAAGGTTGACTCAGCCTTCCATCCTTCCGAGGTAGGTAAAATGAGGACCCGGATTGTGGGGGCCATAAGCTGACTTTGTATAAAAAAGAACAACGCTTGGGGGGGGCCAAAAGCCCTACTAAGCAGGTATATACAAAAGTATGCAGGCTATTGCTTAACGTATTGTAAGCTGCCCTGAGTCTCCGGAGAAGGGCGGCATATAAATCGAACCAATAAATAAATAAAATAAATAAATGCATCCATCTGGCTGACGATCTTAACTGGGATTTATTTTGGGGGGGGTAGGGGGTAGGGCTTATATTATGAGCATCCTGAAAAATCATGCTAGGACTTATTTTCCGGTTGAGTCTTATTTTTGGGGAAACAGGATAGATAGATAGATGATAGATATATAGATAGATAGATAGATATAGATAGATGGATGATAGATAGATGATAGATGATAGATCTAGATAAATGGATGATAGATAGATGATAGATAGATAGATAGATAGATAGATAGATGATAGATAGATAGATAGATAAATAGATAGATATAGATAGATGGATGATAGATAGATGATAGATACATAGATAGATAGATGATAGATAGATAGATAGATAGATAGATAGATAGATAGATAGATATAGATAGATGGATGATAGATGATAGATGATAGATATAGATAAATGGATGATAGATAGATGATAGATAGATAGATAGATAGATAGATAGATAGATGATAGATAGATAGATAGATAGATAGATAGATAGATAGATAGATAAATAGATAGATATAGATAGATGGATGATAGATATATGATAGATACATAGATAGATAGATAGATAGATAGATAGATAGATAGATAGATGATAGATAGATAGATAGATAGATAGATAGATAGATGATGGATGATAGATAGATAGATAGATAGATAGATAAATAGATAGATATAGATAGATGGATGATAGATAGATGATAGATGATAGATATAGATAAATGGATGATAGATAGATGATAGATAGATAGATAGATAGATAGATAGATAGATAGATAGATAGATGATGGATGATAGATAGATAGATAGATAGATAGATAGATAGATGATAGATAGATAGATAGATAGATAGATAGATAGATAGATAGATAGATAGATAGATAGAGCTTCACGAGAATGCATAAACAGGCATCAAATCAAAATCACATGAAGTGTTAATACCGCTTTACATAACCATAGTAAGGCCACACCTGGAGTACTGCATCCAGTTTTGGTCGCCACATTACAAAAAAAGACGTTGAGACTGGAAAAAGTGCAGAGAAGAGCAACTAAGAGGATTCAAGGCCTGCAGACAAAAACATCTAAAAAACCAGGATTTTGCAGGATGGGGTTGGCTAGTTTAGAGAAATAGGGGGGCTAGGGGGGCACGAGAGCAGTATTCCTGTATTTGAAGGACTGCCACAAAGAGGAGGGAGTCAATTTAGAACTAAGGAGACATTTCCTGACAGTGAGAACAATTAATCCGTGGAACAACTTGCAACCAGAAGTTGTGAATGCTCCAACACTGGAAGTTTTTAAGAAGAGTTTAGATAACCATTTGTCTGAAGTGGTGGAGGGTTTTCTGCCTAAGCAGGGGGTTGGACTAGAAGACCTCCAAGGCCCCTTGCAACTCGGTTATTCTATATTCTATATTCAGTTTATTTTTCAAAATACCAGAGGACAGGACTAGAAGCAATAGGTGGAAACTAATTCAGGAGAGAGGCATATCTGGAATTAAGGGAGAAACTTACTGACAGTGAGTACAATTAATCAGTGGAACAGCTTGCCACAAGAAGTTGTGGCTGCTCCATCATTAGAGGTTTTTTTTTTTAAAAAAATGATTTATATGCCACCCTTCTCCGGAGACTCGGGGCGGCTTACAATGCGTTAAGCAACAGCCTTCATAGTTTTGTATATATTTATACAAAGTCAGCTTATTGCCCCCACAAACTGGGTCCTCAATTTACCTACCTTAGAAAGGATGGAAGGCTGAGTCAACCTTGAGCCTGGGGAGATTCGAACTTACAGTAATTGCAGACAGCTGGAGTTAATCACAATGCACAATGCGTTAGTCTGCTGAGCTATCCAGTTTCTTTTAAGAAGGGACTGGAAGGAGTCACTTACCTGAAATGGTATAGGGCAGTGATGGCTAACCTTTTTGCCATGGGGTGCCAGGAGGTGGGGAAGGGGGGGGTCGCACACACGTGTGCCCACACCCATAATTCTATTAGCCCCGCCTCCGCGCATGCGGACGTAACCCCCTCATGCTCCTCCCGCTCCTGGCACGCGATGCCCGATAGGCCTGTTTTTCTCTCTTACCTGGCTCGGAGTCTAGGGAGGGCAAAAACAGCCTTCCCCCTGGAGGCCAGAAACCGGAAGTTGGCAAACGGGCCATTTTCGGCCTCTGGGTGGGTGGGGAAGGTCGTTTTCGCCCTCCCCAGACTCCTAGGGAGGTTCTGGAGGCTGGGGACAGCAAAAACGGGCCTTCCCCACCGCCCCCGAGGCCCTCCGGAAGCAGGAAACAGCTGGTTGGCCCAGAAGGCCCGAAAATCAGCTGGCTGGCGTGTGCATGCATGCCAGACCTGAGTTCCTGTGCCCACTGATATGGCTATGCATGCCAGCTGTGGCACATGTACCATAGGTTCTCCATCACGGGTATAGGGTCTCCTGCTGGAGCAGAGGGCTGGACTAGAAGACCTCAAAGGCCCCTTCCAGCTCTATTCTGATTCTGAGAAGAGATGTCAGCGTAGATTCTGTCAGCCAGGTCATGGATCTCTCCAAGGTGCTTTTTCCAAAAGGCAACTGGGCATTCCTGATTTTTTTTCCCCCTTAAAACACATTTCCTTATCCAAAAATTAAAAAAAAAAAAACTTTTTTGGATGAGAAGCAAATACTTTTCAAGGAAAAAAAAAACCAAGAAAGTCCACTTGCCGCTTGGAAAAAACACCTTGGGGAGGTTCAAGAGAAGAGGTTTTGCAGTGACTGAGTTTGTCGATCGAAAGGTCAGCAGTTCAGCGGTTCGAGTCCCGAGTGCTGCCTAATGGGGTGAGCTCCCGTGACTTGCCCCAGCTTCTGCCAACCTAGCAGTTCGAAAGCCCGTAAAAAAATGCAAGTAGAAAAATAGGGACCACTTTTGGTGGGAAGGTCACAGCGTGCCGTGCGCCTTTGGCGTTGAGTCATGCCGGCCACATGACCACGGAGACGTCTTCAGACAGCGCTGGCTCTTCGGCTTTGAAACGGAGATGAGCACCGCTCCCTAGAGTCGGGAACGACTAGCACATATGTGCGAGGGGAACCTTTACCTTTATCTATGCCCATCTTAACTTGTTTCAAGCAAGGGTCAACCGGTTGAGAAATTTGCAGAGCTAGAAGGCACAGATAGTCCTTGACTGACAACCGTTCGTTTAGTGACCGTTTGAAATTACAATGGCAAAGAAAAGAGGGACTTTTTTAAAAAAAATTAGATTTATATGCCGCCCTTCTCCAGAGACTCAGGGCGGCTTACGAGGCGTTAAGCAATAGCCTTCATACTTTTGTATATTTATACCAAGTCAGCTTATTGCCCCCACAAACTGGGTCCTCAATTTACGTACCTTAGAAAGGATGGAAGGCTGAGTCAACCTTGAGCCTCGAACTGGTGTAATTGCAGACAGCTGGATGTTAATAACAGGCTATTCAGCCGGTTGAGCTATCTGAGGCTTATGACCATTTTTCACACTTATGACCGTTCCAGCATCCCTGTGGTCATGTGATCAAAATTCAGACGCTTGTCAACTGACTCGCATTTATGACGGTCGCAGTGTCCCGGGGGAGGTCACGTGATCCCCTTTTTATGACAAGCAAAGTCAACGGGGAAGCCTGATTCATTTAACAAAGGGGGGCTAACTGAATGCCTGCTGTGATTCACTTAACAGCGGCGGCCAGAAAGGGTTGTAAAATAGGGCAAAACTCCTCTAATAACTGTCTCGCTTAGCAGCTGAGATTTTGGGCTCAACTTTGGTCATAAATTGAGGACTACCTTTCCCCCACTTGGTCAATCTGAGGCTCCGGAAATATTGCAGTTGTATGGTTTTCTTGTGATGGATAGCTATAAAAACCGTGACTTTCCTTGTTGGAAAAGCTGTGGAGTTGGTTGACTCTCTGGCTGCAAGAACTTTAGTGTGGCTAGATGATGAAACTCATGCAAAAGAATATTTGTAGCTCAGGGTTGATCTGCGGGGTCCTCGGTGCTCTCTGAGCTGGGTAGTTTTCTTGGAAACATTTCGTAACCCAACTAGGTAACATCATCAGTGTTAGAAGGGAGTGGGGTTTGCAAAGAGGAGGAGGAGGAGGAGGATGACCGGTCTTTAGTGCTCTCTGAGTTTTATTATTTTCTTGGAAACATTTCATAACCCAACTAGGTAACATCATCAGTGTTTGAAGGGAGTGGGGTTTGCAAAGAGGAAGTGAAGGAGGAGGAGGAGGAGAAGGAGGAGGAGGAGGAGGACGATGACCGGTCCTTAGTGCTCTCTGAGTTTTATTCTTTTCTTGCAAACATTTCATAACCCAACTAGGTAACATCATCAGTGTTAGAAGGGAGTGGGGTTTGCAAAGAGGAAGTGGAGGAGGAGGAGGAGGAGGAGGAGGAGGAGGAGGAGGAGGAGGAGGAGGAGGAGGAGGAGGAGGAGGACGATGACCGGTCCTTAGTGCTCTCTGAGTTTTATTCTTTTCTTGCAAACATTTCATGACCCAACTAGGTAATATGATCAGTGCTAGAAGGGAAGGGGTGTTGCAGAGACGAGAAGGAGTAGGAGGAATATGGGATCCTGGGTGCTCTCTGAGCTTGGCTGTTTTCTTGCAGATGGTTTCATGACCGCACTAGATAACATCATCAGTATTAGGAGGCAGTAGGATTTGCTCTCTGTTTGTATTTGTTTGTTTGTTTATTTGGGTCCTGCCTTTATTGTTTTTATACATGTTCCTTCACCTTATGGGTTCTAAGGATTGATTGACAGATTATGTGCTGTCAAATTCAGTGATGATTGGGTATTTCTTCTCTAGGGGTATTTTCACCAACTTCCTTTTCTCTTCCTTGCTACTAAACGTTACCTTACAAGGTAGTCCTCAACTTACAACCATTTGCTTAATGGCCGGTCGAAGTTACGACGGCGGTGAAAAAACGGACTTAAAACTGGTCCTCACATTTACAACCTTCCCAACATCCCCCCCCCGGTCACATGATCAAAAACTGGACTCTTGGCAGCTGGCCTGTATTTATTGATTCTGTTGCTAAGTGAGATATTTGTTAAGTGAGGTTTACTCCATTGGTATGGCTTTCCCTGCCGTACCAATGTTAAATGGTTGGTTGTTAAATGAATCGTTGCAGTTGTTCACTTAGGAACTTAGGTTGTTAAGTGGATCCGGCTTCCTCGTTGATTTTGCTTGTCAGAAAAGGGGATCACGTGTCACTTTTTCGGCACCGTTGTAACTTTGAACGGTCACTAAACGAACCGTTGTAAGTCGAGAAGTACTGCTACACAATTGAGCCGAAATTTTCTGTTGCCAAGGGAGACATTTGTTAAGCATCTGAATTTTGATCCCATATCGTGGGGATGCTGCAAAGGTGGTAACTATGAACGACGGTCATAAGTCACGTTTTTCTGTCCTGTTGTAACTTCGAACAGGCACTAAATGAGCTGTTGTAATTTGAGGAGTACCTGTATTTACTTATCCCTCTTCTTCCCGGCCTAAACATCTTTTATTGCAATTAGTTGCTGGGTATTAATTGATGCGGTGGCTCAGTGGCGAAGAGACTGAGCTTGTCGATAGAAAGGCTGGCAGTTCAGTGGTTCGAATCCCTAGCGCCAGGGAACGGGGTGAGTTCCCGTCACTTGTCTCAGCTTCTGCCAACCTAGCAGTTCGAAAGCAGGTAAAAAATGCAAGTAGAAAAAGAGGGACCACCTTTGGTGGGAAGATAACGGCGTTCTGTGCGTCTTTGGCGTTGAGTCATGCCGGCCACATGACCACGGAGACGTCTTCGGACAGCGCTGGCTCTTCGGCTTTGAAACGGAGATGAGCACCGCCCCCTAGAGTCGGGGACGACTAGCATGTATGTGCGAGGGGAACCTTTACCTTTATCCAATTCTATTCAATCCCATTATTAGAAGTTATCGAATTGACCTATATTTGTAGAAGTCAAGATATAAAACTGCAAGAAAAAACATTCAGACTGTCTGCCTACTTTTTAAATGTCATTAGGAGGTGGCTGTGTTGTTGTAGCCAAGAAATAAGTAATGCTAAAATGCTTTAGTAGCAATAGAAAAAAAGTTTGCAATGAGCAGAAAAGTACTTCTGATTTAATCTGTTTCTTTCAACTGGAAAATATTAGGTTTTTTTTTTTACACTGTCTGCACCTTTTGTTATTCTCCTTCTTTTAGTCCAGACTGCCTATTTTTTTTACTGTTTTAATTGTTTTAACTATTTTACTTTTTGGAGGTACTTTTTAAAAAAATTTTTTTACAGATTTTCTAAACTGCCCAGAGGCCATCTTTCATATCAAATAAACCAATTCTTTTATTCAATTCAACTAATTCAATTATGCATTCATTCATTCATTGAAAAGTCTGCAAAGGTATTTGTGATTTGCAAAAGAGGATTTTTTTTTTTTAAAAAAATCCTCTTTTGCAAATCACAATTTATTTCAATTTATTGTGGTGACGATAAATTTATCACAATAAATTTCAATTTATTGTGGTGACGATAAGAAGGGAAACAAAATTTGTTCTCGGCTTCTTTTCGCACGCTGCATCAATTTTATTTTAACTTCTGCTTTCTGCTTTGTTTCGGCTGAAAATCGTATGTTTTGCTGACGGAATGCCCCAACTACATTTCCTGACTAAGGGTGCCACCGCAGGTTTCAATATCGTTGGTTTAAAAAGTTAATTTTAAAAAGTCAATTGGCCCTGTTCTAGGAACTCTTCCTTCCTTAGTTTTTGTTTTCCTTTTAAAAGGGCACGAAATGTTTTAGAAATGTTTAGTTGGTCAAATGGCCAATCAATTTTTTTTTTCCTGTTGGATAATTATCCATCCTCTATGTTGGGAAGTGTTTATGTTTGGGTACATTTTGTTTCGAGAGCCTAATCAAAATCATTCTTTTAGTTCACTTGAGTGAAAAGAGGTTTTGGGGTCCTGATTCTGAGAAGTGAGATTGAAGTTGTTTTTCAAAGGCCATTGGGGTGCAAAGTGTTTCAATTTAAATTATGTCAAAAGCAAGAATATTCCACATTTGGAAAGTGTTTTAAAGTTCAAACCATTTCCAGAATGATCCCAGCAAGCCATTTCGACCAGTGGTGAAATCCAATTTTTTTTTACTACCGGTTCTGTGGGCGTGGCTTGGTGGGTGGCAGGGGCAGGGGAAGGATACTGCAAAATCCCCATTCCCTCTGCACTCCTGGGGGACGGATATTGCAAATTCTCCATTCCCACTCGACTCCTGGGGGAAGGATACTGCAAAATCCCCATTCCCTCCCCACTCCTGGGGGAAGGATATTGCAAAATCCCCATTCCCTCCACACTCCAGAGGAAGGATATTGCAAAATCCCCATTCCCTCCCCACTCCTGGGGGAAGGTTACTGCAAAATGTCCATTCCCACCCCATTCCAGGAGGAACGATACTGCAAAATCCCCATTCCCTCCCCACTCCTGGGGGAAGGATATTGCAATATCCCCATTCCCTCCCCACTCCTGGGGGAAGGTTACTGCAAAATGTCCATTCCCACCCCATTCCAGGAGGAACGATACTGCAAAATCCCCATTCCCACCCCACTCTGAGGCCAGCCAAAGGTGGTATTTGCCGGTTCTCCGAACTGCTCAAAATTTTCGAACCTGTCAGAACCTGCTGGATTTCACCCCTGATTTTCACCCTTAAATAGCATACAAGTCATGCTTGACTTAAAGCGATTTGTTTAGTAACTGTTTGAAGTGACAATGGCACTGGAAAAAAAAATGACTTGACACCGCTCACTCGCCAAAGGTGCTTTTCAAAAGACAACTGGGCTTTCTTAATTTGAACTGAAGAAGCCTCTTGGATGAGAAGCGAAACATTTTAAAGGAAAAAATAAAAATAAAAAACTAAAGCAGATGTGGAGACTCTGGAAAGAGTACAGAGAAGAGCAACAAAGATGATTAGGGGATTGGAGGCTAAAACATAGGAAGAATGGTTGCAGGAACTGGGTTTGTGTAGTTTGATGAAGAGAAGGATTAGGGGAGACATGAGAGAAATCTTCCACTCTACCATTCCAGACAAATGACTGTCCGCTCTCTTCCTAACCTGGACTGCTCTTCCTTTCTGCTATTTATTCCGAACTGAATTACTATTTCTTTTTTTTTTATTGAAAAAGTTTTACAATACAAATTTTATCATTTCCTCCCCCCCCCCACTTACCCCCAACCCCCCTCCCCCCCAACTTCCCCCTCCCCAACGCCCAACCCCATATCCCCCCCCCCCATCCCTCCCTTGGCTTCCCTTGCAAAAAAAATTTTTTTTTTAATTTTCACACAGTCTACCTATATTAAACTAGAAAAATACAGTGAAATCCGAAAAAATAATATAACAAATAGACCTGTAAATAATAAACATTTTCCTAAAACTAATAATAATATTATAATAAAAAACTAATAATAGTAATGTTTACCTCATTATCAGCCATCAATATTCATTTATCAATCAATGCAGCTCTTATAATATTTAAACCCAAATGAAAAATATCAAACATTTCTCTAATCTGATGTTAATAATTATTTACCTAAATCAATCCCCCATATTATATAATAATAGTAATAAAATATAATATATAGCATCTATGTCAAATAATTTTCTGTATCAATAAACCAATTTTTGAATTACTATTTCTTTTTTGCCTCCTGTGTAAGAGAACACAGAAACTTAATTGTGGTGGTTTTCTTTCCCACCCCCCCGGAAAGAGACAGTGTCAATATAGTTCATGTTCGAGGTTCTGAAAACTGGCACGAGAAATGCGGTCACAAAGCAGAGCGGGGGGGGGGGACACACACCACTAAAAATGCTAACTCAACATGAAAGAGTGAAGGCAGCTTCAAGTTTCTCTTCCTCTTTTGACCGGCTGAACCAAAACATCCGACGGGGAAAAAAAACACCAACGAGTTTTGTGATTTTGGTCCTGGCAGGTTTTCAACCTCTGCGGCTTAAATGGGGGGGGGGTCTCCTGTGAGGCTGAAGGTCCAGAGTTTGATTGATAAGGAGAAAACATCCAACTTGGAACTTCAGGGGTGGGGGAATTGTGGTCTTCAACTCCCAGAATTCGTTTAGTGACCGCAACAGGTGTTTTCCTGTGTGTGTATCGGCGTTTGTGCGTTGCCCGAAGGTCGGCTCCAAGCTGTGCTGTTTTTTTCCCCCTGCTTCCGAGTTCGGATTCTGCAGCATCTTCTCTCTCTCTCTCTCTCTCTGTCTTCCACATGGGACGAGTGGATTGAAACGGGGCTAAAAACTGGCCTGAGAAAACCCTAAAACGTTTTCTCCTGTTTGGATTGAAATTCTCCTGAATTAATTTTCCAGATTCCCGGAGGCGGATTCCAAATTTGCAAGCTATTCAGAACCATTTAGGAAAAATTCGCCGCGTGCCAATTTGTGTAAACCCAATGCGGCGTTTGCAAATATGGGAAGGAGAACTGGAAATGAGGGTCGTCCTGGACTTACGACCGTTTCGTTTAGTGACCGCTCAGAGTTAACAACAGCACTGAGAAAAGTGACTTACGACTGTTTTTAACACGACTTTTGCAGCATTTCCCCTGTGGTTACTTTATTTATTTTATTTATTTATTTTAATTAAATTTATATACCGCCCTTCTCCTGACGGACTCAGGGCGGTGAACAGCCAAAAATTAAAATATATACAATATGAAAGTTAAAATAATTTAAAACATAATTAAATCAATTTTGGCTTCCCCCAGATTTAAAACCCCTCACTAAAATTAACCCAATTAAAATCTTTTTAAGCCAGCCCGGCTTGCTGAAATAGAAAAGTCTTCGGGGCCTTGTGGAAAGTATGGAAGTCCAGGATCAATCGTATTCCTGGGGGTAGCTCGTTCCAGAGGGCGGGTGCCCCCACAGAGAAGGCTCTCCCCCTGGGGGCTGCCAGTCGACATTGCCTGACCGACGGCATCCTGAGGAGACCCTCTCTATGAGAGCGTATTGGCCGGTGGGAGGTTATCAGTGGCAGAAGGTGGTCTCGTAAATACCCAGGCTCTTGAAGCACGCCCGGAAGACCACCAGGAGCCAGTGCAGCTCGCGCAGGAGAGGTGCCATATGGGAGCGCCAAGTCGCCCCCGTGTTCACCCGCGTGGCCGCATTCTGGACCAGTTGGAGCCTCCGGGTGCTCCTCAAGGGGAGCCCCATGTAGAGAGCATTACAGTAGTCCAGGCGAGAACTGATGAGGGCATGAGTGACTGTGCATAAGGAGTCCCGATCCAGAAAGGGGCGCAACTGGCGTATCAGGCGAACCTGATAGAAAGCCCCCCTGGCCACGGCCATCATATGCTCTTCTAAAGACAGCCATGCGTCCATGAGGACGCCCAAGTTACGAGCCCTCTCCGTGGAGGCCAAAGACTCGCTCTTAATAGCCAGCAAAGGCACCAGCTGGCTATATCGGGACGCTGGCAGCCACAGCCACTCGGTCTTGGAAGGGTTGAGTCGGAGCCTGTTCCTCCCCATCCAGACCCGTACGGCCTCCAGACACTGGGACATCACTTCAAGAGACCACTTACGCAATTAAATTCAGCCGTTTGGCAACTGGTTCCTATTTACGACGGTCGTAGGGTCCCGGGGTCACGTTATCCCCTTTTTAAGACCGTCGGACAAGCAAAGTCAACAGGGGAGGCCATATTCGTTGACCAACCGTGTTGCTAACCTAACAGCTGCGGTGATTCACTTACCAACGTGGCAAGAAAGGTCGTAAAATGGGGCAAAACTCGCTCAACGAATTTTTTTTTTCACTTAGCAACAAACATTTTGGCCTACCATTCTCGGGCAGCACGGTTTGGGATAATATCTTTCAAAGACTAAGGGAAAGGTAGACCAAACCGGATCTCGTTTTGAGAGGAGGCGTGAAGACACATCAGGACAAAACAGAGATTTAGAGAAGAAAAACATCGCACGTCAAAATGCGAATGCCAAACCGCCGAAAGGAAACAACACAATTAACGGATGGATTACACTGCCAAGGGTGATGGCGGTAGCCAAGAATTCCGCATCCTTGGGAGTGGAGATGATTCCCTAATCAGATAACAGGCAGGTTCTAATAATCTTTGTGATGAGAAGAAGCAGCTGTTTTCAAGGACGTTAAAAGCTTTAAGTCAATGGCCTTCAGAGGAAAGAGTCTTTCAAATCAGAATCGAGCTAGAAGGGACCTTGGAGATCTTCTATCCCAACCCCCTGTAGAAACAGGAAACCCTATACCAGTGATGGCTAACCTTTTTGCTATCACGTGCCAAAAGTGGGGATCACATGGCAAGGTTTCAGTTTCAGTTTTATTGCATTTATATACCGCCCTTCTCCCCGAGGGGACTCAGGGCGGTTTACAGCCATATTAAAACAATCACGTATAAAAATTAAAACTAATAAAATAATTAAACTATTTGGCCGTAAAATTTAAAACCCCTAAAAACCCCTATTAAAATTAACACAAATTTAAGTCAGACCGGCTTGATGAAATAGTAGGGTCTTCAGGGCTCGTCGGAAGGCACGGAGGTCAGGAATCTTTCTTATATCCGGGGGTAGTACATTTCATAGGGCTGGAGCTCCCACAGAGAAGGCTCTCCCCCTGGGGGCCACCCGTCGGCATTGTCTGGCAGATGGCACCCTGAGGAGGCCCTCTCTGTGAGAGCGTATTGGGCAGTGGGAGATATTCATTGGCAGAAGGCGGTCCTGTAAATATCCCGGTCCTAAGCCATGGAGCGCTTTGAAGATGGTGACTAACACCTTGAAACGCACCCGGAAGACCACCGGAAGCCAGTGCAGCTCGCGCAAGAGGGGAGTTCCCCGGGAGCGACGAGTCGCTCCCATAATCACTCGCGCGGCCGCATTCTGGACCAGCTGAAGTCTCCGGGTGCTCCTCAAGGGGAGCCCCATGTAGAGAGCATTACAGTAGTCCAAACGGGAAGTGACGAGAGTGTGAGTGACTGGGTGTGTGGGATGTAGGGTGTGTGTGACCATACCCATAATTCAATGTGCCCTACCTCCACCCCTGCACTACCCCCACTTTTGGCACATGATGGCCCGGTAGGCCATGCCCTCCCCAGGCTCCAGAGGCTTTCTTGGAGCCTGGGGAGGGCGAAAACAACCCATTTCCCGACTTCAAGTGGGCCCAGAAGGCCCGAAAATTAGCTGGCTGGCCACATATGCGCGCTGGAGCTGAGTAGGGCAATGCTTGCGTGCCCACAGATATGGCTCCGCGTGCCACCTATGGCACCGATGCCATAGGTTTGCCATCACGGCCCTATACCATTTCAGACAAATAGCTGCCCAGTCTCTTCTTAAAAACCTCCAGGGATGAAGCACCCAGAATTTCTTGTGGCAAGTTGTTCCACTGGCTAATAGTCCTCCCTGTTTGGAAGTTTCTCCTTAATTCTAGGTTGCTTCTCTCCTTGTTTAGCCTCCATCCGTTCTTTTTTGTCCTGCCTTCAGGTGCTTTGCAAAATCAGTTGAATCCCCTCTTCTTTATGTCAATCCCTCAAATACTGGAATACTGCTATCGTGTCCCCCCCAATCCTTCTTTTCTTTAGACGGTCTGAACCCAAATCCTGCAACTGTTCTTCATATGTTTTAGTCTTCAGGCCCCTCTAATCATCTATGTTGCTCTTCTCTGCTCTTTTTTCAAAGTCTCAATATCTTTTTTTGAAATAGCTCCCGGCTATTCAGAAACACACTTCCTGAACATGGGGGCTCTATCTATTTCTGGTGAATATTGGCTCTTGTTAGTTCCCCAGCCTTGCTCTGTGCAATGTTCCTGGCTTCTTTTTACTGTTTCTCTGGGTAACAGTTGTGGTATTTGCCAAGATACCAAGATAGAAAATGGCATTTTCCCTCTGAATGTGATGGTTTGAATGCTAGAAGGCTGCCCCTTACTTACCCCAAGGTACCAGATTCTGCAAAATAGTTGTATATTCATTGGAGCACCCTCTTCCTGTTCCATTTCCAGCTCAGGAACTTCATTTGAACCTCTTTCCTTGCTGCCAAATTGCATCCTGGTACTGAGTCTCGTTTATTATTATTATTATTATTATTATTATTATTATTATTATTATTATTACTACTACTACTATTACTACTACTACTACTACTACTACCCTGTTTCCCCGAAAATAAGACCCAACCCTAGGGAAAATAAGCCCTAGTTTGATTTTTCAGGATGCTCGTAATATAAGCCCTACCCCCCCCAGAATAAGCCCCAGTTAAGATTGTCAGCTGGATGGATGCATTTAGTACCGTATTTCCCCTAAAATAAAATCTAATCAGAAAATAAGCCCTAATGCATCTTTTGGAGCAAAAATTAATATAAGATTTGGTCTTATTTTTGGGGAAATACTACTACTACTACTACTACTATTATTATTATTATTATTATTTATTTTATTAATTAAACAGGAAACTCAGTCAGTTGAACATTCAAAAATGTGTCACAAATACCATTGACTGGTGCTAATGGCTGATATGGGTTGCTGCCAGCGTCCTAGGGATCAACCAAGTACCTTCTTATGATGTACGATGTTCCGAGTAGCGCCGTTTTTTGCAGTTCCGCTGGTGTCATTGCAGGAAGCTACAATTTGCTGGTGTATCTTATACAATTCTTGGACATGGTACCAAGTGCCCCGATGACAGTGGGTATCACTGTCACATGTTTCATCCGTAGCCGTGTAGTTTCGATGGCCAGGTTGCGATATTTCATGATTTTTATTCCAGTTCTTTTTCTTTAACTCTGGCATCTCCTGGTACCGTGATGTCAATAAATTGTACGTTTCAGTTTTCAACAACTGTGATATCTGGCGTGTTGGGTTCCCAGTGATGATCCGTCTGTATTTGAAAGTCCCACAAGATTTTCACCTTCTCATTTTCGATAACTTTTTCCACTTTATGTTCCCATGACCTTTTGGATACAGGAAAGTCGTATTCTTTTACATAGTGACCAGTGGATTAATTTAGCAACTCGGTCGTGTCTAACTTTGTAATCAGTTTGTGCAATTTTGCTGCATTCACATATTAAATGTGAAACAGTTTTGACTTTGTTGTTGCAAAGTCAGCAGTTTGGATTGTCGGTGGATTTTTGTATCTTTGCTTTCATGGCCTTAGTTTGTAGTGCTTGTTCTTGAGCAGCCGGTATTAAACTTCAATCCTTATCCTTATCCTTATCCTTATCCTTATCCTTATCCTTATCCTTATCCTTATCCTTATCCTTATCCTTATCAAAAAACCAGAAAATAAGCCCTAATGCGTCTTTTGGAGCAAAAATTAATATAAGACCTGGTCTTATTTTCAGGGAAACACGGTATCTATATGTCTGTCTATCCTATCCTATCCTATCCTATCCTATCCTATCCTATCCTATCCTATCCTATCCTATGCATCCATCCATCCATTATCTCCGTCTCTCTCTCTGTCTTTCTCTCTCCCTCTTTCTCTCCCCCCACTTTCTCTTTCACACCAGTGGGGCAGGTAAAGGCTGCTGTCCTAAAATGCCTTTGATGCAGTTGTTTTAAAAAGGGGCCATTAAGAATTAAGAAGAGAGTCCCAACAGTGCTGAATATGCTTCTTAGTGAAAGCTGTTTTCTCTTTCAGCTTTTCACTGGCCTTGAAAAGAGAAGGAGGCATGAAAAGAGCCAGTTTCCTTCCGATCCTTCCTTTTGTTGATAGCTTTTCATTCTCCTTGAGAAAAAAAAAGTGTTTTGCTTTGAATAAAAGAAAATCCTTTGGTGGATTAGGGTTACTTCCTTTCTCCCTGAATCTCTTATCCAAAGGAAGACATGGGGCTTTATTCATTTATTCATGTGCAAATGTTTCATCCATTTTCCCCCCCTTTAATTTTAAAAAGAGAATAATAGCAATTCATTCATTGCTTCATTTGGGGTACTTTCCACAGGTCCAGATTTTATATACTTCGTGGCAAATTAGGAAAAGAAAGGGAGAAAGGAAGGAAGGGAGGAGGAAGGAAGGAAGGAAGGAAGGAAGGAAGGAAGGAAGGAAGGAAGGAAGGAAGGAGTTAAAAGAGGAGGAAGGGAGGAAGGGAAAGAAGGAAGGAAGGAAAAGAAAAGGGAAGGGGATGAAGGAAGGAAAGAGAGAAGGAGGAAAAGGAAATGTTAAAAGATGAGGGAAGGAGAGAGGGAGCAAGAGAAAGAAGAAGGAAGGAAAGAAGAAGGGAAGGGGACAGAAGGACAAAGGAATAGAATATTTCTAGAATATCTAGTATAAAATAAATAGAATAAAATCTAGAATTCTAGAAGAAATAGAACATTTCCCTTCCCTAGTTGGAAGGGACCTTGGAGGTCTTCTAGTCCAACCCCCTGCTTAGGCAGGAAACCCTATACCATTTCAGACAAATGGTTATCCAATCTCTTGGATAAGGAAGGAAGGAAGGAAGAAGGAAAGAAATAGAAGGAAGGCGGGAAGTTAAAAGAGAAGGGATGGAGGAAGAAAAGAAAGAAGGAAAAGAGAAAGGGAAAGGTGGAAGGAAGGACAAAGGGAAGATGGAGAAGGAAGGAAGGAAAAATAGAGGGAAGAAAAAGCAGGCAGGAAAGGAAGGAAGGAAGAAAAGAAAGAAAGGAAAGAAGGAAGGAAGAATGGGAAGAAAAAGCAGGCAGGCAAGAAGGGAGGGAAGGAGAAAGGAAGGAAGGAAAAGGTAAACAGCTTGGAAAGGAAAAAACACTGATTCTTTCAGTGAGAAAGCCACTTACAATTTTATTTTTTTCTGAAATATTTTTCCGACCAGGGCTTCGTAGACCAATGGGTTTTCTCAAAGTTGAGAAGCTGATATATACACGAAGAAAATACTCCCTCTTTCTCAGTTCCCTCCCCCCCTTCTTTCTGGCATTTTTGCCTTGCTCCCCTCTTCATCCTTTTTTTAAAAAAAGAATTCGAGGGGTCCTTGGTGTTCTCGGAAACTTGTTTTCCTGGAGACCTTTCAAAGCTCCAAACTCTTCCTCGGCTCCCGAGCCTGATTAAAAATAGAACTTGATTCTTGGCCTTGCCTTAAAAACTGATCTTCTTTGTTATGGGAACTTCTTCTTTGGTATCTGCAATAAAAGCCTCCTTATCTCTCCAGCTTTTGTCCTTGACTCTTCGACGGTTTGCTTTTTTGAGTTATGTGGGTTGAGTTTCTTGCAATAAAATTTATTTCCGTGCTCTGGAGGAACCTTTACCCTGGTTTCCTCTTCGTGAGGTGGTTCTCAGTTTCAGCCTCTCAGACTTAACAGCAGCAGAGTTGGAAGGGACCTCGGAGATCATTTAGTCCAACCCCCTACTCAGGAAGCCTCCTGCTTGGGAAAACTGCTGTCCCACTGCTCCAGGAAACCCTCTACCATTTCAGACAAGTGGTTGTCCAATCTCTTCTTGAAAACACCCAGTGTTGGAGCATTCACAACTTCTGGTGGCAAGTTGTTCCAATGGTTAATTGTTCTCACCGTCAGGACATTTCTCCTTAGTTCTAGGTTGCTTCTCTCCTTGATCAGTTTCCATCCGTTGTTTTTTATCCTGCCTTCAGGTGCTTTGGAGAATAGCTTGACCCCCTCTTCTTTGGGGCAGCCCCTCAGATATTGGAAGACTGCTATCATGTCACTGTCTGGGTTCTGACCGGATGCCCTAATTAAATCATGAGTCTCGAGCCAAGCTTCAAAAGAAATCCAGTTTTTTTATTAGGAGCTTCATGTCGGCAGGCTCCCAAGTGAAGCCAGCTCTGACCCTACATAATTTACACCCCGATCATGCCCCTGTTTGCCCCCTCCCCCCAGGGTGTGTCATCAATCACATGGAGCAATTTCACAGGTTGTAGAGATCACTCCCCTCCGACTGCTGTGGGTAACCCTGGGAGACAGCCTTGAGAGAAATAAGTCTGGAGTGTGCCTCTGTCTTTGGCCGCCGGTGCTGTTTTGTCGGTTTCCCATTCCCCTTGCCAATGGCAACTCAAGAGCAGGCCAGGGATCCTTTGCGAGTTGACGGAGTCCTTCTTTTCATTAAACATCAGAGTGTCTTCTGCTAATGTAGAGAAAAGTAAGGCTACACACTTAGGCAAGAAAAACCAAATGTACAGATACAGATTAGGTGAAAACTGGCTCAATAGTAGTAACTGCGAGAGGGAGCTTGGGGTCCTAGTGGACAATTGCTTAAATATGAGCCAGCCGTGTGCGGCAGCTGCCAAAAAAACCCCCAACACAATCCTGGGCTGCATAAACAGAGGGATAGAATCAAGATCATGTGAAGTGTTAGTATCACTTTATAATGCCTTGGTAAGGCCACCCCTGGCATACTGCATCCAGCTTTGGATTATATTATAAATTATATTATATTATAAAACAGATGCTGACACTTTGGAAAAAATGCAAAGAAGAGCAACAAACATGATTAAAAGGCCTGGAGATTAAAATATATGAAGAAGGGTTGCAGGAATTGAGGTTTATTTATTTAATTTATATGCCGCCCTTCTCCGGAGACTCAGGGTGGCTTACAATGTGTTAAGCAATAGCCTTCATACTTTTGTATATACCTGCTTAGTAGGGCTTTCGCCCCCCCCCCCCCTCCCAGCAGTGTTCTTTTTTATACAAAGTCAGCTTATTGCCCCCACAATCCGGGTCCTCATTTTATCTCCCTCGAAAGGACGGAAGGCTGAGTCTACCTTGAGCCTGGTGAGATTCGAACTCGCAGTAATTGCAGTTTGGCTAGTCTAGTGAAAAGAAGGACAAGGGGTGACCATAATAGCAGTTTTCTTCCAGTATTTGAGGGGCTGCCACAAAGGAGAGGGGGTTCAAACTATTTTCAGGAAGGCTGGACAAGAAGCAACCGATCAAAACTAACCAAGGAGAGAAGCAACCTAGAACTAAGGAGAAATTTCCTGAGAGTGAGAACAATTAATCAGTGGAACTACTTGCCACCAGAAGTTGTGGTTTCTCCATCACTGGAGAGTTTCCAGAAGAGATCAGACAGCCATTTCCGGAGAACGCAGACCACGTGCTGATGGGCTTTGCGGTTTCTTTAACAACTCTCTGCTTCTTAAAACGTTTATTATTAAATTATGTGGGGTGTTGAAGATTGAAAAGTGGCCTTGTTGCAAATCAGCTTCCACGGCTCTGTTTTACTCCAGGGACATGGAAAGGGAATAGCGGTGGGGGCGGTGTAAAGTTTTGCTGAAAAATATTATTCGCCACGCAATTTCTCCTCAGGGTAGGATTCTCCAGTTGTGGAGACTACCACAAAGTGTGTTATTTTGCGGCGGTTTCGAGGTTTGTCACAGTCTAAAAAAAAAAAAAAATTGCCTTCTCATCATAAGTTCCCAAGGTTATAAAAAGCACAGAAAAGGAGGGTGGAATAGTAATTTAAAGAAATTACAGGTATGCAATTTAAAAAAAAGGAAAGAAATGGAAGTATAGCTAAATTTGGTTTACACTAAGGACACTCCCCGTCTCCTGGTTATTGGTCCAAAGTCATCCAGTCGGTTTTAAGGCCTAAAGCAGGACTAGAACTCACTGTCTCCTGGCGATTGGCCCAAAGTCACCCAGCCGTCTGTCATGCCTAAGGTGGGACTAGAACTCACCATCACCTGGCGAATGACCCAAAGTGACCCAGCCATCTGTCACGCCTAAGGTGGGACCAGAACTCACTGTCGCCTGGCAATTGACCCAAAGTCACCCAGCCATCTCTCACACCTAAGGTGGGACTAGAATTCACCGTTGCCTGGCAAATGACCCAAAGTGGCCCAGCCATCTGTCATGCCTAAGGTGGCACTAGAACTCACCGTCTCCTGGCGATTGACCCAAAGTCACCCAGCCATCTGTCACACCTAAGGCAGAACTAGAACTCACTGTTTCCTGGTGAATGACCCAAAGTCACCCAGCCATCTGTCACGCCTAAGGTGGCACTAGAACTCACCATCTCCTGGTTTCTAGCCTTCACCCCTGAATCTGACTGAGCTGTGGTTTTGTCCCTGTAGTTGGGTGTAAAAACCTTGTATTACTAATTTAAGAACTGCCGTGATTCATTTAACAAACGAGGCGAAAAAAGTCGTAAAACGGAGCAAACTCACTTCACGAATTTCTCCCTTCACAACGTCAATCGTTGGGCTCAAATTGTGGCCGTGCAATGAGGACTACCCCCTAGTCGCTTTTCCAGCTGTGGAGCCTTGCAAATATCCCAAATATTTTTTCTGGGATCTCAGAAAACGTAGCGGCAGGAAACGCGTGGCTTATCTGAAGTCATTCCCCAGTTTTGTCCCTTTGTAACTCGAAATATTGTCGTCATTTTTCTGGCTGCTACTCCGTTCGAGATCGACAAAATGTACTATCCCCCTTGTCCAAAATTGCAGAATTCCAGTTTTTTTGTGGGCGAGTCGTCTCTGTTTTGTGGTTGTTGGGAAGCGCTGGAGGACCCAACAGCTGGATTCAATTGCAAAATCTAAAGGTTTTGTGCATCCGGCTCTTTGAAAATCTTCGACACATTGCAGGGGTTTTTGAGACCCTAAATGTCTAGATGTTTTGACACGGGCTTGTTGTTAATAGTGAACAAAATAGGAGCAGCAATCAGTTTGCAGAGCTTTTTCTCATGTGTTCTCTTCTTGGGGGTCGGGAACCGGGCCTGGCTAGTCTAGTGAAGAGAAGGACCAGGGGAGACAGGATAGCATCTTCCAATATTTGAGGGGCTGCCCCAGAGAGGAGGGGGGTCAAGCTATTTTCCAAAGAACCCGAAGGCCAGACAAGGAATAACGGATGGAAATTGACCAAGGAGAGATTCAACCTGGAAATAAGGAGAAATTTTCTGACAGGGGAGAACAATCAACTCGTGGAACAGAAGTTGCTGTGGGAGCTTCATCACTGGAGGCTTTCAAGCAGAGACTGGACTGCCATCTGTCAGAAATGGGGTAGAGTCTCCTGCTTGGGGGTTGGGGTGGACTAGATGGCCTACAAGGCCTCTTCCAGCTCTGTTAATCTGTTAAATGCGTTAAAGCATCGTGTGTTGATCAGTAAAATGTAAAATGAAATAAAATGTGGGTGACTTTCTCATTTGAGGGAATCCATCTTTTCTCTTTTCCAAGCTGGCAGACTACCCCTTCCTTCCTTCCTTCCTTCCTTCCTTCCTTCCTTCCTTCCTTCCTCCCTCCCGCCCGCCTGCCTGCCTGCTTTCCTTCCTTCTCCTTCCTTCCTTTCTTCCCTCCCTCCCTCCCTCCCTCCCTCCCTTTCCTTTTCCTTCCTTCCTTCCTTCCTTCCTTCCTTCCTTCCTTCCTTCCTTCCTTCCTTCCCTCCCTCCCTCCCTCCCTCCCTCCCTTTCCTTTTCCTTCCTTCCTTCCTTCCTCCTTCTCTCCCTCCCTCCCTCCCCTTTTCCTTCTGAAAAGAAGGACTAGGGGTGACATGATAGCAGTCTTCCGATATCTCAGGGACTGCCCAAAGAAGAGGGAGTCAAGCTATTCTCCAAAGCATCAGAAGGCAGGACAAGAAGCAATGGGTGGAAACCAATCAAGGAGAGAAGCAACTTAGAACTAAGGAGGAATTTCCTGACAGCAAGAACTATTAATCAGTGGAACTACTTGCCTCCAGAAGTTATGAATGCTCTAACACTGGAGGTTTTTAAGAAGAGGTTGGATAACCATTTGTCTGAAATGGTGGAGGGTTTCCTGCCTAAGCAGAGGGTTGGACTAGAAGACCTCCAAGGTCCCTTCCAGCTCTGTTATTCTGCAATTCTCTGAAACCAACCTTGGCCTTTGCCAGAAAAAAAAATGAAAAGAATTTGAAGCATCCGAGCATCATCTCGGTCTCACTCAGGAGATGCCAGAAATAAACCCTACCAGTTGAACCAATGCTCCCACCTGCTCCATGGCAGCTGTCCCCACCCAGCCATTCTCCTCGAGTGTGGACTTGTAGGGAACTTTGCAACAGAGGGAGTGTTGTGTATTTGTGTGAGTGTGGGTGGGTGGGTGTGCAGGGGTGAGTGTGCCTGCATGCATTCCTTCCCCCCCTGAATGAGTTGTCTGTCTCTTTAAAGCCAGCATTTCAACTCAACATGTCTGGATTCAGAGAAGAGTCAGTAAGATGATTAAAGGCCTGGAGCAGAGGTCTTCAAACTTGGCAGCTTTAAGGCTTGTGGACTTCAACTCCCAGAATTCTCCAGCCAGCATGTCCCTGTCTCTCTCCCTCTGTCTCTCTCTGTCTCTGTTTCTCTCTCTGTCTATTTGTCTGTCTGTCTGTCTCTCTCTCTCTCTGTCTCTCTCTGTCTCTCTGTCTCTTTGTGTGTGTCTCTGTCTCTCTATGTCTCCGTCTCTCTCATGTCTCTCTCTCTGTCTCTGTCTTTTTGTCTCTGTCTCTCTGTCTCTGTCTCTCTCCCTCTGTCTCTCTCTGTCTCTCTGTCTCTGTTTCTCTCTCTTTCTGTCTGTCTCTCTCTGTCTCTCTGTCTCTTTGTGTGTGCCTCTGTCTCTCTTTCTCTCTCTATGTCTCTGTCTCTCTTATGTCTCTCTGTCTCTGTCTTTTTGTCTCTCTCTGTGTGTCTCTCTGTGTCTGTCTCTGTCTCTGTCTCTGTCTGTCTGTCTGTCTCTATCTCTGTCTCTGTGTCTCTCTGTGTCTCTCTCTGTCTCTTTCTCTCTCTCTCTTATGTGTCTCTCTGTCTCTGTCTCTCTGTCTCTCTCTGTCTCTTTCTCTCTGTCTCTGTCTGTCTGTCTTTCTCTCTCTCTGTCTCTCTCAATCTCTGTCTCTGTGTGTATCTCTGTCTCTATGTCTCTGTCTCTCTTATGTCTCTCTGTCTCTTTGTGTGTGTCTTTGTCTCTTTCTCTTTTTCTCTCTATGTCTCTGTCTCTCTCTTATGTCTCTCTCTGTCTCTGTGTGTGTCTTTGTCTCTCTTTCTCTCTCTATGTCTCTCTTTCTCTCTCTATGTCTCTATGTCTCTCTCTTATGTCTCTCTTTCTGTCTCTCTTTGTCTCTTTCTCTGTCTCTGTCTATCTCTTTCTCTCTTGTTATATCCTGCCTTTATTATTTTTGCAGTAACTCGAGACGGTGAACATATCCCACACCTTCCTCCTATTTTCCCCCCACAGCAACAACCCTGTGAGGTGGGTTGACCTGAGAGGACAGGCACTGGCCCACAGGCACCCAGCTGGCTTTTGTACTTAAGGATGGGACTAGAACTCACCATTTCCTGGTCATTGGCTCAAAAGCCTCTCAGGCGCGGCTTCCAACAGAGAAGTTTTAACTTTCCTTAATCCCCCTGTATACGTGGTCCTGATTCCAGGAAATCTGCTTCTGGATTTCTCCCACCTTCCCCCACCCCTTTCCTTTTCTTTGGCCCAAACCAGTCCAGACAATAGGATTTGAAATCACGTATGTGGCAAGCGACCTCAAAAGTTGGCTAGCTGGTTTTGTCGCTTAGAAAAAAGCAGGGGAATAATTGCCGTGCTGTTGTGTTGTGATGGATGAAATGCAGTCTGGCAGGGAGGAGCCAGTTGGACAGAGCTGGTGGCTGGGACACGTGTCGGCTTGGGTCTGCGAAAGTCGGCTTGGGTCTGCGAAAGTCGGCTTGGGTCTGCGTTCGTGTATGTTTGCAAATTGGAACACTTTCCCTTTTGGAGAAAGGTGGAAAATACGGTTGGATTTTGCTCGGGGCTGCAAAATATGCCTTGCTCTTCTGAGGTTGTGAATGCAAGAGAACTTACGTGCTTGAGAGTGCACCAGAGGTGAAATGCTACCGCTTCGCACCGGTTCGGGCAAATCGGTAGTGATAAAAAGCTACCGATTCTTCCGAACCGGTATTTCTGACGATCAGCTGTGCCGCGCGATTTAAAATCGCTAGAAAGAAGAAAGTCTTGCTTTCTAGCGAATCTAAACCGCGCGGCACAGCTGTTCTCCCCCACCTCGCTGTTCTACTTATCTTGTCAAGCCTCCTTTTTCCGCACGAGGTGCATGTTTGGTGTATACTGTGAAATCCAAATTTGTTTATTATCAGTGCTGTGGGCGTGGCTCGGTGGGCTCGATGTGGCTCAGTGGGCGTGGCTTGGGTGTGGCAGGGGAAGGATACTGCAAAATCCCCATTCCCTCCCCACTCCAAGGAGAAGGATATTACAAAATACCCATTCCCTCCCCACTCCAAAGGGAAGGATATTGCAAAATCTCCATTCCCTCCCCACTCCAGGATGAAGGATACTGCAAAATCCCCATTCCCATCCCATTTCAGGGGGAAGGATATTGCAATATCCCCATTCCCTCCCCACTCCAGGGGGAAGGATATTGCAAAATCTCCACTCCCACCCCACTCCAGGGGGAAAGATATTGCAATATCCCCATTCCCTCCCCACTCCAGGGGGAAGGATATTGCAAAATCTCCACTCCCACCCCACTCCAGGGGGAAAGATATTGTAATATCCCCATTCCCTCCCCACTCCAGGGGGAAGGATATTGCAAATCCCTATTCCCTCCCCACTCCAGGGAGAAGGATATTGCAATATCCCCATTCCCTCCCCACTCCAGGGGGAAGGATATTGCAAAATCTCCATTCCTTTCCCACTCCAGGGGGAAGGATATTGCAAAATCTCCATTCCCTCCCCACTTACGGGACCGCCTTCTGCCACCAATTGCCTCCCACCGGCCGGTTCGCTCTCACAGAGAGGGCCTCCTCAGGGTGCCGTCAGCCAGACAATGCCGGCTGGCGACCCCCAGGGGGGGGAGCCTTCTCTGTGGCAGCACCTACCCTCTGGAATGATCTGCCTCCAGAGTTAAGAACAATTTCTGACCTCCTGACTTTCTGGTGGGCTTTAAAAACTCACCTCTTTCAGCTTGCTGGCTTAGCCTGATTCCTGTAAATATTTTATCACTTTTAGAGTTTTATTATCTTTTAAATTGAACTAGTTTTAAATTACGGCTATTTATATTTGTTCTTTTATGGAATTTTTAACTTTTGTGTATTGTTTTTTAAATTGGCTGTGCACCGCCCTGAGTCCGTAGGGAGAAGGGCGGTATATAAATCTAATAAATACAAATAATAAATACAAATACTCCAGGGGGAGTCCCACCCCACTCCAGGGAGAAGGATATTGCAATATCCCCATTCCCTCCCCACTCCAGGGGGAAGGAAATTGCAAAATCTCCATTCCCACCCCATTCTGGGGCCAGCCAGAGGTGATATTTGCTGGTTCTCCAAACGATTCAAAATTTCCGCTGCCAGTTCTCCGAACTGCTCAAAATTTCCTCAACCGGTTCTCCAGAACCTGTCAGAACCTGCTGGATTTCACCCTTGGTGCGCAGGCAGTTCGTGCTTGGTGCCTTCGGTGCGCAGCGCACATGCGTACACACTCGGCACATGTTTGGCGCACAATGCGTATACGCCGCCACCGAACCGGCGGCAAATTGGTTCAGATTTCACCACTGGTGTGCATGCGTGCAAGGCAAGTATTTGCACTCTTGGGAGAAGGGGGAAAACACAGCTGGATTTCCTCCCTATCCTTCCCCGCCCCGCCAAAAAACTTTTCTTGTTCTTCTGCGAAAAACGAATCAAAGAAAACCTGTTTGCGTGCGTGCAATTTGGAGAAAAGCGGAACATCTGGATTTTGTCCCTACTCCAAAAACACATTTCTTGTTCTTCTGTGAAGGGGAACAAGAACAAAAGCTTGGTGTGCGTTTGTGTGGGTGCAGCACACACTTCATTGTGTTTCTTCCAGGTCCAAAGGAGAACTTTTGAGTCCAAAAAGGTGGGTGGGAATTTGAGAACGGGCCAATTTCTGCTCCCCCAGCCCCCCACCTTCAACCCTCCAAACAGACACAGGGGTGTGTGCTGCTCCCAAGTTCGGTCTTTGTGTGTGTGCAAAGCTGCATACGTCCTTGTGTACTTTGGCTGGTGTGCGTGTGTTCAGCTGGTTGATTCCTGAGGAGAAGTGACGTCAGCTGGCTTGGTTGAAGGAGTTTTCTTTCTTTTTCCTTCTTGCTCCAGGTTTTGGTTTTGTGAATTGTCTCGATTTCCCCTCGTTTTTTGTTCTTTTTTTTTGCAAGCTTTCTTCTCCAAGCATTGGGGTAGATTATTTTTGGCTTCGATGAATGATCCGTTTGCTTTAGAAAAGCGGGATTGGAAATGAGCTCAGCTCGGAATTCCTTCGGGTTATATATATCCACGTGGTTTTCTTGGCAACAAGAGAAAAGTTATTTATTTATTTGCGGGTAATAAATAAACTTGCAACAGCTCCTTTGGTGAGCGTTTGAATAGAATAGGATAACAGAGCTGGAAGGGACCTTGGAGGTCTTCTAGTCCAACCCCCTGCCCAGGCAGGAAACCCTACACTACTTCAGACAAATGGTTATCCAACATCTTCTTAAAAACTTCCAGTGTTGGAGCATTCACAACTTCTGGTGGCAAGTCGTTCCACGGATGAATTGTTCTCACTGTCAGGAAATTTCTCCTTAGTTCTAAATTGCTTCTCTCCTTGATTAGTTTCCACCCATTGCTTCTTGTCCTGCCCTGTGGTGCTTTGGAGAATAGCTTGACTCCCTCTTCTTTGGGGCAGCCCCTGAGATATTGGAAGACTGCTATCATGTCTCTCCTAGTCCTTCTTTTCATTAAACTAGACATACCCAGTTCCTGCAACTGTTCTTCATGTGTTTTAACCTCCAGCCCCCTAATCCTCTTTGTTGCTCTTCTCTGCACTCTTTCTAGAGTCTCCACGTCTTTTTTACATCGTGGCGACCAAAACTGGATGCAGGATTCCAAGTGTGGCCTTACCAAGGCATCATAAAGTGGTATTAACACTTCATGTGATCTTGATACTGTCCCTCTGTTGATGCAGCCCAGAAGTGTGTTGGTTTGAAGTGACAACAGCAGGGGGAAAAATGGCGTGATCGTTTTTCATACTTACGGCTGTCGCAGCATCCTGTGGTCACGTGATTTTGTCTTGGCTTATTGACTCATATTTATGACGGTGGCAATGTCCCCAGGGTCACGCGATCCCCTTCTGTGGGGGAATCTTCTGACTGGCAAAGTCATTGAGGAAGCCAGATTCATTTAATAACCGCGCAACTCACTTAACAACTGTAGTGGTTCGCTTAACAACGGTGGCAAGAAAGGCCGCAAAGCGGGGGCAAAACTCACTTAACAACTCTCTTGGCATCAGAATTGGTGGGTTCAGTTATGGGCGTAAATCGAAGACTGTCTAGATAAGATGGCTTGCACGCCCAAATTATACATGTAAACTCATCTCGGTGCTAGCAGATTCCTCCTGATTTTTGCCACCTGATCTCCAGAATTGTTTATTATTTTTAATTATTATTTTATTATAATAATAATTAAACCCCAGTCATGTAACTCCCAGAATACTACGACCGTCTTATATATGAATACATTCGAATTTTGATCACGTGACAACCGGGGATGCTGCGGCGGTCGTAAGTGCGAAAAACGGTCGTAAGTCACTTTTTTTCAACTTGGGACGGTCACTAAACGAGTGGTGGTAAGTCGAGAACCACCTGTTGATCCCGAGGTTCATATCGGCGGTTTCGTTCTGCCAGGGAAGATCTGGAAATCGGCCTGCAAAGCAAAAGGCCATCTCGAAAATAAGCCTCAAGCTGTGAACGCTTGTCGGATGACAGGAAATTACACAAATGGCATTTCGGAGACACACGGCGTCTGCCAGGTCACGGCCTGGTTTCCTCCTTCTGTTTATGCCGTTCTTGGGAAGGAGACGTAAACAAATGTCTGTGGAGATTCTCCATCATCCAGGTCCTGGTTGCCCCAAAGCTGCTTTTTCAAGAGGCAACTGGATTTTCTGGTTTTTTTCTTGGAAGACGTTTCACTTCTCATCCGAGAAGCTTCTTCAGAGTTGACAGACTTTAATCAGAACTGAAGAAGCTTCTTGGTTGAGAAGTGAAATGTCTTCCAAGAAAAACAAGGAAGTCGGGGAAAGAAGGAAACGAAAGGAAAAGAAAGGAAAGGAAGGGAAAGGAAAGGAAAGGGAGAGAAAGGGAGAAAAGAAAAGGAAAGGATAAGGGAGGGGAGGGGGGATAGGAAGAAAAGAAAGAGAGGGAAGGGAAGGGAAGGAAAGGAGGAGGGAGAAAGGAAAGAAAGGAGAAAAAAGGTGGGAGGAAGGGAAGGAAAAGGAAAAAGGAAAGGAAAGGAAAAGAGAAAGGAAGAGGGAAGGGAGAGAAGGAAAGAAGGAAGAAAAGGAAGAAATGAGAAAGAGAGGGAAGGGAAGGAAAGGAGGTGGGAGGAAGGAAAGAAAGGGAAAAGAAAGGAGGTGGGAGGAAGGGAAGGAAAAGGAAAAGAAAGGAAAGGAAAAGAGAAAGGAAAAGGGAAGGGAGAGAAGGAAAGAAGGAAGGGAAGGAAAGGAAAGAAAAGGAAGAAAAGAGAAAGAGAGGGAAGGGAAGGGAAGGGAGAAAGGAAAGGAAAATATCTATTCAGATTCTCAGCCATCCAGATCATGGTTGCCCCCAAACCATGTGTTTTTTCAAGAGGCAACTGGACTTTTCCAGTTTTTTCTTTTGAAGACCTTTTGCTTCTCATCCAAGAAGCTTCTTCAGCTCTGATTAAAGTCCATCAGCTCTGAAGAAGCTTCTTGGATGAGAAGGGAAACCTCTTCAAAAGAAAAAAAAACCAGAAAAGTCCAGTTGCCTCTTGAAAAAGTACCTTTGAGGCGTAAACAAGCCGGAGGGCTTCACGGATGGGTTGAAGGGTTGCATTCTGAGCCAGCCTTTTTCCTCAGGATTTCAAGGCGAGGCGGACGGGAAGAATCGGGATGCAATTTTGAGTCCTACCACAAGAACCTGAGGAGATCTGGGTCATGAGGGAAAGAATGGTCCAGTGTGGCTCTCCGAGGTCACCGGTAGAAGGTGTGGACCGGTCTAGTTGTGACTGATCGGTCCAACACCTCAAATGTGGTCCGTGGTTGTTTCCAAAAGGCGTGATTTGGGCCCAGAAGAAATAGATAGTTGTAGCGTCCAAAGGAGATGTGGAGAAGAGGATGTCCTCAAGTCCTCAAAATGGGGCAAAAGTCACGTAGCAAATGTCTCATTTAACAATGACATTTCGGGCTAAATTGTGGTCATAAACCAAGGACTATCTGAGCATCTATTTATTTATTTAGCGTATGGCATATCCTATGTGGGCTTGCGATATATATTAATATTACGCCTAGATTAAAAAAAAAAACCAGAATAAAATACGAGTGTTATTCTATAGAGGTGGTCCTCGACTTACGACCGCAGTGGAGTCTGATGTATCTGTTGCTGAGCGGGAGAGTTGTGAACTGAGTTTTGCTCCATTTTACATCCTTTCTTGCCATGGTTGTTAAGCGAATCCGCTGCTTCCTTCTTGATTTGGCTCGTCAGAAGGTCATCGCGACCTTCGACATTACAACCATCATTACGACCGTCATAAATAGGAACCACCTGCCAAGTCTCTGAATTTTGATCACGTGGCACTGGGGATGGTGCCATGGTGGTGTGGAATATGGTCGTATATCATTTTTTTTCAGGGCCATCGAAACTTTGAACGGTCACTAAACGGATGGTTGTAAGTCAAGGACAACCTGTATTCACCACGTTGCATTTATGGAAGGACACCTGTTGAATGTGACTTGCTAAGTGTTGAACCGGCCACATAAGCGGGTCCATCATTCAATAATAAAATCAATAACTTTCATATAGAGGTAGTCCTTGACTTACGACCCACAACTCAGCCGTGGCTAAAACAAGACAGTTGAGTGAACTGTCTGTGAATCCCTGCGGTTCTTAGTAACACAGTTCTTAAGTGAATCTGGCTTCCCCGTTGACTTATCAGAAGGTCGCAAAATGGGGATTATGGGACCCCAAGGACAGTGCAACTGTCATAAATACGAACCAGTTGTCGAGCGTCTGAATTTTAAACATATGACCAGTGGGGATGGTGCAACAGCCATAAGTGTGAAAAACCGCCGTGTCGCTTTTTCAGTACCTTGAAACTTCAGTCACTAAATGAAGTCAGTTCATAGTTGAGGATTACCTTACAATCTCTAAGCATGTTCTTCTACTCAGGACTTTAAAGTAGGCATCAAAAACTTTTTATCAAATCCAGATGTTTCCAGGCCAGGTGCCCCCATTTCCCAGGAACCGGATAAGACCCCTGTTTTGATGCCAACACGAATATTTATTTCGTTTTATCCCAGAGGACAATAGTGGGAACGTACACATGGTATGTTAGATCTTTTCCTGCCAGATCTAGTTGTATAAATCAAGCCTTATCTGCAGGAGATGCCCACGAATTCCTTCCTTAATGATTTCAGACAGTTTGCTGTTGTAATGGCTTCAGATTCTTTAGCAAAAAAAGAAGGGGGGGGGGGGAAAACCAGGGGAAAAAAAACTTGCTACGTGGCAGTTTCCTAGCTAAGGTATTGCCTTTGTCAAATTGGCAATATCATCTATAGAGGGAAGACAAATCTGTAGCAAAGTGTTTGCTTCTGTTTATTGGTGTGTATATGCACCAATACTTTATTTTATTTAGCGTATGGCTCGTCACACACAATATTAAAACACTTCATTTTTACAGGTTAAAAACAATTAAAACAATAAAAAAAGCAGTAAGAAAACGCCTTTACATATACACACCAATAATGGTGTGTATATGTAAAGGCGTACATGCATACAGGCCTCCCCTCTTACTAACTAAAACAAAATCCAGTGTGTAAGAAATTTGATGGCATTGGCCTAAAGTAGTGCATTTCAATTTGGCGACTTTAATATGGGTGGACTTCAACTCCCAGAATTCCCCAGTCATTATATGTGGATTTCAACTCCCAAAATTCCCCCACCAGTAATGTATGGACTTCAACTCCCAGAATTCCCCAGTCATTATGTGTAGATTTCAACTCCCAGAATTCCCCCCCTCCCAGTATGTGTGGACTTCAACTCCCAGAATTCCCCAGTCATTATGTGTTGATCTCAACTCCCAGAATTCCCTAGTCATTATGTGTTGATTTCAACTCCCAGAATTTCCCGTCTTTATGTGTGGATTTCAATTCCCAGAATTCCCTAGCCATTATGTATAGATTTCAATTCCCAGAATTCCCCAGTCATTATGTGTAGATTTCAACTCCCAGAATTCCCTCACCAGTATGTGTGGACTTCAACTCCCATAATTCCCCAGTCATTATGTGTGGATTTCAGCTCCCAGAATTCCCCAGTCAGTATGTATGGACTTAAACTCCTAGAATTCCCCCACCAGCTGTCATCCAGCAATGTCATTCAGCAATGACACATCCATTTCTACCCCTCCCCTTTATAGAAAAGAGGCTGAACCTTGGGTACCCCAAATCCCAAAGGGACCCCCCCTTTCTTATTTACCTTATTTCCTTCAAAACCCTCTTTTTTTCCCGCCACCAACCAAGGGGGCTCTCTATTTTTCATTCCGTTGTTCAGTGTAATATTATCTTTTAGTGCAGGGGTCTTCAACCTTGGCAACTTTAAGACTTGTGGACTTCAACTCCCAGAGTTCCTCAGCCAGCAAAGCTTAAACACAAGTCTTAAAGTTGCCAAGGTTGGGGACCCCTGTTTTAGTATGTTGCTGTGAGTCTCAAGAAGCCAATCCATGGGGCAGCG
The DNA here is from genome assembly GCA_030761175.1 of Masticophis lateralis. Lineage (NCBI taxonomy): Eukaryota > Metazoa > Chordata > Lepidosauria > Squamata > Colubridae > Masticophis > Masticophis lateralis. Next base: position 81,316,581 of record JAUDYJ010000007.1, on the reverse strand, counting down.
TCTGTTTTTTTTTTTTTAAAAAAACCCAATCTTCGACCACAAAATTGCCCCTCTGGTAGATCCGACATGTCTATAAAAAGAAACACCAGATCTTAAAATGGGTGCCCGCTCTTAAAATGCTTCTTTTGATCACTGGGTAGTTTCTGAAGCTTTTCATTCTTTCAAGTCTGAGGCATTTTTATTCCAGGCTGGTCTTCAGTGCTTCCCGGCGAATTCCGGCTGATGCAAGATTTTAGGTCAGCTTATCCGGCAGCTCGGGACGATTCTTCCAGAGGTCTCGAGAGCCGGACTGGAAGAAGGGATCGTAAGGGACAGGAGGAAGATCTTTTGGCACTGCGGATCCACTGAAGGGACTTTTTTTTTTTTTAAATCTCTCGGCAGGTTCATTAGAAAGAGAGTTTGGACGGCATGCAAAGTGGTGATACATCGGCAGAGAGTACGGATGATCCTCTTAGTAGTGGCCCACGAGGAGCACGACAGCCGCGAATAGTAGTGATCGGAGCGGGCCTCGCTGGCCTCTCGGCAGCCAAAACCCTCCTAGAAAACGGATTCACGGATGTGACAGTTCTCGAAGCGTCGGATCGAATCGGAGGCAGAGTCCAAAGCGTGAAACTCGGTAAGGGGACGGCGCTGCGGGATGTTCGGTTTCAATCTGAAGGTGATTTTTCTGTAATGGTGTAGGTTTCCTGCTTGAGTAGGGGGTTAGACTAGATGACCTACAAGGTCCCTTCTAATTCTGTTATTCTGATATTCAGGTACTAGATAGATAGATAGATAGATAGATAGATAGATAGATAGATAGATAGATAGATAGATAGATAGATAGATACCAGTTCTGATCTAAGCAGGATTTAAAATATTTATTAATTTATTAAATTTTTATCCCACCTTTATTACTTTATAAGTAAGTCAAGATGGTGAACATACTTCATACTCCTTCCTCCTCCTACTTTCCCCCACAACAACAACAACAACCCTGTAGGGTGGGTTGACTGATAGAAAATGACTGGCCCAGCTGGTTTTTATGGCTAAGGCAGGATTAGAACTCACCATCACCTGGTGATTGGCTCAAAGTCACTAGCTGGCTTTCATGCCTAAATTGAGACTAGAACTCACTGTCTCCTGGTGATTGGCCCAAAGTCACCCAGTGTGATTTCATGCCTAAGGTGGGACTAGAACTCACCATCGCCTGGTGATTGGCCCAAAGTCACCCAGGGGGCTTTCATGCCTAAGGCAGGACTAGAACTCACTGTCTCCTGATTTCCATGCCAGTATCTTCACCATTGGCTTTTTTTTATGTGTGTGTGTGTGCGGGTGTGAAAATTGGAGAAATGTGTATATGGTAGAGGACCTTAAAGTTGATCATAATTTTTTCAGTTTATGGATGTGGGGATCAAAAGGGGAAATAGATGCATAAGGCCATACAAATTCAAAGTCACATTCATATTCTCTTAAAGAGTTGATCCTGGCTTCCCTGTTGACTTTGATCGTTGGAAGTTTGCAAAAAGTTACCAGTTACCTAGGTACACCCACATTATACCTATTCTCCGCGATCTGCACTGGCTCCCTATTGGTCTCCGGTCACAATTCAAGGTGTTCGTTATTACCTTTAAAGCCCTACATGGCTCAGGGCCAGGTTATCTTCGAGACCGCCTTCTACCGCATAGCTCCCAGCAACCGGTAAGATCCCACAGAGTTGGTCTCCTCCGGGTCCCGTCAGCTAAACAGTGCCGCTGGTGGGCCCGCGGGGGAGGGCCTTCTCTGTGGCTGCCCCAGCTCTCTGGAACCAGTTACCTCCTGAGATCTGGACCATCCCCACCCTATTGGCCTTCCTAAAAGTGGTGAAGACCTGGTTTTTCCGGCAGGCCTGGGGCCGTTGATCTCGCTGTTGCGATCCGGCGAGATCCGGCCATGAATGGTGTGCATGGGTTTTAATTGTTTTTAATGTTTTAACGTTCAATGTTTTTATATACGGTTTTTAAATGCATTGTAAGCCGCCTTGACTCTTCAGAGAAAGGCGGCATACAAGTTGAACGAATAAATAAATAAATAAATAAGTGATCACCTGACCTTGGGACACTGCAACCGTTGAAAATATGAGTCAGTTGCCAAGTGTCTGAATTTTGATCACATGACCCCACGGGGGTTGCCGGAAAGGCGTGAAAAACAATTGTCCAATTTTTCTTTTTGATTAGTTTATAGTATGAAAATGCAAAAATGCAGAAACAGAAGAGTCGGAAAAATAGCGGAGGGGAAAGAGAAGGGTAGAATGTAGAAAAGAAGGGAAAAAGAAAGGAAAGCCGTCGACTCCCGACTCCCTTCGGTGCAGTAAAATAAGATAGTATAACATCGAACCTCAACGTTTTACTTTTTACATAAGGGTATAAAGTAGCCATTTCTATAAAAGCAAACTTATTTAATTGGTAAATGTCTGTAGAGATTCTCCACGTCATGGTTGTCCCCAAAATGCTTTTTTTTCAGGAGGCCACTGGACTTTCTGGTTTTTTTTTTTCTTTTGAAGATGTTTTGCTTCTCATCCGAGAAGCTTCTTCAGCTCTGATAGGATGGTGGGGGAACGGAAGGATTGATATTCCTTGCAGACAGTTGGTCCTTTGCATCCTTTTAGAGGGTCGTTAAAGCACTTGGAGACTTACCTGTTTCCTCAGGGTCACCGGAGTAGTGGCAAATGGTTCCTGTAGTACTCTGCAATTTTTTTCCCCTCTGGAAATCCATTCCTACTCCCACACCATTCCAAGGGTCTTCATCCCAAATTATATAGCTAAAAGTCTTCAAAGAAAAAAAAAAACCAAGGCAGTCCAGTTGCCTCCTGAAAAAGTACCTTTGGGATATCTAATTGGTAAAACTCAGAATCAGAGTTTCATTTTTTTCCCCCATCTCGAGCACAAAGTCCAGAAACGGTTTCCAAATAGAAACAAAAGTCATTGTCTTTTTTTCCCTTTTCTTTCTTTTCTTTTTTTTTTAAATTTGATTTATATGCCACCCTTCTCCGGAGACTCAGGGCGGCTTACAATGCGTTAAGCAATAGCCTTCATACTTTTGTATATTTATACAAAGTCAGCTTATTGCCCCCACAAACTGGGTCCTCAATTTACCTACCTTAGAAAGGATGGAAGGCTGAGTCGACCTTGAGACTGGTGAGATTCGAACTTACAGTCATTGCAGACAGCTGGAGTTAATCACAATGCATTAGTCTGCTGAGCCACCAGGCCTTGGTGCAAAGCAGTCCAGTTAGCCATCTCTGCTAATTCCATCGAAGTCCGCAGCCCCTCGTCCATGGTAGGGATCGAAGCGTCCTTCCATTTTTGTGCATAAATCTTGCTTAAGATTTAAGCAGCAAAAATAATAAATTAAATCAATCTTGCTGCCATCGACCTATGAAACCTCAAAGTTCCAATTCCCCCACCCCCCAAGTCTTTTTCCATTAAACCCAAAAGTTTCTTACTAGTTCAAATTCTACCGAGGAAGTGGGGAAAATGGTCCTTTTTTTCCTAATGTCGTCGTCCCTTCGAAAGGTCACTAAACGAATGCTTTGTTATTTCTGATCTGAGTTTCCGTTAGCATGGTAAATTTCCCTGGCCAGAGTGGTCTCTTTCAAACCGCTTAATGGGTCAAGCCCAGGGGTGAAATGCTATTGGTTTGCTGCGGTTCGGTGAACCGGTAGTGATAAAAACTACCAGTTCGTGCGAACTGGTAGTGATAAAAACTACCAGTTCGTGCGAACTGGTAGTCAACAAAAAAGCTACCAGTTCCTCCGAACCGGTATTTCCAATGATCAGCTGTGCCACAGAGTTTAGCTTTGTTAGAAAGCAGAAAATTCTGCTTTCTAGCGAAGCTAAACCGCATGGCACAGCTGATCCCCCACTCTCTGTTCTGCTTACCTTCCCAAGCCTCCTTTTGGCGCACATCGCACCTGCACACACATATGGTGGCCAGCAAACTGGTAGCAAACAGTTCAGATTTCACCACCAATTAAGCCTGTATGAAAACCTGCTCTTTTGACCAGTTCTATCTCTGGGGCCAGGTTGCCTCAGTTTACCCTTTCCTCTGACGTCTTTCTGGACACAATCCTGCCATTGTTTCCCCACGTCCGAAGGCCCTTCCGCTCTCTCGCGCGACAAAGGGTGAGCACAAAGTTCTTGCTTTCTCGCGTCAAGTTCTCCTACCTTTTCATCAATCCTGGCCGGATGCGGCTCTGCGATTTTGGCCCAGAGCTCTCGTCCGTCAGTATTATAAATATCTTCTCTTCCGTCTATGAGGGGGCTCTATAAATAGCACCACCTCGTCTCGAGAGAAGCGTAGTGCAATTTTGGCAAAAACAAACAATCCTGGCGACAACGGAGCAATTAATTGCGATTTAAATCCTCAACGAGCAGAGCCCGTTTCTTCCTTGTGTCCTGTCCTCAGCTGACACATCATCCTTCTGGATGTTGCAGGTAGAGAAGGTTTTTTAAAAAAAAAATGAGAAAAATAATCAGAGCAAACAGCCACAAAACACACTTCTGATGTGTGTGTAACAGCATCACAACCGGATGGCTTTTCTTTCTTCCGTGACATCTGTGGATACTTTTTTCCCCCATTGTTCATTATCTGAGTGTTTATCTATCAATTTATTTATTTAGCGTACGGCATATCGGACACAAGGGACGCGGAGGCTCAGCAGCTAAGACGCTGAGCTTGTCAATCGAAAGGTCAGCAGTTCAGCGGTTTGAGTCCCTCGTGCCGCGTAACGGGGTGAGCTCCCGTGACTTGTCCCAGCTTCTGCCAACCTAGCAATTCAAAAGCAGGTAAAAAATGCAAGTAGAAAAATAGAGACCACCTTTGGTGGGAAGGGAACAGCGTTCCGTGCGCCTTTGCCGTTGAGTCATGCCGGCCACATGACCACAGAGACGTTATTCGGACAGCGCTGGCTCTTCGGCTTTGAAACAGAGATGAACACGACCCCCTAGAGTCGAGAACATGTGAGAGGGGAACCTCGCACTGGGTGGAATTGGTACTTGATTTGACCACGGCTTGTTTTATTAACTGGGAGAACTTCAGCTTGTCCTCGTTTCCTCTTGACGTGACATCATAGTCTCCCGTTGAGTTGATCAACACTCGGCAGTACATTAAACCAGGAGGCATCTGAAGAGCTTCTGGGAGGGAAGCGGTCAAAGAAAGGAAACTTGACAAGTCCAGCATACCGCCTTTTCAATTGAAAACGATGAGCCTTATGCGGCACTTGGCCACAACTCTGGAATAGGAAGTGGGTCATCGGCAGCCAAAATGCCGGAGTCAAAAATAGACCCCGGTCGGGGCATTCAGCCAGACAGGACGGAAGTCCTTCATAGTCCAACTCTCTAGAGGACCATCGCCTCTGTCAACACACCTGTGTGATGTTTCCTGGTTTTGCTCTTTATGTATGGACTGCTGGGACGTCACCGCTGCCCGGCAAGGATGATGCTTGAGAATTGGCACGATTTCTCCGGCTTTCTCACGGGAACGATGGCTCCTGTTTTCTCACCTTGGCGAGAAGTAGGTGGCAATTCAATGTGTAGCTTGCACCCAGGACCGGCAGAGGCCTGGCTATTCCTGCACCGGGCTTTGATCAATCAATCCGAATAGACCTGGAAGGGATCTTGGAGGCCTTCTGCTCCAACCCCCTGCTCAAGTGGGAGACACTATACTCTTCAATACAACTGGTTGTCCAATCTCTTCTTAAAAACCTCCCATAACGTCTGGAGGCAAGCTTCTTGCACAGGTTAACTGTCCTCACTGTTAGGAAGTTTCTCCTTAATTCCAGGTTGCTTCTCTCCTGGGTTAGTTTCCATCCATTTTTTCTTGTCCTGCTCTTTGGTGCTTTGAAAAATAGGTTGACCCCCGTCTTCTTTGGGGCAGCCGATCAAATACTGGAAGACTGCTCTCATGTCCCCCCGTCCCCCCCCAGTCCTTCTTTTCTATAGACTGGCCAAACTCCCAATCCTGCAACCGCTCTTCGTAGGTTTTAGTTTCCAGGCCTTTAATCATCTTAGTTGCTCTTCTCTTCACTTTTTCCAACGTCTCAACCTCTTTTTGGTCACGTAGTGACCAAAACTGGATGCAGTACTCCAGGTGTGGCCTTACTAAGGCTTTGTAAAGCGGTACCAGCAGTTTTTCCCCAAACGCCACCACTCTGCTAAACAACTAATTCTTGCAACGCTGTCAAACTAGTTATTAAGTCTGCATGACTATTAATCTTCTCATCGTTGCTATCATCCATCTCCTCCCACTCATGACTGTATGACTGTAACCTTGTTGCTGGTATCCTTACGATTTATATTGACTGATTTGATTGCTTATTTGTTCCCTATGACTATCATTAAGTGTTGTACCTTATGATTCTTGATGAATGTTTCTTTTTTTTTATGTACACTGAGAGCGTATGCACCAAGACAAATCCCTGGTGTGTCCAATCACACTTGGCCAATAAAGAATTCTATTCTATTCTATTCCATTCCATTCCATTCCATTCCATTCCATTCTCCTATTCTATTCTGTTCTGTTCTGTTCTGTTCTATTCTATTCTATTCTATTCTATTCTATTCTATTCTATTCTATTCTATTCTATTCTATTCTATTCTATTCTATTCTATTCTATTCTATTCTATTCTATTCTATTCTATTCTATTCTATTCCATTCCATTCCATTCCATTCCATTCCATTCCATTCTCCTATTCTGTTCTGTTCTGTTCTGTTCTGTTCTGTTCTATTCTATTCTATTCTATTCTATTCTATTCTATTCTATTCTATTCTATTCTATTCTATTCTATTCTATTCTATTCTATTCTACCCTACCCTACCCTACCCTACCCTACCCTACCCTACCCTACCCTACCCTACCCTACCCATCATTTAACTTCTCTTCTCTTCTCTTCTCTTCTCTTCTCTTCTCTTCTCTTCTCTTCTCTTCTCTTCTCTTCTCTTCTCTTCTCTTCTCTTCTCTTCTCTTCTACCCTACCCTACCCTACCCTACCCTACCCTACCCTACCCTATCCTATCCATCATTTAAATTCTATTCTATTCTATTCTATTCTATTCTATTCTATTCTATTCTATTCTATTCTATTCCATTCCATTCCATTCCATTCCATTCCATTCCATTCCATTCCATTCCATTCCATTCTATCTACCAGGAGACTGTGAGTTCTAGTCCCGCCTCAGGCATGAAAGCCAGCTGGATGACTTTGGGCCAATCAGCAAGGAGACTGTGAGTTCTAGTCCCGCCTCAGGCATGAAAGCCAGCTGGATGACTTTGGGCCAGTCACTCCCTCTCAGCCCAACCCACCTCACAGGGTTGTTGTTGTTGTGAGGAAAAGAGGAGGAAGAACATGTATCGGATATGTTCGCTGCTTTGAGTTGTTTTAAAAAATCATAACAGTAAAGGCAAGATGCAAGTATATAAATAAAAATAAATAGATCAAAGAACCAAAGTTGTTCAGACGACTCTTCTGATTGAAGGTGGTCCATGTTGGCCATTATAGATTCCTGAATCTGATGCTCTTGCTGAGACTCTCTGTCGGTTTGGACAAGGGCGGGTCCGTTTCTTGGACCCACCTTGGTTTCCCCCCCCCTCTAACCTCTCTCCCACCCCCCGTCTCCGTCCCTCCCTCCCTCCCTTCCCGTTGCAGCGAACGCAACTTTTGAACTGGGAGCGACGTGGATTCACGGCTCGAATGGAAACCCCGTCTATCATCTAGCAGAAGATAATGGCTTACTCGAAGAGACAACCGACGATGAGCGGAGCCTGGGTCGCATCAGCTTCTACTCCAGGAATGGGGTGGCCTATCACCTCACGAGCAGCGGGCAAAGGATCCCGAAAGACCTGGTTGAAGAATTCAGTGATTTATACGACGAGGTTGGTAGCTCAAGGCTCTGGAAAAGCCCTCGCTGGCTCTCTGGCTGTGGCTTATGGTCGTTTCCCCTCCCTCCTTCTCTGCCTCCTTCCTTCTTTCCTTCCTTCCTTCCTCTCCTTCTTTCTTTTTCTTTCTTTCTCTCCCTCTTTCTTTTCCTCCCTGTCTCTGTCCTTCTCTCCCTCGTTTTCTCCCTTTCTTTCCTTCCTTCCTTCCTCTCTGTCTCTCTTTCTTTCCTTCCTTCCTTCCTTCCTTCTTTCTTTTTCTTTCTTTCCCTCTTTCTTTTCCTCCCTGTCTCTATCTTTCTCTCCCTCTTTTTCTCCCTCTTTCTTTCCTTCCTTC